>JAWZYV010012608.1:600000-887136 GCA_038373885.1 Cheiracanthium punctorium
AATTCATAATAATTTCTTATTTAAAATGTGTATTTAAGCAAGAAAAATTAAAAAAATTTAAACTTTCTTGATACATAATTTTTATATAAACTGTATGCAGGAAAAAATGTTTTAGTTACATATTTTCAATTATACCTTAAGCTTCTAACAGAATATTTGAAATTTTCTTTTGAAAGCAACAAGGATTCGAAAATTTTCAATATTTAGCTTATGCATTATTCATCGAAGCAAATATTTTGTGAGGTGTATTTTCAAAGTTTATGAATTTAAATGATTATATGGAAGTTTATTTAAGAAACACGTGTCTGAAAATTCTCTCTAATGCTGCCTCTTCAGTATTCTATTTTTTATAAAAAGGGTAATATAGATTATATTTAGCAATTTCTATTGAAATATATTCTGGATATAAAAATGTAATGCCAATGTACAGGCAGATATGAAAATAAAACTCAATATTTACCGTAGCTAATTTGATACATTGCTAAATTTACTTAACTCTTCATAAGCTATTGAATTTACTATTTTGTAATCTGGATATATTCATCCTGGATATTTAATACTATTAGACATGATTTAAATGAAAATTTATGCAAATTTAGTCTGAAAAGCTTTTATTATGAATCATTGCATGTTTGTTATATTTCAGACTAGGTGTTTTGAGCTACGGAGTATCATATGAACTCTCACCACAGAATTGCTACTTTTCTTGTAACAAAATTTTAGTTGGAGTGCAAAACTATTATCTTCATATCATTGAAAATATTCTATGTATAATAAAGTGGCTACCTCTGTAAATCGAATTTCTCCAGAAATTTTTCTTCTGATTTTAAAAAGTTTCGATAAAGACCGAACAGAACATCAGTGAGGTAATAATTAAAAATAAAAGATTTTCATTACATTTTCGCTGCATGCATTTCGAAAATTAAACACTCCAGTACGGCACGTGAGAGTTTAATAAGCGTGATGTATGCAGTAGTTGAACTATTCGAAATCTAACGAAACTAGGTATTCAAAACATTGAATAAAACTTTAAAAATAACTTTAAATACTGTTAAAAAGCTTGTAAATCTAAGAATTTCCAGTCTATTTGAACAGAAACCGTTTCAAAGTAATTCAGTTACGTTTCACTTCATCAGCATTCTGTTCTTACACTTCTTGAAAAATATACCAGCAAAAATATATCTTCCGCAAAAAAGAGAATAATACCAAAGATAGTGTATTTTTGCGCATGAAACTGCAAAAAGAACAGAATAAATAAACTCCAGAACAAAAGCACTAACAATGAAATGGCTGAACGCAGGAACTCGGAAACTTCCCTCAAGAGGCAAATGACAACGGCAGACCTTTTATATTTTTATGCGTGTGTCTTCACTTTTCCTTTCATATTTCTGGCACAACTTGTTTAGAGTAAAAAAAAGGAAAAGAAAGTGAAATCCTGTGAAGATATTTTCCAGTGCTCTCCACAAAACTGATTGAAAGAGAGAATGGCTAAAAGTCGTTTAGGTTTATGGGTGTTCCAGAAATTGAAAAATGGTGTCTTATTTTTTTTCCTTGTACGTTTTCTGTTAAAAATTCCCTTCGGACAATCCAAAATTTTATTGAAAGCTTAATATTTTGCTTGCTAAGAACTGAAAATACTTTAAAAAGCAAAATAATGACTTTTGCAAAAGAATGAAGTATGTGTTATAGTAGCTTAAATATTTTTCTAAATATCCATATTCTCTTCTTTTCTATGTGAAATATCCTAAAGTTAATAATACAAATTTAATGACACCGGCATTTTTATAATTTGCAAGATTCTTTAATGAAAATAGACTCAAATGTTTCCATGCTCTCTTTCAGCCTCAAAAAGCTGTCGATTTGATTTTTGTTACTAAAATTTAAAATATGCTTATCCCAACCATTCATACGAAGTACAATCAAGATCGCCATAATATTTCATGCTCTTTTTCATTCATATTTGACTATATTTGTTACACGTGGCAACCGAACAGAAGATTTTTGAAATCTGCCTTACATTGAAAAAAAAATCTACAAAGTCTATATACAAAGCAATAGTCGTTTATACCTCGAGAAACTTTTGCAAGACAAGATTGAAATTCCCAATGGAAAGAAAACAAGTACTATAAAAATATAATTTGATTCCTGCTTAGGTAAACAAAGAAAAATTTTATTTAATTACTTTTTATGAAAATTAATTAATTAATTATTAATTAAATAATTAATGCAGGGCCTTTGGTGACGGGTCGCAAGGGTCAATACCGTTAATACAGTTTGTTTGTTTAGTTTATTGTTTTATTCATTTTTAATCCCACGTAACAGAATCAAAAATTAATTAATTTAATTTAATTAATTAATTAATATTTGAAAAACTGTATTAGCATCAAGAGGCATCCACTACAAGTTCAGAGAAATGTATTTGAAAACTTGAATGGATGAATAAAAAGTATTTTATTAACGATTGAAAATTTGAACAAGATATATAAATATAGGGAGAGTGTGAACTAATAGTTGGAATCGAAAAAAATCAATGGTTCCAACAAATTATTTTTGAGAATAAAAAGAACCTAAAAAAGTCCAGCTATTAAAACGATGCAATTAAAAGATATGAGAAGGATTGCTTTTAAGTTTACTAAACAGTTGAAACACAAATGTAATAAAACTAAGGAAAATAAACGCTATGACTGATTACATACCCCCCCCCTCCTGATAATCTTCATATAGTTTTAAAGAAGTCTGAAGGAGTGTAATTTTTTATTTTAGTGTCATGGAAAGAACCGAATCAAAAGATACGTTTACTTAAAAATACTTGCATAATATGAAAAAAACTTCGATAAAAATGATTTAACGTCGAAATCTATAACACGTTCAGTATACAATAACATGTATGAACCTATATGTGTGTGTGTGCTTGAGTGTGTAAAATACACAGACACACACACACACACACACATATATATATATATATAATGTATATATATTCGGCATACAATGCTTTTACATGTAAGCTGTATGCAACGGTCGATACTTCTTGTCTCAGTAAACAACAATTTTAAAGTGTAAAACCTCTGAGAAATTCAAAAAAGTATTTAAAAATTGTTAGTCGACAGTTTTACAAATTCTTTATGCATTTCAATACTGTGCTTACGGCATTTATCTATTTCCTTAAGGCACAAGCCCGTATATCGTAGGAATAGTAACGATATTGATAATATTTTAAGGATGAGGCTCAAACATTAAAAAAGTATGTATATATGTAAGCAAACTTTTTAAGCGTTTGCCTTTCAGAGAGAAAATTTTACTCTTATTTAAAAGTTTAATTAGCTAGAAATTTGCTTTAATGTGAAGTTTTAGATTGAACGGAAAAATTCTCCGAAGTAATTTTTTTTCACGATTTTATTCTTTATTCTTAATATTTAACTTTTACGCATGTTTTAATTTGATTCAACTTTTTAATGAAAATACTTTTATAAAAATCAAACTATCTAAAAGTCAAAACAGATACGTTCACTCGTAGATTGTCGAAGGAAAATCAATGTGCATTATTCACTTGGATTATGGAAATCGCTCTAAATCATCTAAACTAAATTATATGTAAATGCAGGAAAGTTACGTAAGACAACAATGTGCTTATGAAACATATTCAAGCACGTTACAATACATTATTTTTTTTTAACTTTTAAACATTAAAAAGCTAACACATCACGCAAGAATTCATATTTTCGTGCTCGAACAAATAACACAAATAGCACGCAGGTATACTTAAAACACGCTAACTGTAAACAGATGTGAAAATTAAATTGCAGTTTCAAGAAGAGAATTTTTGTGTTTGCGGAGACTCAAGTGTTTTTTTTTTTTTTTTTCACCTTGTAAAATGTCTTTTTATCATTCATATTTCAGACTTTTAGTGAGCCACTAATCAACTTACTTCACACCCAAAGTATTAGCATTATTTCCATCGTGAATTCATTAACTGTAAAAATATAAGAGGTACTCTTTTTGAAGCATTCATTCTCGTACTCTTTAGCAGACCTGTTAAAACAGTTAATATAGTGAGATAAAATGGGTGATGTGTTAAAATGGGCCTAAAATCGAAACAAATTGTTTTTAAATGATATTTCTTTTAGCCTATATTTTTAGACATCAGTAAACAAGATTTATGCTCATTAAAAAGTTTATTACTTGCATTTGGAAAAAGAATATTAGCTTTAGTCTGCTTCTTGAATCCAAGTTTTTGGTTGTGTCCAAAAATGGTTAAAGAAATTTATATATTCCTGAAAATTTCAATTCTTTTATTACTTTCAATTTAGAAATAGTTAATACAGCTTATTTTCGGAAAAAAGTAAAGCATATTAAACATATTTTTCTTTCTGCTTATGTTTTAGTGTGGTGGGACAAAATGGGTATACAATTTGCGTTTGTTAATATTATGTGGCCAAATACTTCTAATAAACTTTTCAATGAGGAAATGCTGCCTACTAATGCCGGAAAATATTGGCTGAAAAATAATGCTTTAAAACAAACTATTTACAATTTGACTAGAAAGAAATGCCTACTAACTTTGCCCCACCTTAATCTGCAACAATGAGATGTCGCTATATAACGTTTATCTATTACTTGGGTCAAACAGCCCTGGCATAACATTTTTAAATATGAATGATTCTTAAGTTAGGATAGTAAATTCATAAAATTTGTTTGTGTATTAATTTTTTATTCTTTTTATAAGCAATTACTCAGTTTGAGAGTCAACTTAAGTTTGAAGATTAGCTTAAGTTTTTAGAATAAATACTTTAATGCATATCCTCTTAAAAAATACTTTATTTAGACAGCTGTTTATTACTTTAAACTAAAATAATACATGTAACTTCTTATATTCAAACACAAAAAAACTTAAATTACAATATATCGCATCCAAATTATGATTACTTGGCTGCAAAGTGAAAGACAATTCTCTCTTTCCAGTGAGACTTCTGACTATCCTAGAAAAGGAATTGAGAAATGATCAATTAGTATAGCGGGGAGCATTTCTCTACACAATACACGCTGAGCACACAGACATTTTATGAATTGTTATTCACAAATATCTTTGTCTCCCACTGTGCAAATGTTCATTGTAGAATCACTAAGAATGGCTTTGAAGTTAGTGTTATCATGAACATCTGTCAGAAATGTTGATGCATTGAACTTCAGTATTTAGAACAGAATTTCTATTTCAAAAATTAAATAAATTGAATCGTCGTTATTTTAAACGAAGCAATGAAACAAACATTATTTTCAGATACTGATTTTCATGGAGTCGCGTATTCTTCATTTGCTGTTTGAAATAACGATTTCAGAATAAATTTTTGATTTAAATTGGGAAATTCTTATACGGCAGTAAGTACTTTTTTAGAAATAATTGGGTTTCGGTTAACACATATTTTAATAAATAAGAATAGGGGAGAGTTGGGGGTGAGAAACTTTTGTATTTTTTTTTCATCTGTTTTCAGATAAACGGGATATTTGTATTTCCTGTACTCTTTTCTACAAACTAACACAATTGTTCTTCAAAACAATAAATATATTTTTGACAGCAAATGTTTAAGTCCGTTATCTGAAATTCGAAATGTTGCCGTACCAGGGGACGAGTCTTCCCGACTACCAAGAATGAACAGGGGTTAAATTTTCCAGCTATACTTTAAATGAAAATAGTAATAAACCTTGCTTGTCAATTATATGCATTTTTCACTGTAAACTAAGACGAATTAATAATAGTAGGTAAGATACTAAGAGTAATAGAGAAAGTAACTGGGCATTGAAAATAAATGCAATTTCATGTTTTTATAAAAACTGTTACTTAATAATTTTTGAAAGAAATATTTTTTTAATAAAATACGTCATTTTTTGGATCACAGTGAACTCAAATAAGTCCATAACATCTGTTTTGTTGCAGTCTTCATGCACCATGTCTTTCATTTCGTGTAACTCACACATTTTTCTACAACATATCATACCACATTTCTTTTTAGTGATTTCATGTTTAATGCTATTTACATGTGATGAAGGTCCAAGCAGGTCTTTGGAAAGGATTGGCTCTTGCTTTTTCTCTCCCTATTTTATGTAATTCATTTTACATTTTCTTCTTTTCCTAGATAAATTTCAGCTCTTTTTTAACGGCAGAGTCATTGTAGCTGAATTCCTTTGCTGTTTTTTTCCCAAGTTTTATTTTTTTTCGATAGAAGAAAGCACATTTTACAATGAAACACATGTTTTAATACGTGCCTCGTATGCTATTAAAAAACCTGCCATGTCGCCCTATTGAAACTTTGACACTACATCGACCAGTAGCGGTTTAAGTTATTTGCAAAACAAGCACATAGTTATGTGTAGAAAGGAACCCTTTTTTAGTAAAAACTATATCAAAACAGTAAGTTTAATAAAGACGTTGATTTTAAATTTGAATAAAGATCTGAAAGCTTACTTACTGTAATGCAGTATGATTTTCGACAACTTAAAAAGAGCTATTGATCTGAAAATTTCTTATATGATATGTGGCTTGTCAGTATTCCAGTTAGTTCGCTCCCTTGTGTTATCTAGTGAATTATTTCAAAACTAAAACGAGTTGAAAATCGTGACCCTATGCAAAATTCGCCCTTGTTTTCAGTAACATCTTTATGTTTTAAAGTATATACAGCAAGAAACTTTTCCTTAGTTTTAACTAGCTGCGTGCCCGTTCTTCGCACAGTAGGAAGCGAAAATTTTCCTTACATGTGTAATTCGAAATTATTCGTGATGTGGAATTAAAAAAAAAAAGAGCAAAATTATTTGACTCTTAATGTAAAGTTTGTGTCATGAGTACTAACCTGATCATTGCAGTATAATGACTCAAAAAACTACGTCAGTGTCATTCACTATTAAAAAAGTGGAAAGCTTAATAGTTTGCAGAGAACTCCTGGCTTTCAAAATGTCTTATTTCTACATCATACTGTTTTTTAGGCTCAAGTTGTAGCATTAAATACCTAAGACACTACATGAAATGGAGCACCATTTATTTCCTTCCGAAAATGTACCATATAAGGAAAGTATTGCAATCATGAAAAAAATTCGACTTCGAGATTTTGGTGTATTTACACGTTTTGAGGTCTTCTGAATTCATTTATGCTATTTTCAAGAGATGTTTTTAAAATAGCTGCGCACCGGCTCTTCATACGGGAAGAAAGGAATATTTTACTACTAAAATCATATCTGCATGAGACAAAACAGAATTTCATTTTTAAAAAAGTTCAAGTAATCCCCTCTGTTGAAATGACTGCGGGATATATTAACGCAAATTAGAATTACTTTTCGTTTAGTTGGTTGTAAGACAACCGTTGAAAACGGATAAACACTTTTAATTTCATGAAATATTTATTAACGTGGTACATTGCGATTTATTCATACTATCTTTACAAATCTAATAATACTACCTATTACGTACATTAATACTATCTATACTCGCTTCTCCCTCTTCAAGGCTCCCTTAAAAGAAACAGCTTAGATTATTTGGCCTCAATGGGATCTTTTGATTCTGTGGCGATTCTTTGCAATTTACGCATTAGCATAAATAATAATCATTTCACATAATGGTTGCCATTAAGGAAACTCTCCATATATATTTAATTTATACATAGTTTTATAAGATTGGCGTATTTAGCGCCGTAAACCATTTCATCTTACTGTGGGGAGAAAATATCCAAGGGGTGCCATGTTAAATATCCAATAGCGATATCTTTTATATCCTCCATAGTCCTGTCTCCTGAAAAACATCAAACTGTGTAATCTCGAGGAGCTACTTATTCCCATTTTAATTGTGACAGGGCGTTAGAGTTGCAGAGTTTACAAATTTCACACATTTTTTTTAATTTATGACGTCACTGTTTGACTGCCGTAAAGGATACCCCGGTAGATTAATTTCGGAGTTACTTTCGATATTTCGCATAATTGTTTTCAAACGGTATCATTTAAACTTTGCGTGACCTTTATGGAGGAACGTAATTCAACGTTAAAATAAAACTATACTCGCAACCTGCATGCGTATGTTAGGCAACGCCTGCGCTAAATTAAATGCCAAAAATAAAAATAATAAATAGAAAAATTTTAATATATCGCGCTTTGAAACGAACTTTGTAACTTTTAAAATGAACATTTTCAGCGCCGTGAAAACATTTCAATTTTTAAATAAGCACCGGATTAAAATACCACTTCTAATAATAATAATCGTGAATTTCTTAGTTTATTTCTACAGTAAATTTTAATCAAAATATCGTCTCCCTGTGTTGAAAATAGAGCTGGAATAAATGAGTTAAAATTATGGCGTAATTTTTAGGTATCTTAAAGCATTCGACGTCATAGATCCTCACTTGCGAATTGAAATTCTGATATCCCATTTAAAAACTCGATTGGTTGAAAAAACCCTTTTTTCTAATCCTTTCTGTGGCAACAGCCGAACATAAATTCTCGTGCCGTGATCGCAATGTAATGAATGGCGTAAGATCGCGTTGATGCTATTAAATTCTAAACATTAGGCTGCATTAAAATTCGTAAAAAATCATCTAATTTACATAATTTTTTCGTTTTTATTTTAAAAGAGGGAGAAAAGAATGTTTCACGATTTGTCAAAATATCTAAAAGTTATGACGGATAGAATTCAAGATGCGACAGTTTTAAAATTATTTTACGAAAAAAAATCGCGAAGCAGATGTTTAGTAAAAAAAATTCCTAAAAATCGGTAAATCAGGTTAAGTATTCAGAACAAACTGTTTTTAAAAGAAAATTTTCTCCTCTATCCGATGATACAAATGCCGTTTTGCTGCAAGCGTAATTTCCGCCGTTATTACGAATTAGGTGAGAAAAAATGCCAAAAATCGCATAAAACATAAAATAAAAAAAAATCTAGGTCGAATTTTGAAAAAATCGCTTCGAGGTGCACAACTACATATTTACATCTTCCCGAATACCAAATTTGGTGTTTCTAGGTGTAGCCGTTTGTCCGTAACGCTGCAGACAGACACACACACCCACCCACACACACACACACACACAGACACCTTCTTTTATAATAAGTAGAGATTAAGGGAAGGTGGCTTAAAATGATTCTAGCGGGTAAAATACATCCACATACAATCCACAAACATTTTTTTTCATACAGGTAGAGCTATCTAACGGGTAACACATAAAGTAGTTGTGCCAAGCAAGAAGAAGCAATGGCGGTATTAAAGTGATCACGCTATTTGGCTTGAATGCATTCTCAAAATGAAATAGTGTAATTCCTATGGGAATTTGTTCCACTCGTTTAGAAAAGCTCTTTTCAGGCCCAAAAGTGTTGTCTTATGAAGTTTGAGAGCTGTAATTATCCTCCTCAGAACGTTCCAGGCATGAATAGGGCTGAGATCTGGAAGTCGTGATGGACAATCCATCCAGCAAACATCTTCACTCTCCAGAAAATTACAGACCATACGAGCTCCATGTGGCCGCGCATTATCGTCTTTTAAGGCCCTAATCAGAGCCTACACTGTTCCTCAAAAAACGAACATAGATTCCAAGGTCTGATCCTTATACCACACACTAATCATAGTGTCTCTTGCAGAGAAATTGAAGGATGTGCAAACATTCAACATGATTCCTGCTCAGAACATCAAACCTCCGGCGGCATAACGGTCGATTTATAACAAATTGGAAGGCAGCTAGCGGGTCTACATGAAAAGTTATTCACTTCATAGAAAGTAAGTCAAGAATCAATGGTTAGGTTGAACCTGGTCTCATTACGGACGAGATAAGACGCTCATTGGTCCGACGACCAATCCGTACGATCTCTATCCCATAAGTGAATTTTCTTGTGGTATGGAAGTGTTATACTCCAACTGAGAATGACAGCACATGGCTGAGTTTCTGGCCGGTTGACGAGGAGCACGTGGTCTACTTACAGGCAGAGACATTAGGTAGATTTCTTTTTGGTGCGCAGGAAGAACTCAGGCGCTTGAAAGCAAGGAGAAAAGGGAGATGCTCCTTTTTGTCGAAAAAAAGACATTAAACCAGCAAGACGGTTTTCTTATTTTATTTAATCTGGAACCTTTCACATTTGTATTCTTGTAATTAATTGTAGTCCAGAAGAACCCATTGAATGGTTGTAACCGAATTATGTATTAAATTAGCTTGATCCTACAAACGTTTTTACTGAAGTGAGCGGGAAACAATCATCACCACTCTCTCGTGAAGCCTTCTGTAAACAATAACTTTTTTAACATGGCTTTCTGAGTCAGGAGACTCACGACAGAGTTGAGATGCTGTAGCTTTGCCTGATACACCTCGCTGTAATGAACAAATATCGACCTTCCTTGACCGTCAAGGAACTTCGGCGACGTCACCTAGGCTTTCTCTCAATGGATCTAAAATCTTGAGACAGTTTCCATAAGCTGGATACGACGCTGAGCATTTCATTAAAGTCTCTACAAATCTACATTTAAGACCAACCAGATTCTAGCCTTCCCGTGATTTGCCGCCTTACTTCATCAGCTAAATTTTGGGCAATTGGGCATCATTATGCTTGAGCTGTAATTTATCCGAATGCTGTGAAAAAAGAAAAAGAAAAGAAAAAGTGACGAAAAGTGACTACGAACGAAAAGCGCATTTCGCCACGCTCATTTATCTGTTTCTCTACTAGCTCCACACTATGTAAGTATATGCTTACAAATTCGACGAATAAAGATTTCTATCTTGAGCAGTTGTTTTACATTTTTATTCATTTATTATCATTAAATACGAGTAAATGTGCAATTCCCTTACTTTTGAACACCAGTGTATATTACTCAAACATAACAATTAATAGTTATTTCGTGTTTTTAATATCAGGTTCCAAGATCAATTAATACACTGTAAAAGAAACCTTCGATTACGAAGAAATCTCTAACAATAAAGACTTCCATAAAATACATTTCTTAGTATTATTACAAAAGACTAAATGCACTACATTGATATACTTGACATTCTTTAATTATAATAGTTAAGAAAATTCATGAAAGTCTGGATTGAGATTTCTTAGTAATCAACGATTTATTTTTTAGAGTGCACCGTCTTATACTGTAGCACTCTTCTCTACGTAAAAAGTGTCAACTTTAAAACATTTTGCACAACTTCAAAGATATATATATATGTACGTATGTATATATAAAATATATAAAAATTATACTTGTGCGTAATTGTACTAAAAATAAAAGAAAATATCTTAATGACGAAACATTTTCTTTTCTATTCAACTGAGTAGTTATGAGAAAAAATTAGTGTCACAAAACACAGAATGAAATGTTTTAGTAAATATTTGCAGTGAAACCATTAAAACTTTTACCATTTACATACCCTACTTTTATTAAAATAATCATTTTAATAGCTGCATAATAATTATATTTGAATTATACTTGAGTCATAGTTGAGATGTATTTATGACTTGTAAGTGTTTAAATATACTTCAATTGCAACGAAGTTTATAACATATAGTATAGGGGAGACCATATGCACATATTCAAACACATTTCCAGAGGGGCACGTTTTCCAACTCACTTTAGTCTTAAAATGAACAGCTAAATGATGCCGTTGGGCTAGCTGTCTCTTGTAACAACAGAACACATTATCAACTAAAAAAAGTTTTACTTCAAAGCTGCTATCGGAGAAGGTTTCTTAATTTTATCAGCTGTATAAAAAACTTTGAGTCAATCATAAGATAAATGCACTAGCATTAAACATTGGATATCCTAAAAAAGGGTTCCATTATTCACGTAACTATGAGTTATTTTATTAAATAACATACACCGATACTTGTGGCGGTAGTGTCGAACTCCCATATTCAACAGCATACGGCGCATGTATTCCAAGATACGTGCGCATGTAGATTTCACGAAAGAGAATGTTGTATTAATGACTATATCATTTTATCTCTCATCCTCTTATTGAAAATGTGACATAAAAATGAGACACGAAAATGCGTTACGAAAATGCGACATAAAAATTAAGAATAAAAGTTCGCTGAAAATGTTAGTATGTGTTACGTAAACCACTGATTTCTATAAGCTCCGTAAGGTTGCATTTATTTCACAAAATGATTGTTTAAAATTTGTATCCTTTTTGTAAATTATATATATGAGAATGTGGCAGCAATGTGTAGATAAAATGAAATGTTTGTATGTGTTACGTAAACCACCGATTTCTATAAGCTCCGTAAAGCTGCATTTATATTTAAATACTATTAGTTCACAACAGCTTTAATCTATTGTTACAATATTTCGTAAGCTGTAGAATATGCATCACATGTATTTTTCTATAAATTGGTTACAATCATAAAAATTTCAACATAGGGTTACCAGGCGAAATACACGAAAGATGAGCGATGAAATGACATAGTCAATTTATATCGTTTTAACATGGCAATGATGAAACTAAAAAATTAGAGGGGTTCAGGGGTCTCCCCCTGACGAGGCTCCAAGAGCCGACTTTATATATATATATATATATAGACATATATATCACCCCTTTTTCTTTTATTCTTCCTTTACATTCATTTCATCGACTGGAAGTAGGAGGATTTTCTGATCTCCTTGCAATTGCAAACGTGGGTCGATGATAACTGAAGTAACTTATATAATTTTTAGTATTTATCTTAAAACACCAAAAATTTTGTTTTTCGTTACTTGATATTGTTGAGAGAGCTTTAGGCGAGTAGGGTAGCTGTATTTCGCCTGGTAACACTATTGGCGAGTCATCCAGAGTGGATAAGAATCCCAGGCTGTTAGGCTTATGTTTAAAATTAATCTTTTTTCACTTTCACATTCGCTAGCCCAGTGCCCGATGCGTTTACACCTTTTACAAGTTATTTTATAAGTCGGCTGGCCCGAGTATTTTCCATAATTTTTATTTTTAGACGCAGGTTTTCTAGGAGCAGCCACGAAAGCACCTGAGTCTTCCGCTTGTCTATCATCGTTACGCCTAGCATTGAATTCTTCCCCTACTTTGATACTGAGTATTTCTGTCTTCGGAAGCTCATCTCTTGATTCCATAGCACATCAGAAATTGTCAAAAGTAGAAGGGAGGCTATATAACAGCATTACAGTCAGCAAGTCGTCGTCTATTTTGATATCGATTTCTGAAAGTCTGTCCACTTTGTCGGAGAATTTTCTCTAATGGTAATGAATTCCATTAGGCGAGTCGGGTACCTTATATTGCATTAAAGATTTCAGTAATGAAGCTTTACGAGCAGGTCCTTTATACTGATAGATTTCTCCCAGTTTTTTCCAGACATCTGATGAAGTGTCACAACTTTTTATTTGTTGGATTTCAGATGGCGATATACATAGAATTATAACTGGTTTTGATTTTTCGTCCATTTGGACCCACGTATCGAAAACTTCTTGCGATTCTTTGTCATTTTCCAAAACCTCGGGTTTTGGCTTTGAACCTGGTGCATAAATCCACGCATAATTCTTTATTAAAGCGCTTTCATTTGCATTTTCCATGTTTCGTAATTATCTTTATTCAGCGTTTCAATTCGCCAAGTTCCAGTCGCCATTTTGAGGATGAATGATGCAGCCTTGAAACAAACGTTAAAAATCAGCAAATAAATAAATTAATCCATGACCTTTTAGAAATGTTAGCAGAGTCATGGCACATACATAGTAAGTGTGGGATTTTAACATAACATTTACTTTATTAAATTAGAACGGAAGAAACAGGCACATCACATAACAAGGGAACATCAAGAAGGAAAAAAATATAAAAGTAAAAAGAATGCGTGCGTGAGAATAGTTACAGTAAAAGAGATAAATGTTTATTGAGGGATACAGAATTCAGGAGGATAAGACATTGCACAATAAAAAAAATAAACAATTCAATACTCAACAATTTATTATTACTTTTATGTCGCATTTTTGGGACACATTTGATGGACAATTTTCAATAAAGGGGGTGAGAGATAAAATGTCCTAGTCATTAAAATGTTGCGTTCACATTTATTGACTTATATTCAGACGTATTGACTTGTATTGACGTATATTCAGACAATGAAGACTTTTGTTGAAAAAAAAAATCTGCAGTTTCAAAATTTGTTAAGTGACATATTTTGTAAAATCACTCAGTGGCATTTGTTTTATATATCAAATTAATTTCTCTAATACTTTTCCTATTATTCTATTATGTTACCTAATATTATTATGTCATTTTTATTCACTATAGGATATACATAGTGAGTAACAAGAAAGATTAATTGCCTTTAATGTATAGCTGGAAAACCTGCTCCACATACGGGCCACTATTTTTCAACTTTAAATGATCAGAATCAACTATATTTTGTCAAAATTTACATTTACTTTGAAAAATAATTGTGCTAGTTTGTAGATTTATATAAGAAATAAAATAATGTCCTGTTTATTTCAAAATAGATTTTTAACAAAACCAAAATTCACTTTAAAATGTTGTAAATCATGCCACGGTTTCTTCTACCATGTACCCCATTTTAAAAAAAGATCAGATATTTTATTTTTTTCAAGAGCACCCAAAGCAATTCCATTGCATCACGCTCTACGGGTAGACACTGCTTAAAACATATTTTAGTGGTATTCATATATTTCAATAAAATAAAATTAATAAACATTTTTAAGGATTATAAAGTAATGCTCTCCATTAGAAATTGTGCATCGAGCATTTAGAGGAGCACCCTCACAATTGCTTTACATCACGGTCTATGGCAGTTTAGAGACATTCGAGCACCCTTGTAGCCAATTCAATTTAGCAAGTACAATTCAATTTAGCATAAACGTTTATAGCGTTTCAAGCGTCTATTAAAGGATTAAAATAACATAATTTCTTTAGAGTGTCTCACAAAATTACATTAATTGTGATATAGCATTTTTGGAGGTTCTTCAAATTTGGCAACGATACTGCGTCATATATTGATACATCGCCAAATTTCACTCAAATAAGACAATTGTAATGTAAAAATATTTCACAACTCATGATGTGCAGTGCATCAAATACTGAAATCAATTACAATTTTTTTAAATGCGGATAGGAAAAGAAATAGCATGTTTTTGTCTTGATGGTTCATCTTTTACGCAGGGAAAAGGTTTCATTGTTTCTACTTTTGCTAGTACTTTATACTGAATTAGCAAGTCGCCTATTAAAAAGCTGCATTCTTTGTTCCACTTTCTAATGAAAAAATATCGAAATTTCTATGCAAATGTTCTTTCTCTGACAAAAAGTGAATTAATTATTCAGTTAAAGGTATCCAAATTATAATAACTTCACATTTGACTATCTTAAAATGCATCATTAGTTTACAACGCGGGTTTAAGAATCGATCGATTCTTTAATAAAATCTTAAATTTAATTGCTTAATACTGCATTTATATACCTCTATAAAAAACAATGTTCAAATAATACTTGTAAAAATCCCCAATCTTGTAGAGATTTAGCATATATTTATAATTCACAGGATTATAATTTTTTCAAATTTAAATTTATACATCATCAGAAATGGAATAAACACACAAGAGATGGATTTTTGACACAAACTTCGCTAGAGTTGGCACGATCTACCTAAAAGAATATTTCGAGCATGGCGCAATCTTATGCAGTCACAATTGCAGTATCTAAGATTTACCTCATGTTTGAAGTTGCCTGAAAACTCTCTCTCGAGGCTTGGCAAAATCAAGAAAGTTCGATATGCAAATTAGCATTTATCTGTGAAACTTAAGGTGTTCGATATTTTCTATTCTGAAAATTTCAGTAGCCGGGAACAGTTAGAACTGTTTAAAAGGCAGCAAAAATTCTTTGAAAGTATGAGTTCAATAGTGAATATGAATGAAAGTATGTGTGAACTTTATCTTTCTTGGTTGTGAAAATGCTTAAAACTTATATTTACTTAAGCCAAATATTTAGTACATATAAAGTTGCACACATATTTAGTCGGCAAATTGTATTTTACAGACTGGTAAGTAGGACGTTTTATTTCACGATTTTGAATTATAATGAGACAAAATGCACACTGAAGTACATTTTTCTGTAGAAATAGAGTCGACAGTGGCACTCTTCATCATTTGCCGTCTCATCAGAAGCAAACATGAGAGAACATTCTGACAACTCACATTTTTCTTTTTTTTATGTAACAGACTGAACATTGTTATTTCTCTTCCATCTTAAATGGATTTTAATGGTGTATTGTCTTGTTATTTTTCTTTAGTTTCATGCGAATGAGGATTTTCTTATATCTCTTGCTCATACGCAAGCCGTTACAAATCCAAAAATATTTCTCAAATTAAGAAAAAAGAAAAGTAATAATAATAATATATCAGACAATGTTGCTTAGATATCTTTGCCTAACCTCGAAAAGAGAAGAAAACCCAAACTTCTTTCTAATTTCTTGTCAATATATGTTCGGTATTTCTATTACGAAACTTGAATCATGTTACAAAAAATGTCTGATAACACGAATCGTTTACCTAGAGAAGTTAAATGACGGTCAAATGATTTTTCTATGTATGTTTGAAAAACATTACTTTCACTTTTGAACTTTCGTTGAAAATAGTTAATTTAGCCTCTTATGACCTAAGTCTCTAAGCATAAATACGTCATTTCATTTCCTCAATGCAGATGACAAAACGTCCACCAAAATTGTGTTCCTAGAAATGCGTTCATTCTTCTTCTAAAAATACTTCTAAAAATAAAATATAATACTTACTGATTGTGCAATAAATAATGTGATTCCGTGGAAGATAATGATGTTACATCTCCACTAAAGGACTTGTTTTAATGCCCATCATGTTGTCCACCTTTGTTCAGCTAATAAGATTTACCATTCTAAAAGTATTATTCACATTACAGTGATTGTTTTTTAATTATATCTCTTTCTTGAGAGGAATGATTCTATTAGTTATTCGTTTGTTAATTATTTATATAGTTTTAAGATGTTTCAGTATTTTCATTTTTTTATATGTTCGGTGCTTGCAGTATAAATCTGTAAACTTCTACTAACAACGGAGCACTAAAAGTAATATTTAGTTGGTCAATATTTTAAAAAGTGCTAATAATGCTATGTCTATCATTGGTTATCAATACACCGTTTATAGAAGAAGCTTAACGTTTCACCATACAATGGAGCTAAATTAGCTGCACCTTTTGATGGAGAAGCATTTCACCATTATTTGGTTCCACTGTTCAGTTTAAGCACCGAAACATGTTGAAACATTGCAATAGATAAAAAATCTCCAGCCACCGGCACAGAAATCTGTGATTAACATTTACGCCGGTCTCTCTCTGACGAATGTCCGTTTTAATGTATTAATGTATTTTTTCAATTTGTTTTGTGGATTTTGTCGTACTTAATTTTTCTTTGGACAATAACTTTGGGGTTATTTTGGGATTTTTATATTTGATTATAAACACAGAAAACATATTACAGCTGCAGTTGCTGTGCTCATGATTTTCTTGTGATGAGTTTGTTTTTTAAGAGAATTTTTCAACAAATATGTATCATTTTAAAGGTGATTATCATATATCTCGGCGTATATTACGCACTTTCAAGTTAAAAAAATTACTTCATTTTTTCGCGTGAGTATTATATACGGAATATAAAAAAATATAAATGAACATTAAAAAGATGCATTACATTACAAAAAAATAATTACGTTATCGTAAGACATATCTTCAATTTACTGGAGCGTGTTATACACCGGGATATAGGGTAGTTTGTTGCTATTATAAAATATTTTGGGGCAAATAATATTTTAAAAAACTATCTAAATATTTAGGCTAATCTATTTTTTCTTATTCTATTTTTTATGTGCTGCATTGTTTTCTGCATGCCGCACCAGATTGTGATAGCTAACGCATCACTCTCTTCGTTTATGTGTCCAGACTAGACTCCCGGATAGGACTTGGTTGTTAACCCTTTATCAACCGCATTATGATTGACGAAGTATGTCGACTTGAAATTGTTTGTTTTTAGCATTATGGTGCTATTAAAATGAAGCAGATTTTTTTAGCATCGACATAACTTACCTACACGATCTGTCACGGCGGACACTTTTCAAATATGCTTGCCAGATAATACGGAGGAGGGGGGGGGATAAAATTCTGAGAGTCGAGAAGGTTTGCAATTTTTGCTAATTGATTGCCAAGTTTTGTGCCAAAATATAAGTCTTCGAAATTGAACTAACCTTGGCGATATCTTCCAATTTGGCTAGAAATTGGCAAACGCGACAGTTTATTACACAGGAAATGTTTAGTTTGAATATACTTGGTAAATATTGTTAAATAGTTTTTGCAGGCGGTTTTAATATAGATTTCAGTTCCGAAGAAGTGCTTTATGGAACAGGGAAGACAAATACGGTACACTCATAGATTATGATACATTTTCCAAATGTTATTTATAACGTGAGTATAGTTAGAATATGAATGAAGAGGTTTGTTAAACAGTTTTGTTAGAGATTTTAAAATCGATTTAAATTCAAGTGTTTTGTGGAACAAATAAGACAAGCACGCCACTCTCATGGATTATGATGCACAGTCCAAACAGTATTTAAGATGGTGAAGTATAGTTGGAATGTGCTTGCCGAAGATTATAAAACAGTTTTAGTAGCCAATTTTAAGATGGATTTCGATTCCAAAGATGTGTTTTATGAAACAAAGGAAGAAAAATACGGCACACTCATGAATAATAATAATAAGCTTTCCGATTTAATGGAATAAGGAAGAAAAATAAGGAAAACTCATGGATTATGATACGCTTTTTGTACGTATTGTAATTTAGTGCGTATTTAAAATATGGAAGTGCTTCAGTTTTTCCTTTTTCTTCACTAAGACAGTGAATGGTCAATACTGATTAAAGCAAAAAAATAAAGAAAAAATTAATAAACACTAGGTATACGTCTTCATAAGCAGTGACATTTTAAAAAGAATAGTACAAATAAAACTGGAGAAGCCAAGCAATACTTTATTTGACCCATATTTCTTAAATCTGATCCTTTATTCATAAAACTGATATTTGAAAATACACTAATGCTCTCTTTTTTTCTCTGGCTCGACATGATTAGAAAGTGAGCGGAAAGATGTCCATTTAAATCAATCTTACTTTAATTGAACATGAAGTCAGTATTTAAGCTTCATGAATTCATTAAATCACTACCAAATTTGAGTATTTGGTAGTGATTTTTTGAAGAAATGATTACAATAAATCAATGTTTTATTTTTTAATCAATTTCCTTTTTATGGTATATCCAAGTACGGTCAGTAAATAAAAAATTAAATTGGCCATCCTGTCATAGGATTTAACGTACGCCAGCTCTAGGTATTCTCATAAGAAAGGGCAAACATTTCCAATTCCGGCCTTAGTAGTGGCTAATATGTGGATGGAATATACATGCCATTGTAAAAAGAAAAGTAAAGAAAAACTATCGTATTTTCATTGTCTTGAATTTTTTATAAGAAATACGAATAATGCAAAATGTTATCCGATGTAAAAACAGTATTTTGTAATCAAGTTCAATCTCTTACAAAAGCGCTTGGTAACATGATGAATTGAGTGTAAAAATATCACTGCGCAAGGAGAGAAATATAATAAATGTAACAATGCGTTTAGACGCAGAAAGTATAACTAAGGTTACTTAAAGCTACAGATGAGTTACTGAAAGTTTATTTTTCGACATCCTGATTTCAGCTTAACAATTCGAATAGCTTCTATGATATTATAAGTGAGTTCTATAGGAAAGAATAAATTAAATAAAATTATTTAAATTAAATACTTAAATAATAAAAAAATGCCTAAATTTCATTGAATATCTATAGCATTATGTGTAACAATGCTCTTTAAAAATATATTTTTTAATATGTCAGTGCCCGAATAAACGATTTTTTTCCCGAATAAGAAAAACAAGCATATTCTATAGTTTATTTTCGATTATTTTTACTTACAAAAATACATGTAAGTAGATTTTTATTTACGTTTTAGCATCGCATTAAACTGTATTATAACGTGGCTATGTGTTAAGAACATTATTTTAGTGTGTGGTGTGTGTGTGTGGGGGGGGTGTCACAGCCATTGTTAACCAGGTCCATCTGAAGTAAATTGAAGATATGAAGGTTTGAAGTTGCACATTATAATATAGTGGCATTATACTTCCAAGTAATAAATGCCATCACTGGGAGAGAAAACGCATTGATTCCTTCATTCACTGTGGTAGTGAACAGAACATGATTTTAGGTTTCTCCAACATGAACTATCTCTTTTTTTTTTCTTTTTTTAAATACGGACTTGATCCACTATATTTATGAACACCTCATTTGTTAATGTAGTAATATTTTTATTTTAACCTTTTTGAGACAGTGATTAAAGGATATCACAGTGTGGTGGAGTGAAAACAGCAGTAAAATATTATTTTGATACTGTTTCCATAAAAATACCACACAAGTGGACAATAAATTACAAGAGGCGCCAGGCAATGGACAGTCTGGACACTATAGCACAATGAACTGTCAACGTTAAAATATTTATGGCCGAAAATATTTATGGCCGAAAATGATATGCAAATTTGGCGGGGTATATTACCCCGATGTCCCACCTACATGTCCGGGATTCGACGAGGGGATGCATTAATTCCCCGATGCGAACAAATCAGAAACTCCAGCCAATGATGTAAGAGGGAAAAAAAAAAAGAGAAACAGCCCCGTGGGAGAAAAAAAAGACGACAGGACGAGTGTGCTCGAGAAGAAGAGAGGAGAGTTTGGCGAAGGTGTGTGACAAGAGAGGACGAAAAGGCTTAAAAATCAGTGTGTGCTTCGAATCAGCGTGATGAAGTTGTGTTCAAAAAAAAAAAAAAAGGAATCAGTGTTGCTTGGTGATGGCCTAAAAGAAAGAAAGCGGTCCCAATAGTGCACGCGTCGATCGTGCCCTGCGTAAAGATGGCTACCTCATCATAATGGTGAATTTCCAAACTATTTATTTCCTAATGGTGTGTCAAACCTTTTGTGGATACCCCTTATCCTCCAAAACCACATCTCCCCAGACACTTTATGATTTTAAAATTATTTCAATATCGTCTTTTAATTAATATTGTTGGAATGATTAAGAATAAATGGAATTTATTTGCAGTTCATATAGTCTTTAGTTTTTTTTAGTGTTTAGGTGTATGTCAATCATTTTCCTTTTTTCAGCGTAATCCTAGGAGTACTTGCCAGGCAGGTTATGCGCGGCACAGTCCCACTGTACGATCATCTTTGGCCTTAGTTTTCATCAAATTTTAATCATAACAAAACTAAATAAACCACACACAGGACCCAACAATGCGGATCGGATAAGACGCTCAAAATAGTAGACGGCTGAAGTGTGTAAGTCCATCGTTCCGGCCTGCCTATCAAGCGTCTGTTGATCTAAAGGTCTGGAGTTCTGGTCGATTTTCTCCAGATGTAACGTGAATATGCGTTAGAACCCCTTACAAAGTCCTCCGACCAAGGCACCCTCCATTCCAGGCCACTTAAATTACAAATCTGTAATTTAAAATATATATATATATATATATATATATATATATATATATATATGGATGATTCGCGTGAAATGGAACAAAATAAGATTGATGATTTTGCATCATTTATGTCACTTTTTTTAATGGAAAGAATTCTTTCTATTTACTTCTTTTGATCCAAAATGTTTCCTGGATGAGCCGGAATATAACGCGGTATTTTTTGACTGATCTTTTTCCGTTAAAAACGTGGCTTGAGCCAAATTCGAGGCCTAAATACAGAATATTTTTTATTATTTTGATGAACGATTTCGGCGTTATATTCCAGGCCGCCTTATATTCGGACCAATACGGTACTTTATGTCTACTGAAAAAAAAAGAAAAAGGTTTTGTCCTTCGAATTCTGTACTTTATTATTTTCTTATTTCCTTGGTATGATAGAAATGATGTACAGCAATGGCAGGGACAAAGACCGAAATGACAAACAAGTTTTTAATGGCTCTTAAAATATAAAATAAAATCGCCGATACCCAATAAATTAGGCTTTTTTATAAAAAAAAATTCCTTCATTAGCTTCATGAAAACTTGTAAAAGTTGAAAAAATAATTAAAAACCCCGAGAAAATTAACAATAAATAGATTTGTTCCATTTTGTGATAATCAACTATGTTTATATAGTATTCCATACATGGGGTTCCAGACATTAATCTACCGAAATCTTAGACAAGTTCCAATTTAAAATTTTTTAATAATTTTTATTTTTTACTTTTATGATAGCCGCTCATCGAAAAAAAATTCCTTTACTGCAATTTAATAAGTGAGCATTTAAATTTTGTCGCATTTGCAGTCTTCTAACAGAGTAGTACTAGATATCTATCCAATTATTCTAAAAATGCGTAAAAGCATCTACTGTATTTAAACTAAAACAAGTAGAGACATTTAATACAAGTTGCAAAAAAATATGTGTTGCTATTTATAATATTTCAGATGGATATACTACGCATAATACAAACATTCAGTCTAGAAATGTCCACTAAAGAATAACATTAACTGTGTCCAAAATCCATGTCGGAGATTTATTCTTCATATCTGCTCTATATTTCTTCAACGACCAATTTTTATTGTTACCACACGGGACTTATCTTTCTTTCATTATTTTTTCTTCTATAATGCCAATAAATTTTGCCACCAATTTATAAGGATTGTGGAAGTTATCGGGATAAATTAATATCCAAACTGATACATTTGTTGAGTCAGAGAATCTTTTTCCTGATTAAGGTTAGTGAGCATTTACATTTTTGTTTTATGTGCTAGTTTATTTATTATGTTTTGTTTTAGTTTAAGTATATCAACTAATAAGTGATGTTAACAGTTTCATAAATAATAAACTAAAGTAAGCTAAAGGATTGATTAACTATAAATGAAATAAAACTGCGAAATCAATTAACTCATAAAAAAAAACACTCGAAAGACACATGTTTAAAAGATAAAATAAATCAAACTTTGTAAAATGACACACATAAAATGTACTTATCAATCACGACGCGCGGGTTCAGCGCTAAAAATGTCACTCTTCTTCAGCTGAGTAAAAAAAATGCTTACAGGAACTACAGATGAGTATAGTTTGTCGCCAGTATCTCACTTTTCAGTTGTAGAAGAGTGAAAATGCGCCTGAAATAATATATTTTATATAAATCTTTACATTATCTTTTAATAGCTTTCATTTTACATCAGTTTTGTTTTTAACATAAAAATATAATAAATACTCATGAGGTTTTTAAATAATTCTCATTTATGTTTTTCTGTTCTTAAAATAATATTTATTTTTAAATGGTATATATTTTTCTTTTAAAATGTAACCGAAAACTGCCACATAACATGAGTGGGAAAATATGATAAGCGGTCGTAATTCACAATTATTGAAGATACCTAAACATAAAAACTGTAAAAATATGACAGGATGTTACTCGAATTTCTGCAAACAATAATTACGGCTATAAAATAACAAAGAAACACAATTAAAACAATTATCCCGGTTTATATGCAAGTGGAAAATTAGAATGAAAAACGCAAGACGATATATATATATATATATAATGCAAATATACTAATGCGATCAGAATCTTGAACACCTGCTGAGATAGTTTCTCATTGCTATAGGAAAGCACTTATCGCGAGTTATTTAGGTGTTTTAGAGAGTGGTGGAATAACTCCATGTGGCGTCATTTCCGTCTCCCCTACTTGCCAATATTTCTCAGGCTGCTCAAGATCACAAAGATTAAATTTCAGGAATTTTCTTTTTCCTTCATCAGCGTATGCGTTAAGAATTACAAACTGTATGAGAAATTCAAATTTGCAATAGCAATTTTTTCAGCAATTGTATCGTGAACTTCTACGAAGTTTAATCAATTATTAATCCTCCGGCAGAGCATTCCAAGACCCATGCTGGCAAGCAGCAGAGAACAGCAGTCTCCTTCTATGAATCTTTTCAAGGATGAGAGAGAACGTATTAAATCTGGGTTCAAAATTAAAAATGAATAAAAAAATAAGTGACTCAATTCTAGCAAAATGCTTCTTCGCACTTTCGCACTTATAATAAATATTTTGAGTTTACGTGAGTTTCCGGCTAGCTCGCGAAGTTAATATCTACTGAAATATTTTGTTTGAAACTGTGTTATATTATTCGTCAAAAAAAAACAAGAGCAAAACTTCAAATCTCAGAAATCGCATTCATCAGAAAATACCATTTATTCTCAGAATGAGTAGTAAACGAAAAATTCAATTTAAATAGGCGCTGAAAAATTTCCCAGAAGAATAGATAATAAGGCTAGTCTCGTCTTGAAACGTGTGTTTTAATGAGTAAGAGGAACTGTGGGTATAAGTTTTAATTCGCTTTTCAAACAAAGGACAACTAATTTTTAAAATACTTAGAAATTCTAGTGTCGATGTTTGTATTATATATAGCACAAAATATCGTCTTACGCTATTTCATTCTTTTTTGCAACTTACATATAAACCATGATAATTATTTCTCTTTGTTATTTTAAGGCCTTAATTATTGTTCGCACGATTTCGAATAACATTCTGTCATCTTTTTATGTTATAGTTTTTATGTTTAGGTATCTTCACTAATTGTGAATTGTTCATCATATTGTACAACTGAAGTTATGCCGCAGTTTCCTGTCACTTTTTAAAAGAAAGAAATAAATAAATATACATATATATATATATATATATATATATATATATATCATTTAAAAATAAATAGCATTTTAAGAAAGAAAAAACATAAATGAGAATTACTTAAAAACCTCGTGAGTGTGTCGCTGTAAGTTTTCAACATAAAAACACACCAATATGTTTGAAAATTAGTGCAGGTAGGAGAGATGGGGGTAATAACACCATACAGGGTTATTCCGCCGCCCTCTAAAACAGCAGAATGACACTAGAGAGAAAATCGCGATAAGCGCAGTGCAATAGAGAGTAACATGAGAAACTGTCCCAGTAGGTTTTGATCAAGAAAGCGTATTTTACAGCAGAAAGTATTGTCTAATACTGCTTCGTTCTAACTTCTGACTTATATATAAATCAAGATGAGTGCCTTTCTTAGTGATTTTCATAGCCGTAATTATGTTGTATATGAATTCGAATAACACTCTGCTACATTTCTGTGTCATGGTATTTATGGTTCATTCCATGGTAACGGGTGTCATTTTGACTCATTTCAAGGTGTCATAATAATTTTTTATGCAGAATTTATTAAGTAATGTTTTTTAAAAACCTTAATATGATAAATTAGCTTCTAACTTATTATTCAAAGCAGAAGCAAAACTTTTACACCGTCCAATTTTCGAAAATAATTTTTTAATTGTGTGACGGGTGTGACAGTTTCGTGACATGACTTTTCACTAGCATCTATATTTGTAAAAATACCAGCAAAGTTTATTATAACAAAGACTTGAATTTTTCTTCGTGGCTAAAACAGATTCAGCTGAACAAAGTAATACCATTTTCAGAATAAATTTCACTCATTTAAACTAAAAAAAAATTCAAATTTCATGTGACCGGTGTCACAGTAATTGTGACAAGTGTGACATCGTGAATTTTTTTTCATAATTAGACATCTAAACAACTGAAATAAATTGTAAAATTCGAGACAGTAGTTTTTTATTTAAAAAATAATATTTGTAACAAAAGACAGGTATTCGAAAGTCAAAATTTATAATAATTGCCTCCATTATTAACAAGAGATGGTGGTGGAACTTTTTTAATAATCACGGATTGATTTTCCACAGATGTGTCTTCTGTTCCTGGCCAATACCAAAAAACGCCGCTTTCATTTATATATCTCAAAGTAATTTAAAATTTTTCATCATTTATAGCAAGTACAGTGGTATAGTATATTTTGCTACTTTTATTTTTACTACTGGTAGAAACGGAATGAAGTCAAAACGAAATTCAAAACCAAACTATATTTTAGCTTAATTTCTATGTGAGCATTAATGCACATTTCTTAACAATTTTCTTGGGAGTTTATCATTTCTTAATTTCTTTCTCATTTTATGGTACTATTCTTTATGGTACCATTTTATGGTACTATTATTCGTACTTTATTTTTTTCTAATGTTGGTCTTGAGGATCTTCCCATTAAGAAGAAATTTGAAGAAACTGTTTCACATTTTCCAACTAGTTTCCCATATTTGGATTAAAGTTAGGAAAACATTAAAATTGTAACAGTGTATTTAAAGATAAATAATATTAAAAAGAAAAAATAGAAAAACGCCTTTACTATTGTAAATACTTCAAAATATTTTCAATAAGGATTTTCAATAATTTTCATTCATCACCCAGTGTTAATAAAAATGAATTTCATAGAAAGCACAGGCAGAAAAGACTAATAATTAATAACCTCGAAATATGTTACAGTTAAGGGGACAAGGGACGTTAAAACTGGAAACTGTCATTTCTTAATTTTTTGTCTCAAATCATACGTAAAGTTGTTTAATACAAAGATTTACATTTACATTAATACTAAAAATAAAAATAAAATCTTATTTTAAAAAATATATTAATATCTTTGCGAAAAGCTGTAATTTTTTTAGAGTGTACTTGTAATGCATATATGAACATAATTGCGCATTAAATTTTCAAACAAAAGTTTTTTAATAGAGATATAGGAATTTAAATGTAACAATAGAGTGAAAATTTGATAAAAAGCTACATCTCACATGATTTTAATTTTTCTATAAAGCTTACCCTTGTAACACATAAAAATGAATGCGCAGATATGTTCATACATATAATGAAAGTGCATATTTAAAAAAATTATAGATTTTTATTAATTTGGAATGCGCATGGGATATTTTAAGTAAAAAAAAAAAGAAGGCGTATTTTTTTTCAAAAAAATATCAAGTTTTCATTAAAAGAATATTTATTTTTTAATTTTAGTTTCAATATAGATGCAAAATACTATGTTAAACAACTATGATTTCATGTTAAACAACTTTACACATGATTACAAGTAAAAATTTTGAATGTTGAAGTCCCTTGTCCCCTTAATATAGACAGGATAGGAGAACAATGTGATTGATTACAGTTAAGAAATAAGGATTACGAAAACAAAGGTGTGTATTATACATAATATACATATTTACAGAAACTATACATTAGTTTTGAATATTTAACATTTATATTTAATTTTAAAAAATTGTAATTTTTGAAAACACTAAATGAAAATTTATTCAATTTGTTACACCCGTAACACATTTTGTCACACCCGTAACTATAAAAATTTGGCTATTAAAAAATGATTTTTTTCTATTTAACATTTTTTACCTACTTTGGTTAATTATAAGTTCATACATATAGAAAATTTCAAGTTCCTTCAATAAAGGGTTTCTTGTGTATACAGTTATAAGCATCTTTTACGTGACGGGCGTGACAGAAAGATTCATTGATTTTGAATCAATAATATTTAAGTTTAAACTTCTTTTTTTTTTTAGGAAAATGGGACTACATATGTTAAGTGGCATTACCTACATACAATATTTGCACTCACAATTTAAAAAAGAGAACGTACAAATAGTATTTCTGAATAAATGTAAATACCATGTTTTTCAAACTTAATGATTACCAGATTTCTTCAATGTTAGAGGTCAAATTTCTAAAACTGTCTTATTTTTGCAAAGATTATTCTTTTAATTAATACACTCCATTAAAATAGCTTTAATTTGATATGTCGCAAGTGATTATACAATTAATTTGAAAATTTGATATCTTTGTTCACTTTCCATGGAATGGCCCCTATGTTTAAGTATCTTCAATAGCCGTGAATTACGATCGTACGTCGTATTTTCCCTCTGGGATTATGCTGTCACTCCCGGTTGTTGATTTTAAAAGAAAGAAAAATAAAGAATTATTATGAGTATTTAATATATTTTCCATGTTATCAACAAAACTTGCGTAAAAAATTATTATTTGATGTAATTTGTAAATTATTAATTAGTATTTTCATTTGCCTCTTCAGATTCCCTTTGACGAGGAATATTTTGGACCATTCAAAAGTGGCTTCAACAAACAGTCTGGTAAATTCATAAGGTCAGAAGACGTAAGTGGCCAAATTACCTCGGCACAAGGGTAATCACGCTGCAGAGTGATGTTCTCAAAACTCCTTCTTAATACAAAATCCCCATTTCAGTTTGTTAACGCATTTGTGACATACGTAAGAATTCCTAGAATAAAGCAATCCATTCATTTAAAAATTAATCTATTTTACAGTGTAGAATGAATTGTTTTTCCTTAAAGTGGCGTGATTTCCCTTGTCTCCTATACTGCTCCAGCCATGTTTCAAGCATTTTGGCTTCAATTAATTGAAAAATAACGGTCAACGATACATAAGATAGTTAATCATTTTACACACATAGGTAATCATTTTAATGTTATTCTTCGGGTTTAGTAAATGGTGTTCCCTACGTGAAATTTAGAGCACCAATGCAATATCTGCCAAGTCATATTGCAAAAAGATTGACGGGTACACCTGTTAGCATTTTAAGACAAATCCTGGTTTTAATTGCTCCCATGACAATCTGTACTGTCTAAGTTTGAGTTTTATGAATAGGCTAGGGCAGCCTAGCAAGTTAGTTTGGCTGCAACTGATGCAGGTGGATGTGGTAATTTCCCATACCGTAAATCATTGATGTTCGTAGCATACGGAAAACTAACATGCATTGAAATCGTTCCGTACCTTAAGTTTTTCTTTCTTTTTTCTTCTTCAATTTGAAAAAATTCCTCCATTTACACAGGTACGAAGGTCTGTAATAAAAATAGACAACCGGGACGAATTCTCATTTGGAAGAAGGAAAATGTAAGTAACCAGAGGATATAAATCACGTCCAACTTTGAGAAATTAGAAAAAGTTTTGCGATGCTCTTTTACAAAATTTGTAATTAATTTTGCCTTCAAACACCAGTTGTTTTGTCAAGTATTCTTGTTACTGACAGAAGTTTATCGGAATTAATTTGTCACACCTTGTATGTATGTATGTATATGAAATATAATCAGGGGTACGGGAAGGATGCTGCCGTGGCTTGCGGTGGAACAACACAGGTAGACAAACGGACAGCGTTTCTTTGAGCCGGGCAGGAGCGGCTCTTATAATATCACGTCGGGTTGAGCAGCGCAGTATTTCTACATCTGGATCTCGCTGTCCGAGGACAGTTGCTGGAGTCCGCAGGGTGTAGGGGTAGCCCTGATTCCTTGGCATGCTACGGCTGTCGAGACAATAATTAAAACGATGCTCGGTTACATTATTTCACTGTCCCATTTCTTATAGATTGTTCTAGCAAGAGATGCCACTCAGTCCTCCCGTCTCCCCAGATGAGCCAAGCTTTTATCACTCTGTAGAGGTCTTGTCACATGACCTTCCAACCTACAATGATTCGGCGAACACATATCAGCAAGGCATCTGGGCAGCAAGAGCTTTTGGTTCAAAAATACAAATGCGGTTAAACAGCGGGACTGACCACAAATTTAGAACAAAACTGCTAGGGACTGTGTAGTAGTTGCAGTTTTCTAAAGCGAATTCCCTTTGTTCCCAACAACGCAGTTTAGAAGTTTGGAATTTTAGCGCGCTTTTGATTTAGTATGTTATAGAATATCTCCAAACAGTTTGAAAAATGTCACAGTTTTTCCAATGTCCTCAAAAAGTCACAAAAAATTACTTCTTGTATAATTTAGAACACTAAAATATGTATTGTTGTATAAAGTTTCACATACTATGATTTTAATTTTTCACATTTTAATAAACACATTGACCAAAAAAAAAACCCGTAAAATACAGTAAAAGATAAAAATATTAACGCTTACTAAATAAACATCAACTTTTGCAATAATAATAAATCACAAATTATTCATTCTTCACATTTTTCAATAATACGAATTGGCCAACATATTAGAAAAATATCACATAAAATACAATAATATCAGATCACCTAAAATACAATAACTGTCATAAAATAAACTCTATTCACTCTTCAATCAACTACTTCAAATCATTTAACACCTTGTTTTCAATATTATTGCTCTATTTTTTAAAAATAATCTTCTTTTCTCATACTCTACTCTCAATATTCTTTCTATATTTCGTTTATTTATTTCTCTTTTAAGTTATTCTACTCAAAGTATGTCAACCATTATTCAAATAAACTTATCTTGTTTCTTTTGGGGGATTCCATTTTTTTTGTTGTTCAGGTACCTGTTTGTATGTGTGCGACCCTAACTTCCCAATTTCAAGATACTTTCTAACATCTAATCTTTAGCAGGTGGGGGTGTGGAGTTGTTTGTGTAAAAAAAAAAAAAAAAAAAAGTGGTTAGCCTTCTCCCTACTGTGCATAATGACGAATAGGGATGAAAAGCTGTGCTGTGTAGTGGACCAACTTATTCTTCCAACAGGATATGACAGTCCAAAAAATGACATCTTGTAAAGCTGAAAAAAGAAAAGGGAATGTTTGTCATACCTGTTTTATCATCAAAAAAGGAAAATGGGGGTTAAGGAGTGGTCATCCCAGAGAAGTCTTCCAGCATTATCAGTGTTCTCTTTTTTTTTTTTTCATCACCTATGGTGACTGAAGCTTTTTAAAAAAAAGAAGAGTAGCAAAAATTACAGCTGCTTGGGATGACAGGACAGAAGTTTCAAGAAAGAGAGAAATTAATAAGAAAGAGATAAAAAAAATTAGAATTGTCAATTTCTTTTTCAGATCCCCCAAAATAAAGAAAAGTAAACACACACACATTTTTTAATAGAAAAAACACAATGTTTAATCACTAAATGTAAAGTCAAGTGATGCTAGGTATAATTTTTTTTTAATAAATAGGAATCTGAGATTTTAAAAGTTTTCACTCTCCGTGATACAGCTTGAATTTATCGGGTGAATTATAACATCTCAATTTACATAATTGTGAGAGAAAGTCATTAATTCCTGCTAACTTTTTAAATAGCTGGAGAAACATTTTCTTCGATAATGGTTATCTTTCTTAAATAACCCTCAACATTATCATTTATCACTGTTTCCCTGCTACCTTACAAGAAAAAAATATTGGTGTTTAGAGGTAAGTTCTTGAAATATTGGGAAAGCAATCAATAACACAAACTATACTAGTTATTAAATACAAACATAAACAACAATACAAGTAACACTAAAAATAAAATTATCGAAACTTTTAAGTGAGAACGGTGTTCATGCATGCAAATCAAGATATTATATCAGCAATAACTCTCTGCTTATAAAGAACGCAATGAAAAATCAAACTCAATTTCTGGATTATTTGTACCAATATGAAATTCCAATACACAAAATATTTTTATTTTTACCATCGACTCAAATAATAATAAAGATTTTTAACGATTCTTGAGAATAATTTTTTTTTTCTGTTCAAAAATCACTTATCAAAACAAAACACATTCCTAGTATATAAAATATTTGATATCAGCATAGAATTCAAAAGGTCCGTGTTATTTAATCCAAGACATTAAATCTAATGATTGTGTACTTTAAAAAAAATCAAAGGTCACAACAGAAACTTTTCAACAAAATCTTATTTATCCAAACATCAGGCAATAAAGGACCTTGCGGTTTTACTTAAATGCCGTCATAAGAGAAAATAATAAAGAAAAACTTCATAACTCTCACTTAATTTCCCAATTCATCACTGGCATAGTAAACAATCTGAATGTTTTCTAAGTCCTCAGTGGTTACTTTGAGATTTAATAATTTCATAAGACCATACACATTTGCAAAGTTAAAACTTCTCAATTGTACACCACAGTTATACAGTTTCGAAATAAAAATTATCACGTATAACAGACTAAACGGAATACCATACACTGTATTTTGATCAATGATCCTAAGTTTGCATTTCCTTTTCATTAGTTTTCTCTTAGCATAAATATAAACATTCAATAATAATGAAATATAGTAATCAAATACTCAATAAAAAATAATTAACTTTTCATACCTTATAACTTTTAATTAATTAATCACAAAATATCAAAATTTTCTCAGTTGCAATGTAATACATTTACAAAATAATATCAAACGTATGCATTGAAAAGAATAATTCTCTATATTTTAAAACCAAAAGCAACTTATTTCGCAACACAAATAAATAATGAAAAAATTAAACCCATGATAATTTTCATAGCACGTTTAAAAACTTTTTTTTTCTTTCTTTTCTTTTACAGCCCAAATCGGATGAAGGAGGAGACACTGCGTCTAGGACAGTGATTCTGAATCTTTTTCAGCTGGCGACCCACCTTTCCCTATGGGAATACCTCCAGGATCCATCGGTCCATGGAGTAAATGATTTTATTTGTATCGCGTCCCTTCCTTATGTACGTATGATTTAGATAGTACAATTATTGCCCTTATGTGTATATACATAATAGATATATGTTTGCAATATATGCAACAAGTGGTTTCTTATTTACTAACAAGTGTTCCTAGGTGAAGATAAAAACTACAATTATAAAAGTACACAAAGACCATATTATTTTCTCAGGCAAAAAAAAAAAAATCATGCAGCTTTGAAATGATTACATTTAATAAAATTGTTATCACAATCTATCAATATGTAAAATTGCTGTTCCTAAGTAATAATACTATATTAATGAGTTTTTTGCGACTATTACGATTTAACTAATACGTCAATGTCAGGATTGGAAGATTTTTTTAGCCTTAAGTGACTTTGAACATGCAGTTGACTTCAGTACTTGTTTTTTTTAGGCAAACCAAAGTTGAAAAAGTACGTAGTTTTAGGATCGAGTTGTAACCCACTGGTTGGGAATTGCTATTCTAGGAGAACACAAAAAAATCGCGCACAAATTAACATAATTAGTGGAGACATCATAGCATAAAACATTATTCGCAACACACAACGTCCAGTTGGGAGATGAATCATTACTTTTTTCGGCAAACACCGGAGCATTATCGCGCTGAGCTGGACTTTCACACTCACGCACAAAAGAGAAAGATCGCGCTGATTCGAACTTGCACCAATTAAAACTGTTTTTCTCGCAGAGCAGAATTCCTTTCCATGTCCCGCAATGCAGGTAAGAGAAAAAAATTATTCTGAATAGCTTTTCAGCACGCAGAACTTTATCCTTGCCGACTTCTGTAATAAAAACGACGCTGGAGTGGTTTTCCGTAGTCGGGCGCCGGTTGAGGCAATGTTGGGCAAAGCAGACGAGGCGTAATGTCGTCGTAGGGTTCGGGAGCAGCTCGGTGGGGCCCTGGCGGAGCCCCGGCCGTTTAGTGCTGGAACTTGTAGTCGGGCCATGAAAGGAAGTCTTGCATGTTTACACACTTTTATTATCGACGTTTGTTGCACGTTATCCAGGCAAGTCATGCCACGAAATCCTCCTGTCTCCTCAAATGCGTCAAGCTTTTTATCACTCTCTAGAGGTCTTGTTACGTGACCTTGCAACCTGCAATGATTGGGCGAACCCATAGCAGCAAGGCATCTAGACAGCAAGAGGTTTTGGTTCGAAAATGCAAATGCGGCTAAACAGCGGGGACTGACCACAAATTTAGAACGAAACTGCTAGGGACTGTGTAGCAGTTACGGTTTTCGAAAGCGAATTTCTTTTGTTCTCAACTACGCAGCTTAGCAGTTTGGGATTTCAGCGTGCTTTTGATATAGTATGTTATAAATATATATATATATATATATATATATGCAGGGTTTGCGCTGGCTCTTTTTAACATTTAGCCAATTCACTCGCCAAATTAGATTTTTCCGGACATTATTAAGAAAATCAATTGTCAGTATTTTCGCCAAAACGTATTTTCTTTCGCAAAACTAATTTTATTTTCGCAATTTGCGACGTTGGCGATCTACAGCGCGACTTCTGTATATATATATATATCGTCGTGTTCAAATGAGTGCATGTATGTGCACTTTTAGGAGATTTCAACATTTTGACTATTATGACTACTTTACTAACCAAATTTTCGTGTAAAAACTATTCTGTGCTACTCTAAGGTGAACTAAGGTACGGTGAACTGTGATCGCTAAAAAATATGCCATATGAATCAGCCATAATAATATATTCAAATCATAAATGCTAATAAAAACTGGTAATAATAAACTTTTTTTTGCACAAAGCAGATATTGGTTTGACAACGACGATGTGCGTGTGTGTGCGTGCGTGCAAGTGATACTACACCATTTTCCAGAAACAATTCGGATGTTAAAGCTTAGTTTCAATAATTTTCTAGCCTGTTCAGTTGCAAAAAATTATTTGAAGATTCAAGGCACATTTCTAATAAAGCTGCGCTTTTTTTACTTCAACTTTGAATAAAAGTAGTAAGAACAAAATTTTAAATACAATTATGCGAAAGTATCGAAGTATCGGCATTTTTCATAATTTTTGAGTTTAAGGGAATAACTTGTAGATGAAGCCTCAGCAGTTTCCTTACTTTCACAACACCAATAAATTTTGGCAGTGATTTATGACATATTAGAAGTGTATCGAGATGGATTATCTTCCGCAGTATTGTATCGAAAAAGTTTTCTTCTGTTTCTAGAGATACTTTGAATAAATGATTTAAAATATTTGGAAAAAGAAGTTGGTTCTTCAGTAATATTAAAAAAACTTACTCGAAACACCCCCCCCCCAGTTTTTAAAAGAAAAATTATTTTTAGCATGTCACTTTATTTCTATATCTCGGTGATTTATCATCTTTACACATCTAACGTATTTTTATGATGGCATTTGAGGATTATATTTAAAATATCTGTCATAAATGTTTATTTTTTAAAAAAGATTCTACAATTATACAATGATAGTCTAATTATAAAGGTAATACTATATACTATATAAAATTTTTAAATATCTGTTTATATAAAAATTAAAATAAAATATCTTTGCATATGAATGGAAAAAAGAAATATTTATAAAATGCATGAATATAGGTTCAGGCGATTTTCTATGTTTTTCAGAAGCAAAGTAATGTATCAAACGTGTGAAATAGTGGGAGCATATACAGCGTGAATCAAATATCACGTATAGGTCATAACTCTGAATATTATGATAATTTTTAAAATGTTATCATAATTTCAGTTTCTACTGATATTTTACAGACTTAAAAACCGAAAATAGAGGATTGTTTACTCTTATGAGTAAAATTAATCCCATGAATGTGTCTTAAATTATGGGCATCACCGTAGAAATTAAAAAGATACCTCGCAATCAAATGAAAACGAGAAATTAATCAACAAACCAACTATCCCGAGTTGTACCTGCTACACACAAGTATAAGTAATCCTAATCCTTTAAGTCTGTGAAGTGCCTATAGAAACCAATTATAAATAAAGAAGAAAGGTATACCATACCACACACACACACAAACACTTCGATCATAAAACTCTTTTTGGCACAGAAGTCTTTTCTGTGCTAAATTTGACAATGTACCATAGTCAAACTTGATGAGATTTTGGGAATAAACTGAAAAAGCTGTATTTCACCAGCAATGCAATCTTGCGAGGCCCTGTAAATGAACTTTAAACATTATTTCCATCCTGTAACTGAAGAGTAAGCTGTTATAAACGTTTCTATGCTTATTGTATTGTACTTCAAATGGATTAATGTCTGTAAACTGCTATCGACCGTAGTGAATGAGAATTCCTTTGAGCGTCCTTGTAGGAGAGTTATGAATGTTTTAAACGCCATTTTCGATGAATAACACTGTTTTGTAACCCTTACTAGCATACATCATTTTTATAAAAATGAAATATGCTTTAACCCTTTCCGCACGAGTCCACGAATACGCGTTCAATTTATCGCAGCCTACGGCGAACACGCACACGTGACAGAAATCAATTTGCCACAAAGGACGGTTACCACATATACGCGTTTTTAAAATGAACATTTTTTATTTTAAATAAAAGATTTTACTCCATTCTTAAAACAATCTCTAAACGTTCCTATATGTTTCACTAACCTACAAAAATGCATTTATTATTTTATAGTTATTTTTCTAGGGGAGAGATCCAAGATTGCATTACCAAAGTGTTTCGATAGTATAAACAAATGCACCAGTCCAGTCTACTATTTTGCAGTCAGAAGCTTCTCTTTTTACTTATGATTTTTTAGAGGAATGGGTAATTTTTTTTTTGTAATTGTACTTTCATAGTCTTGTGTCAGAAAGAGTAATCAAGGTGAAAATATGAGTAAAAGGAAACTTTCAAAGTGTTAAAATGCCACTTACGGTTATAACTCATATCTGACTTTTGACACATCCAGTTTAGTACCTTCATATTTTAATTACGTGTCGAATAGCTTGCGTTTATGAGTACGCATCCATATAAATATTTTACACTTAATAAGTTCATGCATAATTGTTACTATTTATATTCTTTCAAATGGAGCATTCAAAAACTGTTCTGAGGAGCAAAACCAGGCACAGAAAATAATGTGTACCAGTGAGTCTTTAGAAATACGGTGGCGGACAGTTTGAATCTGGTTCACGGTTTAAAAAAAAAATAAGAGGATAATATGCAATATGCCCTAAGAAAAATGAAAAAAATGTGCATACCACTGAGTTAAGAGTTTTTTAAGAAAATAATTGGCCAGTTTGAATGAAAGCAACTTTATTTGAGTGTAAGACATTTTTAAATACTACTTTAAAACTTTAAAATTCAAAAAATAATGCAATGTTGTGTTTTTTTTAAACTGAAATACACATGTGTATTGCACAGCACATTTGAATGGAAAATTGCATCGGAATGTTGAATATGAAATAAATAATCATATATTTTGTTAGTTAAGGTATCTGTCATAAACGGATTATCGCATTTCCAACCTTTGAAATATAAGTGATGAAGTTTTAGAAGATGAAGTATATTTCTTGAATCTAATATCCTAAAATTGAATGAATTTATTCGTCACCATAAGAATGGTGGAATGTCTCATTTAGCATCATTTTTGAAAACAGGCGTGGATCAGATTATCTTTGTAAAATGACACACGCTATCATGTTTATATACGAAGCTATGCGCAAAATATAAGCAAATAAAAGTTTGATTTTACATACTGAAGGACAATCTGCCCTTCGAAAAAGATTGCGAATATGTTTGTTTCTATGTGATTAGCGTTAAGGAAATATATACAGAACAGACGGTTAAACAATTTAAATTCTTTGATTTGAAATGCAAATTGTTTTATTCACAGCCCAAAGAGAGCAATTTTTTTCGTAAAAAAATCTGATGTGTCCAACACATGACATCCTTGCACGTCCATTAGATCAAAAATATTTTCGACGCACTTCCTCTAAATTTATTTGTTTGAAAGAGATAAAATATCAATAATAGTAAGGTTTAGCGATTTCTAGCCAAATATTTCGATATCGCCAAGCTGAGTTCAATTTGAAAGATTTCCTTCTGACACTTTATTGGGCGATATTTCACCAAAAGCCGACAAACTTGAGATAGTAAGCGAGATTTTGGGGATAGCCAAAGTAGTCATTGACCACAGACTTTCAATGAATTGAATGCATCTATACACCTCAATGTATTCAAAGTCATTTGGCTCACCCTGTAAATAAATTCTCAGTCGATTGCTGTCAAAAAAGATATTGAAAACAGTTAGATATTACAATAGTTCTAAATACAAAGTTAAAAAATCTACGGGATAAAGTTTTAGAGTTATACAAAATAAGAAATAATTTTTGGCGCCAAATTTGGCGATATTTCGGCGAAACTCTCCAATGTCGACGACATTTGGCGAGATTTTAAGCATGAACCAAACAATGACAAATTATCGCCAAATTTGGCGATATTTCGCCAAGAACGATGACAAATGGCGATACTTTGGGCATGGACCAAATGACTGACTATCGCCAAATTTGGCGATATTTCGCCAAATCTCGCCAAGGTCGAGGACAGACGGCGAGATTTTGGGCATGTACCAAACAATGACTGTCTACAGTTGTATTATATTGAAGATGTCCATAGACATTAAGGTACTGAAATTCTTTTCGGTGGTCGTGTAAATAAACTCTCCAGTAGATTGGAACCAAAAATCGAGATGCACAACTAGATGTTACAACATTCTTATATATGAAATTTCATAATAGTTTTTGTGATTTGAGAGTTAAATATGCACACGCGTACACCAAAAGTCGCCAAGCTTGGCGACTTTTGGCATAGTTCTTGAAGGAGGCACGTGACCGTGGTCGGACCATTACCTAACTTATGTGGTAGGACGGTATTGTGCTTGAAATAGATGAATACCCCTAAAATTGCTATTGACCGTAATGTATTGGAAATCTTTTGAGTGTTCCTGTAGCAGAACTATAAATGATAAAGACATTTTTTTTAATGGAGAAATTCATTTTCTAACTCTTTACAGCATATATCACTTCTGAGTCGTTTGAAATAGCCCAATACCTCTAAAAAACGCTTTGATGAATTTCGGCCCATAGAGCATAATGTATTTCGAATCTCTTGGGCGGTCCTGTAGATAAACTATTCAGTCGAATGGAACCGAAAGGGGAGGTGCACAACTAGATGTTACAACAATCCTAAATATAAAGTTTCAACATTCAACGCCTAACAGTTTTTGAGATATGCGAGTTTAATCAATTTCGGCCCATTGAGTGTAATGCATTTCGAATGTTTTGGGCAGTCCTGTAGATAAACTATCCAGTCGAATGGAACCAAAAGGGGAGGTGCACAACTAGATGTTACAAATATCCAAAATATGAAGTTTCGTCATTCTACGCCTAATAGCTTTTGAGTTAGGCGAGTTTAATGAATTTCGGCCCATAGAGCGTAATGTATTTCGAATCTTTTGGGCGGTCCTGTACATAATCTATCCATTCGATTGCCACCAAAAGGGGAGGTGCACAACTAGATCATAGAACAATCCTAAATATCAAATCTTAACATTCTACGACCAATAGTTTTTGAGATATGCGAGTTACATACAGACGGCATGGAAAAACTGGCCACAGTAGACTCGCCACTGGCCAAAATGAGTTGCAGATGCGTTAATATGATCGTGCATGCTAGCCTACGATGAGATACATCGAAAAAAAATTTTAAATTAAATTTAGAGGTAGTCAAAATCGGTTTTTATGTCGAAATTTGGCCTCCAAAATTTTTCGGGATCACATTACTTCCTTATACTACGTACAAGGAAGTAAAAAGTAGTAATAATAATCTGTTCAGTGTTTTCTAAAAGATTTCTGCATGTTGACAAAAAGCTTGACTCAAGAACTAGCGTAATCGAGAAACACTCCTGTGGAGATCAAAGCTATTGACTTCTTTCATAATCTGGGTCAGGATTTTGTTTTGTTCCTTGTATTCTCTGCGTGTGTCCTTTTCATCCGGGCTTTTCTCTTTGTTTTTCAAGAAGCCATACTACGCCTGAGCAGCCCTGTGTTCCTTTTCTTTCTACGGCCGATAAACTCTGGCAGTGATTTATGAGGCTTCTAGACTTCAGTCTATATGGATCACAGTACCATTGATTTAATTGTTGAGAAATAAAATTCTCTCTCTATATATTTTTTCTTGCGACAGAGTACATTTGTGTTCTTTATTTGCTGAAATCTCATTTATTTTAAGTATTATGAAACATTTTAAATTTTAGGATTTTGTAAATTTCGCTATATTTTAAATCTCTTGCTTAAAAAAATAATTAGTTGTAGTAAATGCAACGTAGCCGTAATTTTTAATGAATTAATTTATTTATTGTTGTTGTCGTTGATTTTGTTGTTGTTCTTAATTTTGTGCTGTGTAAGTGCCAAGAAGTACATACATAGAATTGTTTACAGGATTAAAGTTTGTTGTAAGTTTATAATTGCAGTTCTATTTGTGTTGTTTCATCTCTATATTGATCAATTGATGCTTCCGTCAGAAAAAAGAACATGTTGTTGCGCACAGCGTCACAAAGAAAAAATGTTCGATCTTCGAACTTCCTCAAAAGACATAGATCGTTTTTTTACAAGCTGCATTTTTGTTGTGTATTTCGCTATTCCGTATCTCAAAGGGACTGAAGCAATTCTGAACTTCTACACCTTGCATAACTTTCGATAACATTTCATCGAAATTTGTCTAGATCTTTTTACCTATTTTACATATTTCTTGATAAAACATACTTTTAAACTTCAAACAGAAAATAATTAAAAGTAGTTTAGGTGTTATTACATGCTGATAACAAACTAGAATCATATTATCTTTATGTTTAAGTTTAGGAATTCTATTTTTGTTGCATCAAAAAAATCTTACTAAAATCCGTTTCGAGACGATGTTTTAAAAGTATTAAAAAATACTCTGATCATTAAATAAACTAATATTCAATTATTTTTACTTAATTAACATATTCCCAAGTCATAAATGCGATGCATGAATAAAATTTTAAGAGTACATATTCCATATACAGTATCTTTATTTGACTTGCAACTTTATATGCAAAAAATGCACTTTCAGTCTGTGGTTACCCATTTCCTTCATTTTTAAATTTAAAGAAAATTGCAAAGCCATACATCTCACTTCCTTAAAATATCGCTCTATTCTAAAAAAAAGTAAGGGCCGCTGTCGCTGGCGCTATGAAAAGCTTGTACGCCTATCTCCTCCTAAACAGTGGGAATTTGAGTTTCGACTAAGGTGCCCACAGATTCGAAGAATTCCGAGGAACCTGCAAAGCTGACTTAAATTTCGAAAATCGAATTATTTTAGAAGATATTAATAAAAAACTGAAAAAATATACATAATGCTTGCCAGATTTGGCATAAAATCATTCATTCCTTTGCAACAAAGTCTTTCAAAGTATCTATAATTGCGTGAAATTTACAAACATGAGTTAGAATTATGCCCATTTTACGCCAAAATAAAAACTATATGAAATAAGTAACTCAAAATGTGTTACAAAAAGTTGACAATTTTCAAATAGTAAGTTCGCTTAGACAACAGGAGTTTAGAATTAGCGATTATTCGTTTTTCCAAAACAGAATAACTAATATCTTGAAAATGAAAAATAATTAAAATGCAGATTATTTTAAAGCCGGTTCTCGTCCAGCTGGATTATTTGCTACCAGTAGAAATACTTGGCGGCGTTAACTATGCCATTATAGCAGTTACAGTACACTTTGGATATTTGCTAGCGCGACGAGATGGTATAATTCGTGGTGCTAAGTACGCCAATATGCAAACGATTATGTAAATGAAAATATGGATAACGGTTTTCCGGTAACCTTACATGAACAGTAATTATAGGCTGTGAGCATGTGTAACTCGCCAAATAATGAAGAGTCGCCATTGGTGGCAAGCTATCCTATCTGTTCCGTAGCTTTTATTATTTTTACATGTACGCAAGTCGCCAAATAATGAAAAATCGCAATGGGTGGCAAATTCGAAGGGTGTCCAATAGGTTTTACATTATTAAAAATACAGCTGAAACAGATGTTCTGATTTTATTATGCTTTGTCTCCTAATTAATATAACTTTTGAATGGCAACATTGAATATCATTGTGTTTCTGAGGAGTGCAAATAATTTTTCCAGCGATTATAAGCGGAGTCCGCACTCCAGGTGTAGTATAGCTCAGAACCCGTACAACACGGATTCCCATAACAAAATATCTTCCGTGTTATGAGGGGGAGGGGGTCTGCAGTTTAAATTTTTATGTACCAATGAACATGCAAGAACCAAGCAATGCGTAGCTCAGTAACATTCTATCTGATCCAATCTTCGGGTTTTGTCTGTTGAAATTATGTCTTTTTTACGAATAAGCCTTTATTAGGGGGCGAATGCCTCATACGAAAAGCGGGCGTAGCGAGTCTGGGGGCCTTGGCCCCTAGTATATATATATATTTTTCTTTTAACTTACCGTTATAGTTATAGTTGTTGTGTTCACATGTAGCATTTTGTAATATTTTATTATATTTTCCCCTCAACAGAAAACATGCATTAAAAGTAGGGCAAAAGGACAAAAGTTTAACAACACAAAGGTAGAATCTTGATTCATCTTTAATTATTTTCTGCCCCTTCTCAAGAAAGATGAATGTTTTTGTTACAAAGGACATGCAAATGCATATTCTGCATACATGGAAATGGACTAGCATCATTCCCATTTTATTGATTATCAGTCTAGAAACCATTATGTAAACTGGTTATGATATTTTCGATCTCTCTTGGTGAAGCATCGTTCTTGACTTGTGGATCATCATTTGTAACTTAAATTTCTTTTCCGTATGTTTACAAAAGCAATTTCATATGTTATACGGAACATCTCGATTAAGTCTTGTTCGTTTAATTCCAGATGTTTTTTAGAGTACTTTTTTAAATAAAATGTATCATGTTATTAGTTGTATTTTTCTATAGATGTTCATCCATTGATTGACTTAATAGATTTTTTTACACTGTTCAACTAGTAATATTACTTTGAGAATAACCCTGGTTCGTATCTTTAAAAATTCAATAAAATGTAATATCCAGACTTTTCGTGATTTTTGTTTCTCAGACAGAGGGAAGAGGGGTTAAATTTCACCTTAAAAATATTTTTATATTGCAGTTCAACCCAGATTTTATATCATCATTTCATGCAATTATAATCTCAATGAGCAAAACAACACAAATAAGTAATCGTTAAAAAAGGTTGTCTAGTATTATTTTGATTAAAATGACTGAAGAAGGAGGTTTTCTCTGAATTAAATCACAAATATACGCTTAAAAGAACTATACTAGCTCGAAAAAACTTGAGGCAAATTTGTCCCGGTTTTTAAATCCTTCGGAGTTAATTGAGTAAATTCAAAGCGAATTTTGTTCTTCCTTTTTAACACTTTCCAACAAGGTTGAAAACTGTTTGTGATTTCGATTTGTCTGTCTATCCGTCCGTCCGTGCTCTAACTGCCGTAAATATGCATCGATTTCTACGAAATATATGTATGATATTCTTACGCTCGTGCTATATATCCTATTAAAAATGGTCTGCGTAGCATTTATAGTTTTTCTACATGAGCACTCAAAATACTTCCAATATATTGCGCTCTGTCATCCTACTATATAGCTACGCTGATTCCTGACTCCAAGATAAAACTTTTTCCGCCATTACTGCAAAAAGGTTACCGAGTTAGACAAAAAGCCTAATAACTTTGAAAACATTTGTACGATTCGCTTGAAACTTTTCATAATTATGTATAAAGATATAGAAAACAATCTGTGCTACCTTAAAAACCTGAAAATCTACCCGATCTCTCATTTTAAAGCTATTTTTCGCTGTTTTCAGCTCTAATTTATTTCCGAAAATAAAAAAAGTTAATCATTTGCGTGACAAAATTAGCTTTGCAAGTGAGAATGAATTCATATTGACATCACACTTAAGAGACGTCGCACTTTTCCGGATTTATAAGTTGCTTTTTTTAAAATGATTTCCTCGGGATATTTCCAAACAAAACGAAATCGTTCGAATACGGAAAGTTTCCGCACATTCCCAGAAGAGCATGAAATTCGGTTTGAGTATACATAATAAAAATTGAATATGAAGTAATTTATTTTAGGTAGACGAAGATTAAATATATTGAGTGTCGACACATGCTATCGTAGAACGTTTTTCTTTTTCTAGCGCCCGTTGTAATTGCTTTCACAATGAGCTTTGACTTCTAGTTTTAGCAATATTCTGCTATTTTGAAGCTTCTAAAATGAAAGAAAATTGATGTATGTTATTAAGGATTATAAGATCAAGCTTTCCATCGAAAATAGTGTCTGTATCGTTAATAGTTCTTCTACAGCAGCACGCAAATTAATTCCGATACAATGAAGTCAATGGCAGTTTAGAGACAGGCATCTATTTAAAGCATATAATACTATCCTAAAATAGTATAATAAGCTGATACCCCGACGACGATCAAGTGCCTTTCTCAAAAGTTGCACCAAAAATCGCCAATGGTGGCGACTTTTGTGATAAATTGCCGAATATGGTGTGAAAAAATGCTTTGAAAAATGAACAGAGCTTTGCGATATTTTCATTATTTGGCGATAAATCGAAAAATATCTAATGTGATAATATTAAGCTATGACGATTTCATTGGTAATTTTGAAAATCCGTTACTCGCGTTGTAAATAACCGATTTAGTGTATTGTATTTTGTTAAGGAATGGCTAAGGGCTATCTGCCTAGGATTCGGAGGGAGGTTGCGTCGGTGGGGGGAATTTCTCCGACCGACGAAAATCCGTTAATATGTAAAAACCCAAATTGGGTTGACGAATTTACATGAAACAAAATTGTAAATGATTTTTTAGTGCATGGAAAATAAATTTTAGACTTCTAACCCTTAAAAGAATAAATTTCTAGTTCTCCGTGTTCATCCGATACCGCTATGTTATATAAAATGAATACTTATCTTTTTAACTTACCAACAACTTTGAGAGGTGTTTATGATTTCGTTTTGTTTGTCATTCTGTTGTCCACCCGTACAGTATTCTAACTGCCGTAAATATGCATCGATATGTGCGAAATTTATGTTTTCTCTTTGTACAGCACCATGTACACTATTAAAAATAGGATAAGTAGGATTTATAGTTCTTTTACAGGAGGAAAATAAGTCCAAAAAATGGTCCTTTATGGGCAGTCATTTTTGGAAATGTACTTTAGAGATATTCGTTTTTTAAAAAAAACAAAGTGTGCATTCATATTATCAAGGCTCTAAAAATGATGCTCTCCATTCAAAACAGTGCCTGTGTTATTAATAGTTCTTCTACAGGGACACTCAAAAGAATTTCAATGCATTACAATCTGTGGCGTTTGAATGACATAGACAAAAGAGAATGAATATAAAATTTTTATATTCTTCAATTAAACGATGGGGAAAAAATCTAAATCTGTTTTACAAGGTCTCATAAATTTGCATTTATAGTGATAATACAAAATTATCTCCAAGATCTCGCGAAATTTAAGGAAAATACATCGCCCTATTTGGCGCAAAAGTATTGTTGTGTTGGAAAGTGTTTTATAATCGATACGTTTGGTATAATTTACCTTCCTTTTGAATCTTGGCATTTGCTTCTCAGTACAAATTGTACGGTGATTATGATGCCGATCGCATATTATCTGTAGGTATACGCAAGTAATCCTTATACCTGTATTTTTCATTCATTTTGCGGCAATGTTCGAGCTTCTCGTGATAGTGGGTAATGTCTGGTTAATTAAATACGAAGTGAATCCAAAGAACTGTTCTTGAAACACATAAGAAATTTGCGTATTAATGTATTGTATGGTCGGTGAGTTGTTCGGATAATCTTCACACAAAAGAAATAGTTCCCTATATGCAACACCAGGTTTACTGAAAATAGGTTACATTCAAGTAGTTAAGAGAAAGGCTACCAAAAAGACCTGCGAGCACTGTTCCAAGAGATCAGAGTGTATGCACACAGGCAGATAAAAACGACTTAATAGGCACAAAAAGATTGAATAGGAAAGAAAGGCAATGAACGGATATCGGGGCGGTGCATGATTTGCATTATGAAAAATATTGGACATCTGTCATTTACAAGTAGCTAAATGCGGCATGTTATCGGCATCATAATGATGTTTGTACTGTAAATATATATTTTTTTCATTTTCTTCTTAAATGACTCTTTTAAAAATGTTGGAAGGATTCACCTGATTTGGGAAATAACCGAACCAAAACATTCAAAGAATTTTCAAAAACTCTATTTAGGTATAAACTTCCGCATGTTCTCTCATTAAGATATGAAAAATTATAATTTTTATATAAATTTTAAATATCAGTTTCTTTTTCGCTGTTTGAAGTTTGTTTCAGAAAATTTCTTACAATACCACACATAAGACTTTGGTGATTTTTAGACCCATTCATTTCTGAGCCATTGAACTTCTTTCTTAATGTCTTGGAACGGATAAAAATAAATATCACCCCAACAATATTATTATTCCAGAAAGTTTGGTCAGTGCAAATGATATAATGTAAATGTTTTCTGGGGGGAAATATCAAACCATCTGGAAACATGATACTGGTAATGAAATATAGCAAGTACACATTTAATACAGGACGTGTTTCTGCAAGATAAGTTTGCTACATCCCTTTAATATTCCTTGCTTTTCATATCAGAGAATTTTAAACGCACTTAATTTAGCACACAGCAAATCTATATTGACCGAGAGCGGCATTTACTTAGACACGGTTCGTGAGTGCGCAGAACCATTTACTGGAAGCTTTAAATCACTGCATTTAAAAGATTACTGAGCAGAAAGTTTGAAGTTTGTCCCATGATGGCTTATAATTATTTTAAACTGTTGTTTATTTGAATTGAGCTAGTTATCTTCATGCTCAATAAAATATAAAATTAGCAATAACTTTCTTTAAAAGTTTAGTTTAGTTCGAATTTCGGCGGAAGGCTGTTGTAATGTGAAGAGTGATAACGGTTTTCAAATAAACAAAATGAAGCATATCTAATTACCAGTTCTTTTACCGGCGCTTTTACAGGAAAACTTTCATTTTTAAACTAAGGCAAAGAAATGTATTTGAGTGATTAAAAATGCATTTTACGCATTTAAATTGGGCTTCAGAGTAGCTAGTTTTATCAAACAGTCTTCTTTTTTTAAGAATGAGAGCTACATTGCCTTAAGAAGTTATTTGCAGCACACCTACTAAGTGTATTTTTTTAATCATGTTGGAAAAGCTACTCATTTATGTTAGGATTTTATAAAGAACTACTTAATAACATAAATAGATCAATTAAAGCTTGGAGTTTTATGAAATATAATGGGAAGATGTTTGCGTATGCATAGATTTAAAATAGTTCTTATTCCAAATTCATTTAAATATTTAGTTCGAATGATATAATTTAGAAATCTAAGCATGTACAGTAAATTAGATGGGATAGATTAAATTATATTTTTGAAGTATCTAAGTGCATATGATAAGCATTTCTTAAATGAATGAGAACTTAATAGCGATAACGTATTTAGTTTATTAGAAACAGTAAATATAGATTAAAAGCAACATTGAAAAAGAAAACTGCTACTTTAATAATATAAATTTTCAAATTTGTACTAAATGGTATTTACTCCAAAATTATATGCGATACAAATTATATAATATAGTAGATGGAACCCGATTTTATATTTTAAAATATTGAAGTTTTAAAATATATTAAATTTTTATGTACAGTATCTTAAAACGTAAACCGCATCATTAGCCTTTTTTAAGAAAGTAAATACGTGCCGGGCGAGTTTTGAAATAAGTAGAATGCGTTTTCATGTTGGAAAGTAAAATTTTCTCTTTGGACCAAAAACGATTTCATTTCGTTTAGTTTATAAAATTGACCGCTATAAATTTCTAATCTAACTTTCACAACGGTACTGCAATTACTAATAATTTTGCAGTGAACTACTCCTGTTGTGGTGTAAGAAACGCATTTCCCAGTATATGTACAGGGTGTTCCTAAACTATTGGAACAAAATTTAAGGCGAAACAGGGCACATAATAAGAAAGAAGAATCACATGCAATGCGGTGCCAAAAACGCCATTTTCACTTTGTTTTGTTTCAATCAGTTTTGTGAAAGTGTTGAAGTGTTCGTCTAATTTCTTAACCAAATTTCGTAAGCAATCTACATGATTCCAAAATTTTAACCCATGAAATGAAATGGAGTTTGTAAACTATCAATTTTAGTCACGTATTTTCTGTGAAAGATGGATTGATTTTTAACGAACAGTGGTCGGAAAGTTCACTGTTATTTCAGCACTTGTTCCAAAGTGATTATTAACAACTACGTGAAGAATACATTTCCCACCCCACATTTCTGTGTTATTCTGATTCCTTATTATCTACCCTACCTTCCCTTAAATTTTGTACCATTAGCTATGGGACACTCTGCATATATTTCGTGGTTTGAAGGCAGAATCTGCTTTATGCATATATTGGTGTTAGAGAAACATATTTCCTGTCTCCCATTATATGGATATTAAAAACACGAACACTGGGATTTTAGAAGATTTCTACAAATATTTTAAAAATAATTAATTTTATTGTCATTTAGGAACCGTTTGTATATGAATGGACTGCAGGCTTTTCACCAACGTTTATATGCTGCGAACAGCTGATGGCGTTCATATTGTTGATTATTAGTATTAAGCTTCTCGAACTGCTAAATAAAATTTAGGATTTTTTTGTTGATGCATTAGTGTGAATTGTGGCAAAAAATCTTTATCCGGTGAACAACTTATAGCCACCTAATATTATTCCTGTTTTTCAACCAAAAACAGTTAAATAGACTGGCTTGATCAAGTTAACGTGTCTATGCTCGCACAAACGGTAAGAACTACTGAATCCATCACTCTCTGAAGAATCGTGAGAATTATTGAATCTTACACTCATTGAATTGTCATTCACAATTACCTTAGATGAAATTAATCATTCATAATAATATGCTGTATCAGATTCTAAGGTTCCTCTATCATTATTTTAAGGATTTTAAATATTCAGTGAAGTAATCTTAGTAGCGTTCTCTCTCTTATATTAGACAAAGTTCTCTTGTATTAGTGTTTGTTAAATATTTATTACAAAATTAGATCAGTAAAATGGAAACCTTGGTAATAAGAATAATCATGTGAATTATGACGGGAATTTTCTGAGTATTTGTTTTACGTTTCTACACGAATAAAAATATCGTAATCAGCAGTTTTTCCAAGATCGGAATATAAATAGCAATGATGAGTCATAATGAAGTCACATAAAACTTTAGGGCCCAGCAAATCCACGAAGTCCAAAAAATTAATGCACATTTTAACTGTCATAGAAGATTTATTTTATCACTCAAAAGGTTACATTTCTGGAAAAAAAAATAAATAAAAATAACGAAAAACAGGGGTTTTTTTTCCTCAACAGGTGTGAGTAGCTCTACCTGTTGAATACAGTAAATGGTAAAAGAGTAGCATCAGCATGGCAGGCCCGGTCATACGTTACAGCTTTCAAGAATGGAAGCAGATTATCCACAGAGAGATCCGACCCTTAAGATTTATGGCTACGAACCCTTCCGGCTGAGGGGGGTCAATTAATTTGGAAACAATTCCAGACAAGAGACCACCATCTTCTTCAGCACCGTCAGAAGTTCCACTTTAACATGGAGAACATTGAAACCATGAACGGATTTTACGTGCACCAGCTCCTTTTAGAGCCTTAGCGTACCCGGTCCCGCAGGAATCCAATCGAGAGAGGGTGTCATTTTCTCAAGCACTGAGTGGAGATAACAATACTTTACTTTCAGTGTTGTAATGGGAACGATTCAACCAACATATGGAGAATGTGACAGAATTTTCCAGTTTCAGAAATAAAAGACGTTTTGGGTGTCACAAGATGCGATGTTACCTTAGTACCGTTCCTTACATTGCAATGGATTATGTAATGCGTAAATATTTAGCTCTAGCATTCCTCCAATAGATCATCCACTCAGTCTTCCCGCTAATGAAACTAGATGCCAAATATAGACATAATGCTTGTTCAATACTTCAACTACTAAAGAATGAGAACTTTTCCCCTATGAGATTTACCACCATCTACTAGTAATAATATGAGCAATTTAATAAATTTGAAAATATTTCCTACGAAATACCCTGTTAAAATTTTATATACATAGTCTAGGTTTAACGGTAGTCCATTTTAACCTGAATAATAATGATAATCATATAATCTGTCTTTTCTGTATATGCACAATATAGATTTATATCTGAAGCGAGTTTATAGAAATTGAAAGAAGCATGGTTTAAGACGCTGTAAGCAAAGTCGCCTTTAATATCTAGACGACTTCTGTTAATAGCATAGTTTTATGAATGCTGTAGATGTACTTATTTTTCTTTTAACGATAATCTGAAACAAAACAAAAATATCTAAAACTGTGTAAAATGTACTAGTCGCTGAATTATTTTCAATTTACTAATTTTCATGGAATGTAAGATTAAGAAAATTCTTTATTTCGAAACCAAAATTTGTCTTTCCTTATAATATGATATTATACAAGAAGTTATTTTTCTTTCAGTGATTTTACTGTGGTTCTGTATATATTTTTCGCTCTCCTTTTTATAACTGTAAAATAAAAATGTTAAAAACAAACTATTCTTGTAGCACTGTTAACTTCCTTTGACTACGATATATGGTAGAGACATTGTCATACGAAATTGACACGTCTCACAAGAAAGAATAAAAATATCTTTAAGAGATTATATAACTTTGTGTATTGTGTTTATAATCTTTCTTATAATGTAATAGATACCATGCAGATTATCTGTGCAAAGTTCTAAAACAATAAACTGTATTTGATTTCTACTAAAAAAAATTGAATTGTCAAAAATACATCCTTCATTTTCAAGCGCAAGATTGATAAACCCCTCCTTGCTCTGTGTGATAAAAAAAAATCTTTAAGAGGATACTAACGACTTACTACATGCTCACCATGTAGCCAAATTCATTCCTTTTTTTGTCCCAGTTGCAGTCGGAGTCAATAAATTGATCCCACTATTGAAAATGCGGATGTCTTAGAACTGTCTGGTCTTATGCTTCGGCTCTCGAAAAGCAAGTTATGCATTAGATAACATTGTCTACACCTCAGGCAGCAATCAATCGAAGATAAATATCCCTGCTTGACTAATGCAAAACCTATAACAATTTTCTGATAGAAAGTCTTCAAAAATAAATACAGAAGCAAAAGATATTCAATATTTTTAAGCGGTATTTGAGACTCTTTACACCGGCTCAGGAGATGGGTACTTCTAGTGGAGAAAGCTGTTTAAAACTACCGATAGATCATTTGTCATGAGAACGGATGTGCAATTCGGTGCCTTAAAATGAACGATGTTCAATAACTTATTTTAAATCTTGAAATATTATTGAACGATAGGGAATAAAAGCATTAATTTAATCATGTGGAATGAAATTTCGTCGTATTAATTAAGACAGATTTCATCTATCTGCTGTTTAATATGTTGTGTTTAATGACCAAGAAGTTAATAGAGAGTTTTAATATTCATTAAAAGTTATTTCATTTGAGGTTTATAAAAAGAAAATCCTAAATTTTGAGAACTAACGGTGAACACATATTGACAAATTTTATTATCAAAGCAAACGATCTTTACATGTGGTATATAGAACGCCACCATTAGTATGGAATTTTCTTTGTAAATCAGTAGCTAGAAATCTGTGTAAGGAATACCAAGATAATTTTTTATTAAAGATCATTGCTTCTAGTCTAAAGATCTCATCTAAAGATCAATGCTTCTAGTTTCAACTGATATATCTCATTTCAGATTTAATTGCTCTAGGTTTTTTTTCAATGGCTTGTCTGAAAGAAACAAATATACAGGACCAGCAAGAAATATAAGTTATCCACTTCAGAGGGCTCTAAAATGCACTCTATTGGTCAAAATGAGATAAAATTTAAATTATCTATATACGAAATGAGGGAAATTTAGTTTAAAAATTCAATAATAGATGCCACTATAAGAAAAATGGGATTTATTTGCATACTTTGAAAATCTGAAATATCTCTCTTACAACGTTGCCGTGTTATGTTGAAGAGTTATCTAATCTTACAATTGTAATACCTTTAGGGCACCATTTTACGCAGTAGAGTTCATCATCTCCCAATTATAGCCGTGTAAAGCAATTGCTAAGAAAGCACTTTGCAAGTTCATGGGTAATCAGCCGTCATTTACAACAGCATGGCCACCTGGTTTGCCTTAAATCACTCTCTGCAACATTTGATGGAAGAATTTCCTCAAGGACAATATCTTCCGTATAATACCAGCATCTGTGTCATATCTGATTGACAGAATTTGGCGTCATATTTTTGATATTCTGATGATCTCACTCCAATGACCTGCGAAAATATGTTCCTGCAATTAAAGCACATTGTTGAACATGAAGGGGGGGGGACATACAGACATGATTTAATACTTCTTTTTTTGCATTAGTTAACATTTATAAAGGAAATTAAATATTTTATCCGTATTACAGATCCATTTATCGTCTTATTTTGTATTCATTTTGTTATTATTAATATTTTCATAAATTTCAAACACATAATTTTAATTATATCTAGTTAAAATTTTATCACATTCGGACGAATAGAACACATTCTAGATCCCTTTGAAGTGGGCAACTTCTTTCTTGCTAACCCTGTGTCATAGAGAAGGAATATTCAGTGATTTAATTTGAATTTAGCAGCCTCCTGACCGGAGTATTGAACTTTTACGATGCATGCTTTGGCAACAGCAAATATGATCGCTCCATATCGCATGGAGCTGATCGCTCCATAATTTTCTTTTTCTCCATTTGCCGTGGTCCAGAAAGTTGGCTGTGCTTTGGAGATCCGGAGTGAATTGGTGTTAGACAGAGTTTGTGTGTCTTTACTTATCAGATAGAGTAGTGTTATGCAGATGATTTTTGTTTATTTATGAGATACGTTTGGAGGGAAAAAAGCGAAAGTCGCGGTCGCATTTTTTCTCCTGGAATTCTTAAGGTTTAAGCACATAATATAAAGCGTGGAAAATATTTTTTGTTCATTATTCGTAACTCAAAATGTCTCCAAAAGTTCGATAGACAAGTAAGCAAGGTAACCTTTTCAGGATTACTACGGTTTCCATGGTCCGCTGTATAGGGCACTATCGCTTATGTGAAATTCCAACATTAGCGGATGGTAAGGTAGCTCTCTGAAAATTCCTTCATTGCACTAAGTATGTAAACTAATCTCAAACACTTCACATTCTAAAACAATATTTTAGAACAGAAATTACATCACTTAAGTCACAAACGTTTAGGAAAGTAAAGTAAACAGCTTAACATAAAGCTCAAATATCTCAGAAAAATCTGTCAAATGTTACTGTAATAAATTGTTTTGTTTGAAAATATTATTTCATTTAGATTCATCTTATAATAATTAAAACGCGTTCAAATAAGAACAATATTTATTTAAGAATTAATTCACAATTTAACTTTTTACGAATGTAATGTTAACATAATTTCGAGAAAGAAATTCATGTTATTCATTTCAGATGATTTAATCTTCAACACAGATAAAAGATATTCAAACACGTAGACAATTGTCTACATCTTAAATTAAAGTGTTTATATAAAAATTACTTTTCCAGTATCTAATAAAGTGTTTTAAATTCTTCGGATCAATTGCACCCCTTTCTAATTTTCTAGTCTTGCAAAATTTACTGCATCACTCGATCGATAAAATCTGGACAGTATATAATTAATGTGAAACCGATAGTGAAATCCTACATCATAAAAAAACGTATACTTATGTTTAAAAAAAACAAAAATAAAAAAATTTTCACCACACATTGTGTGTTTCTGAAAATAAACATCAAATCGTTTTTTAAGGCATTAGAGCAAATATTTTATAGAACAGAATAACATCACTTTGAGTTTAAATATATTATTACTTTAATAAATTAGAGTTATGCATGTACATTATTGCTTAAATATGTGTTTTAGTTACTATAAATTTGAACAATAACATAGCAAATTTTCATGAAGAGTAATGTTTAGGTTAATGTTCTTTTTGCAATTCTATACTTTTAAAATGCAGTTTAGTTGAACACATAATCTCTTTCAAGTATCCATTACTTATTTATATTTTTGAGTTTAAATTCTATAATTATGAACTTTTATAGGTCGGTATACAAGATAAAGAATCGAGACGTCTTCAGAATTTTATACAGGGTGTCCCGAAAAGGTGGTAACGGTCTTTAATTCTTTATCTTTAAGAGATAAATGGATAATGTAAATAGAAAAAAAATATTTAAAATAAGGTAGGAAGAAAATATTACGCTACGAAAAAACTCCTCTCGTTAGTTTTCGAAAAGTTACACTTTTTAAATTTGTATAAGACACCCCCGCACAAAAAAATTATCAGTTAGTAAAATGTGCCTCACTCACGAGGTGACATTCAAAATTTGATAATTATATGTTTAAAAGTGTCAGAGATATGAAGATAAATATAACGCTGACTTAAACCACTTTTCAATGGCTGTCGAACGGAAAAAAATCCCGCCGAATGAGCGCATTTCAGGGGTCGTACAGAAATTACGAAAGAAAATCTTTTTTTCCACTCTAGCAATAAACATTTACATTCAAATCATGTATACTCTCAGATCATCTTTTTTTAAAGGTATATCTGCGACGGTGTATGATAAAAGTCTCAAATTTGGTAAATCACCTCATTAGTGTATGGGGCACATTTTGCTAATAGAGAATTTTTTTGTACGAAGGTCATATATAAATTTAACCTTTTGAGTTTACCTTTTTGTAAATGAACGAGAGGAGACGGAGTCTTATTTCCTACCTTATGAACATTCTTTCAATTTGAATTGCCTACTTTTCTCTAATAGATACAGAATTTAATCCCGTTACCACCTTTTGGGATACCCTGAATAATGAAATAACAATCAATAAATTCTGAGTGATAAAATCTAAAGCTTTCCATTTTCGGCATTCTAAATCTCAACTCTTTTTATCATTCTTTACAGGAGGTAAATTCTCAAAATGTTTTTTATACGATTCTTGAGCGAGCAGTTGCCGGTCAACCGTGTAAAAAAAAAAGTGTGTGCGTGTAATCTTTAAGCGCGATTGAAGTAAAAGTTCTTTGACGTTTACGACACATATCACTGAAATGATTAAACTTGAACTTAAAATAAATATCATATTATAATTTAATTATATTTATTATTCATGTACTTTACAAATATTATATAAATGTTATATTCATATTATTCATTGGAAATAGGTACTTGAATGTTATCGTAATTTTTTATGTACGAAATTATAGGTTTGTGGTAACTATAATGGGAAACATAAATTTTACTCTAAATTTATTATTTTCTTGAAAATACAGCATCTATCGTTGGACCGAAACGCGTTGTTGATTGAAGTCGAGAAGTATTACTAGTTGGATCAAATTTGTCTTTTAAAAAATCAACTAACGGCTGATATTCTTGAGAGCGAAAATTAACATTAAAATCTCCAGTAAGAATCATCAGTAATTCATGATAATTACTTAGAATCCAGGAAGTATCCATGTTGTAGTATTATTCTTTAACTGTTTTCGCATACCATTGTTCCGTCTGGTGGTTGGGCCTAATGAGGGGAATGTCCATAGTCTAGTATTATACTTTAACTATGTTCTTTAATTGATGTTTTCCTGTGTTTGTTGGGTTCGAATTCAGGTAGTGTAATTTTTTTGTGTTTTTCTATCACACTGTTCTTAAGCGTTGATTTCATCTGCTGGTAGGCTTCGAATTATTATTCTGTATCCATGTTTTTAAACTGCAGGTTCTGTCCATTGTTTGGGATTGATTGCAGCCATTGTTCGTTTCTTACGTACTAACATTTCTTAAAATACAGCTTTTGGGCAAAATAATAACAGACATAACACACATAATATTTAGGAGTTTAATGGCCTATCGGACAATGTAACTGGCGTTTGACAAATAATAATATCACTTCGCTTCGAAACTATTGCCTATATTCATTACGAAATAGTATTATAAGACAATTATGTAACCGAACGGATGCGTTTCAATACATCCTTTGTCAATTATGAAACACATCTGAAGCCAGAAATTAGTATATATCACGCTCATAAGTCCATGTATTTAATTTTTTTGAAGTTCTGCTAATTCAACGATCTCCATTTACTTCGCCTCGATGGAAATATTAACAACCTGAGTTGCGCAGTTACCCAGAGTGCGTAGCGCCATCTGTTTGCAACAACGGCGTTATCCAACTTTCTAAGCGAAGTGTCCCCTCCTATAAATTTACCTTCGTGGGATCGAAATATGATCCTCCAACAGTGTTCTTAAATGAAAATTTCCCTCTGCTGTTTAGGTTCATTTGCAGCCACTGTCCCTTTAATTGTGGTGTTCCAACCCCTTGTTCTTAAACCGTTGTTCTGTCTTGAAGTTGGGTTAGAATCCAGGTAAGGTCTTCCTAAACTGACGTTTCCAACTACTGTTCTGGTTCAATTGCAGACAGGTTCCATTTCTTTGTGCTTTTCCAAAACCATGTATATTATTCATCTAAAAATAAGGACTATCGAGAAACTCCTGTGAGGTTGGGATTACATGTAAAATATTATGTTAGATATACATCGAAAACGCTTATTGATATATAAATAAAGATTGATGTCTCAAAGATACGGCTCTTGACTGTTTTTCTCGACGTTTCTTTCCCTAACAGGTTCCCCGTATTTTTACACTATGAAGTCGGCGAAAGGAGCGACCGGTCGAAAATGTAGGATTTTCTGTGGTTCTTCTTTTTCAGGCGCGCTTGGCGTGGAGTATATGACATATACGTTACTTCCTTTACTGAGCGTTACTTCCATCAGAAAAAAATCTGAGTTACTCCCTAGTCGCGACTAAAGAAGTTTTACTTCAAAAAGCAAACATAGAAAAAAAACGACGCTATCATAGAAATCTCTCCGTGCAAACCTCATCATCGATGCTAACGTCACGGAAAGTCACAGAGTCTGAAAGCCGATAAAATACGCTTGACGTCACGTAGCGTGACACATAGCTTCAAATGACTATCCTCAGTCGTAACCTTAGAGGCATGTGACGTAGAAATTTTAAGGTGCTACAACGTTCAAGAGAACACTTTTTCGTACATTTTTGATGTTGCTTATAAATCCCGATGTCAACCTGTCTTCGTGATGATGTAAGCTGATGATCCCAGTCACAGAAACCGTGCGACGCGGCGACACTCGTCGCAGATTCTTGAGAAGGTCTGCAGACTATTTCCGAGTTCATATTGGCCGCTCCACTACCTATTATTCCGCGATGATGTCATGCGGACGGTGCACCATGTCTGAAGACTATGCTCGCACATAAAGCTCCTTCTTGAACACTGCTGTTGGAGCATATTCGTGCATGCGAACTTTGCCAGAATCGCAGATTAGCAATTCAGATTCACGCAAAGCCCAGCCCTACCAGTGGCAGACCGCATTTGCGCTCTCAACTAAGACAGAAGGTGCCCCAGGTAGAGTCCATCAACCTAGCCGTTCGGATTTTTCCGTGGTTTCCTCCACAGGCTAGGTCCCTTTAGAAAGTCCCCCTTGGTGGGCAATTCCCTCTTTGGCCTAGTTCCCTCGCGTAGATAATAGGCCGTAATACCACATTTCATTTCATTTCGCGCAAAACCCTATATTTCATATTTTGTGTAGAATTTAATCATTTTAGATGCATCGATATCGCCTATTGGTCAGGGATTTCATAAGCAATATTTTCCCATCCTTTTTGAGAATAATCGTATTTTCATTCATTGCATGCCATTGTATTAGCTTTTATATCAACAATTAGAATTACTACATATTTCTATTAAATAAAATATTTCTTGTTAAAGCGCAATATCAACGACTGCATCCAGTGATTTAATAAGCAATTATTTCTCTATCCTTTTTCTGAAAAAACATATTTTCATTCATTGCAAGCCATTATATTAACTTTTGTATCAGCAGTTAAAATTTGAAATAAAAAAATATTTTCAATAAATAACGATTATTTCATCAAAATATTTCTTAATCTTTTGCATGAGTTTCTAGTTTTCAACCAAGATTACCTTGCAGACTATTTTGTTATTTTTAAATCAGCGTTGCAGACAGATGTAGAAAATTCTGCGACTGGGCTGATGATGAATACAGAACTGTCAACCACGACTGTTTCTTGATTTTTTCCTAAGTGCGGCAGCCGGCGAGTTTTTTTTTTCCCATGTATATAAATGTGTGTGTGTGTGCGTGTGTGCGTGTATGGTGTGAGGGAGAGAGGGAGAGAAAGGGAGACGGAAGAAGTCTCCTTCAGAGGACGTAGCAAGATGATGGTGCTTGCAGCACCATTATTCCCTCTTGGCGTTAACTCGTACCCAGCCTTGCAACCAGCTTCACCGATTCTAGCCTGGGATTGTCTGTTTGAACTCAGCCTCTGATCAAGCCTTTTGATTCGCCGTGGAGTTTACGCCAGTCACAACAGAGTTGCATCTGAAGTAGTTATGCAAATAAGCGGCTGATGGGAGGATCCAACGTGTAAATATACAGAAAAGTTTGCAGAGGAAGGGAGAGTTTGCCTATGTATTTGCCTCATGGAGTGTTAAACAAGGTTTAATTCGTTTAAATTGTTCTATGTTCATTTTTGTTATGATTAAAACTGATTTATTCTTTAATGTCACAGTAAGTGTATCTACCCCCCCCCCCAGACACATACATAAATACAGAGAGTCCACCAAATCATACCCTGATTTAAAAGTCAAGAATATCAGAAATAAAGATAAATAAAAGGGTGCAGCAAAGGATACGTTTATTATGCAACCTGTAAAAAGTTTACACAAAAATTTCGAATTACTAGTTACAATAGCTGATAACAGAGAGTGGTGCACACATATTTCCGTTAAGGAGAGAGGGCTTAATAGACGTAATATGAAAATTTATATTCTTTAAGTTGAAAATACAAGATTACGGACTTTTATTGTTTTAAAAAAAAATAAACAAGATGGGTTAGATCCCCCAAAAACTCTCCTTGCTTACACGAATGATAGCAGATGCAGTGGCACTTCAAAATTGATCGACGATCACCATGTACAAATATAAACTTATTCTCTGAAAGCACTCACAACGCAATCTTCTTAAAATGTCCACCGTTTAACATCGAAAAGTCTCGCAAACGAATAATGAAATTCGTTATCGCAGCCAGTAATGCATCAATGGAAAAGGATTCGCATGCTACAGAAGTCGATGATTGAAGCTCATACAGCGTGTTGGGATGGTTTCTGGTAGACAGTATCTTATAATGTGTCCTACAAAAAGTAGTCACAAGGAGTCAGACCGTGAGAATATGGAGGCCAACTCATTATTGAGGCCTGCGATTACAGCGCCATCTGTCAGCGGGTTTTGTAACTACGGTTTCGAAACTTCTGTAAAAAATTTGTACAGCTTATATAATAAACATACCGTTGGCTTCACCCTTTTATTAATGTTTGTTTTTGAGATTTTTAACTTTGAAATCAGGGTGTTATTTGCTGGACATCCTTTTTATGTATATATACATGTAAACATATTATTTTAGTTTACATAAATATAGGTGCTTATTTAGCATAATATTAAAAAAATGTTCAATTTATTTGTTCAATTATGTAAATAAATGAATTCGAAGTGAAAACAATTTCTGTATAATACTTCTTTGCAGCATAAAGCATAACTAGTTATATAATAACTATAAGTTAAATTTTAATCACTTTTTAAAATAAATGTTGAAAGAAATTTTAAGTTCAAACACTTATAATTGCAAATACAAATTCATCCTAGCTCACCAATAGTTGGAAGATTTATTTAGAAAGTTCAGTAAATATTACACGTTTTTTATGAAAAGTTCTATGTATAATTTATAAAAGCTTAATGCGCTTAAATGAAATAATTAGGTAATTATCCATAAAGTAAGCCATAAAGTACTTACTAATAAAGGAGATTAAAATCGGTTTTAAATTTCAGTTACAAGATCGTACTAGACAAAATAAGAAAATAAATAAAAATGATTTTTTTTTGTTATTATTATTGTTAAGCACGTTGTTTGAATCTAATGTATTTTAACATTGACGTGCAAACTTAATTCATACTAAAATAAGTTAGTTATTCTTTAAATAGCTGCCAATGAAAGTTCATTTAACACTGTCCCATCTTCGCAATGCTTAATGAAACAAACAACATGCGGTTTTTCTAAATTTATAACATTAATTACGAAGTTTTTTTATTTAATATAGAAATGTACATAATATCTTTATTTTATTTTATTTTAATTATTATTATTATTGTTGTTGTTGTTGTTATTTTTTTTACTTAATATTATTCTTAATTTTTATCTTCATAAAAATGAAACAAAAATCTTTGATGGATAAACGAATACAAAAGTCTAAATTAATATTTTCCTATGTATAATATTTAGAACATTTACGTACAGCATTTTCAAACTGTTACGCATTTTTATTAAATGCTGCACACATACCCATGCTTTTGTACAATAGCTAGTTAACATTAATATAATTATTACACTAAAATATTTTTTTTTTAATTTTGAATTAGGAAAAAGCCTGGATAAGTAAATTATGAATATTTTTTATGAAGCTGTTTATTTTACATGCTTTGCTACAACAGTAGCTACTTAACAATAAAATCTTAAGCATTAATTATTATATACTCATAAAAATTTTCATATTTTATTCATTGCATATTTTATTATATTTATTTTTTTGCACTTTTCTGCCTTTTATTCTAGAGGCAATACTTAATTCCACAACTTGATTATGATTATTTTAATGAAGTATTACCTAAGTGAAAACCGAAGTGAAAACCTAAACATAAAACTGAAAGTAGCAAATCACTAATAGTTATATTAACTCGGGTGAAAAAATGGCATGTCTTCCTTCGGATTATAAATAACTCCAAAACTAATTATAATTGAACAGCACGTGCTATCTAATGATTCAAAAATTATGACTACGCTGGTTATGTCATAAATCACTGCGACATAATTAGCAACGTTTAATTAAATTATCCTGTATCATGTTCGACTCACGCTTCATTTAATGAAAAAAGATACTTTAATTAAATATCAACAGGAGCGGTTTACTTGAAAGTTTAACCATCCTCAAAATTTATGTCTTTAATGGTATATTTTCACGCGAATTGATTATGAGAGGTCGTTGACAATTTTTTAATGAATTCCATGTGTGTTCAACAAGTTCTCTTTTAATGCGTAAGGTATAGTCATAAAAATTAAGGTGTGAACGAACGGATAATATATTTAAAAGATTTTCATTGTTACAGAAATCGGATATGAAATTCAGTCCTAAATACAGCGTGTCTCAGCAACAGGATTATAAGCGTTTAAGGAGGTTTGGATGCATAGGAATTTTGTGTCGTAGACGTCGCTTTCAGTGCACCCGCAATGAAAATATTGAAAAAACTGTCGACATTCCGACTATGGTTGGAAAAAACAAATTTATATCTTACGATAAGCTTTTGTCTTGAGTTGACTACTTGGAAATCCTTTCCTGTTAAAGGGATTCAATAAAGAAAGTTTAAATCTGTTGCTTATAAAATGTAATTAAGAAATTTCACTGACCCTTCATTGCTGTTTATGAAGGTATTACCAACCAATGCTACATCGCTATGTGATACTAAATCATCTAGATATACCGCACAGCTTCTAAGCATTTGTAAAACTGGTGCTGCAATACTAGAGCTTTATCGAAATATCAATTTTCATGAGTCATGAAATTGTTCTCTGTACGAGATTACTTTGAAATTTCAGTTTTAAGAATTACCTTTTAATTTTGGTAATCTGCACATGTTAAAAATTTTACAGGTCGTAATAAAATATAGAGTGATTTATTACAAAATAAGTAAGTTGTGTAATTAAATCACATCAATAAATCTGGGTCCACAAACTTCGCCTTCATCCACGTGTTAATAATCACTTTTAACGGAATAGAAATAATAAGTGCTAAAGTATAGCTCGGTGCATAAGGTAATAAAGAAGCACCAAAAACAAGGTATAACAGCACCAATAAAAAATTAAGATAGCAGGCCGATTTCGGCATGTCTGACGTACCGTCGTCAGTGCTAGAATGAGAATGGCAAAATTTGCTCTGTTTGTATACAAAAATAGGAATTCAAGATAGTGGAAACGAGGGCTAATATGAAAGCAAGGATTCAGAAGAGTTTTTTTCTTTCTTTTTGAGGGCCAATAGCAGTGCAGGAAATAAAGGTAAATGGAAACTGGAAACAGTGATTTCCAACATTACAGAAAGGGGGGGGAACATCAAATCAACAAAGATTATTTTTGTTTTTGTGAATAATGAAAGCTTCAAGAAAACCTAAATAACTGGGAAATGGGGTTTGCAAATGAGTATAGGTGAAGTAAAGTTGAAAACGTGGTTAGCATACCAACAATGTTTAGCGATGCAGAGATGTTGGTTTACACTGACAGTTGACTTAGTAAATAGTTCATGAATCCAAAGTGTCAATGGGGTCTGGAAATGACTTTTTCCTGGCAACAGTTTGCGTAAAACAACTTAATCTTCCGTAAAAAGTAACCGTATTCAGATGGATGCAGAGCTGCCAAGTCCCCGGCTTTTTCCGGGAGATTTGCCACCACAATTTTTAGACAGTTTTATTTTGCATTAAATATTTGGACTTATTTTAAGATTAAATTTGTAAGTAAAAATTAGTGGTGGGAAATCTCCCGAAAAAAGCCGGAGACTTGGCAGCTCTGTGGATGGTTTAGAAATTCTATTTTATTTCAAGTAGTGTTGAGTACAAAAAAAAAAAAAAAATTAATGATTCATGTTTAATCACAATTAACGATTGGCAATCGAAAATTTTTATTTGGCAATCTTTGTTTACGATATCGTTAATCGTGATTATTGAATATTTTCAATCGGGAATCCTTATTCTTCATTCACAGTTAGTTTTCACTTGTTCATCATTATTAAATTTCTCTTAACATTGATTTTGTTAGATGAAATTCTCGGAGATGGGATTATCCAAAAATTTTTGAAGATTTTCTAGATTTTTAGCTTAAAAAATTTTTGAAGAGTCCCATGTCCGAGAATATCAAGGCGTGTTTTAGCTTAGAATCGATATAGTAATTTATTTAAAAGAATTTTTCGTCAAAACTACACAGTATACTACAGGATACACAGTATACACAGTATACACAGTATACTACAGTATACACAGTATACTACATAGGAAAGTACTACAGTATACAGAAACCTTTAACTCTACATCTCCTACTTACTTGTATCGCAGTTATGTGAATATTTTGCTATGAATGAGAAATAGAGAAACATTTTAAGGTTGCTTATCACTTATACATAAAGTTTTGAATAGTTACCTATAATGCCCATATATGGGAAGTCATGGCACGTTTCAAAATTCATAGTTAAAAAAATAAAAATATTTTTTATCAGACACGTCAGCGAGAGCTAAAAACAAATCATCTCCTCGATCGTCAGTGCATACTTTAATAACTGTCCAAACTAAGAAACCAGATGCCACGCGCATTTTCGCCAATCCTAACCGTTTGGGCCAATAGGTGCGTCTGCGCATGCTCGTGGAAAATAGAGAGCAGAAACTACGAAGGCAGCGAAGAGCTTTAATGACGATACCTTCGCCAACTGTTCGTTTAAAATACAGTTATTTTTTATTATGTGATTATCCATATGAATTATTCATTAAATTAGATTATCTATTATCTTCAATGAATATTTTTAAAGCTTTTTATGCTTTTATTTTTCATCAGCCAAAGCAAAATTGATGATCTGGTAATAAAATTTAAATTTCAATGTATTTTATCTTTAATCATTTTTATTTGATCGTTATAAAATAAACTAATGTTCATTAACTAAAATTATGTTTCATTAAAATGAGCGTTGAAAAGTATTCATTGAAGATAATCTAATTTAATGAATAATTCGTACAGATAATCACTATAATAAACTAGCTATATTTTGAACGAACAGATGGCGCCAGCACCGTCATTAAAGCTCTTCGTTGCCATTGCTGTTTCTGTTCTCCCATTTCCAAGAGCATGCGCAGACGCACCTACTGGCCGAAACGGTTGGGATCGGCGAAAATACGAGCTACGGTGGAAAATTGTCTTCTCCTTGACCTGTTCGTTGGGAGTTATTTGGATTTCTACATTACAGATATAAAATCGTTCAGTAGTTTCAAATTAAACGACCTAAAGCCTGTTTACATGCGCAAAAATGCGGGGTAATTGCCGGAACTTCTACCCCGCTTTCCCTACGTAGGGAAGAAATTGCGGGGTGGAAAAATTCCTGGTCCAATGAGGGGTAAATGCAGGGCTGACCCCCCTTTCCTATGATGCATTGCGCATTTTCCCCTATACTTTACTTCTACCCGGGATTTTCCATTTTCCCATGTAAACGAGCGTATCGTGTGTGTGGGTGGGTGGGTGGCATATATCTCCACTTGACGTTGCCGTTTGGATAGCATATTCAGTTCTAAACAACTTCTAAGGTGTGAATTAGTGGGTTAGTAATGAATTAATTCTTAATTTGTGCAAATAACAAGCATACTTCGCTCATTCTGAACAACTGCTACAACAATTAACTATTCGTTTGAACTTATAGTTAACATTTAATATATTTGGAGGGACATTTATTTAACCAGCGTTTCTCAAACTTAACCTCTGGTGGAGCACTTTATGTGTCTTTCATTTCGTCGGAATGGATTGTGTACTGTCGGAGTGCATTGTTGTTCCCCCCCTCTGTGTTCTAGCTCTCAAAATCCCATCTTTCTCTTTGTATCAAGGTATGGCGTAATCCATTTAAACGGCTGCAGTGTATTCGCATTCTCACCCCACCTCCCCCGTCCATAAAAAAAGTTCATGTTTACATTAAAACTAGCATCACTGACAAAACTGGAAGTATCGCATGTTTGGGATAGGTCAAATAAGTCTGCCATAGAGGTAGTGAGAACCAACCACCTGTCCGGGTAGATCGCGATCTGTCATTAAGAGTGCATGACGTATTGTGACACCAACTTAAATGCCATGAATTATTATAACCTCATTGTTTCAGAGGTCTACATAGGTGGACCTCTTTTCTTTCCACGTTTAAAACGATTCTCTAAGTTTTTTTGTACTTCTGAATTCACGTACATATGCGTCGATGCTTTAATTTTGAATACATTATTTAAACGCATGTGAATGTGTATATCCTACAAACTGACGTACAAATTTTATTTTTGTTTGCCGTTATTTTATATTCGCAGTCGCACAAAAGAATATATGAATGTTATTGAAATTTCCGACGTTGGATTTGTTAATTTTTTTTTTTCGAAATTCATATATCGGAAAAGAACTTGTAGGACATCATTTATCTTTAAAAGTGCCTTGACAGTCTTCGTTTGTGAATGATAACAAACTTTTATTACTAAAACAGAGATTGGGTATGAGGCTTTTATTCGAAAATTATATCAAAATACGCTTTCGATTTGTCATTTTTAGGTGTAATAGGTTTATCAAAAATAATTATGATATTTCTCTTTAATTTGAGATGTGAGATTTTTGTCAAGTGTGAAGAGGACAGTCAAAATATAGATTAAAAATTTGTTATATCCTTGTTTCCGTGGAGCACACTTCATTAAATTAATACGGCAGTACTTTAAAAGTCGAAACCTGTCACAGCACATGCTTTATAGAATTTGGAGGCAAAGACATTTTACTGCTTTATTCTTGGCAATTCATTTTATTATTGAATCTCTCGTCCTAATATTTTGTCAGTCGAAGAAGATCGATCAGTGTGTCTCCCACATCACGTCACAGCTCTTCACTTTTTGAAAGTTTCTGTTTACCACAAATCTCTCGTAAGAGGATTAAAAAGGTTTGTGAGGCCAGAGATGAAAATTTGATAAATGCTGGATTTGAAGAAAGTGGGATAATTTAATGTCTATAAGTTAAGTTTATAGCATCTTGAAAAAAAAAATGTTTGACCGTCTGAGCGTCTGAGAGGCCTGTGCATTAGAATCCAGTTGTCACTGTAATGCAGATATTCATTTTGACTGTGGTGGATCCACATAAATTTCGAAGGAAAGACAGTAAGTATAATTAAAGAATTTCATCGGAAATCGGTCATTATACCGGGTAATTCAAAATAGATGTTAGCGTAATTAACTCTTGAACCGTAAGTGATAGGAACATATTTTCAATCAGAAAAGTTTTTTAAATTCAAAGAACCTTCCAGATATGACAATTTTTACAAGAGGAGATAACATATTAAAATACAATTTTTATATGGTCCTTCATTGAATATGACTTATATTTGGAAAAACGTTGTTCTAAGAAAGTACAAAAATCATGTCGCTGGGTGAACACATACCGAGATATCACATTAAAAATTTTAGCATTTCTCGACAAATACTAAGCCTTAGTATATGCCAACAAATGCTAAAAATTTACCCTTAGTAACTAAGGGAATGTCTCAAAAGTGAGAAAAACAAATGGGAAAATTGCTGTCACATCTATTTCGAATTTTTCAGTATATTTCCAGATAGTTTTTAATGAACCTGTGTTTAACTTGTTCCCTCTCATCATTGAAAGCGCGTAACGGAGAAGGCTCTTCTTTAATAAGTGTTGCTTAGCAGTTTGAGCATTTGAAGCTTCCGCTGGGTCCCAACGTTGCGCTTGAGCAGTCGCTGTGTTTTGGCGAAGCATGCGGTTCGTGTTGCTGATTGTGGATCATCGTTGTAAAAACTAAACCCTGAAGATTCATTTCCGTTCTTAAAAGTTCACTTATTTCACCGCTGTGTTTTTGCAAAGATGAGAGATAGCAAGTTAAATCTGGTTTTAATGGATATTAAACTTAATAACAGCCACTCCTTGCTCTTCTCCATAACTTGTCCATAATGAAAAATTATGCTTACAAGGTTATAAAGGTTTGTGAATCAAGATGACTGCCTGGTTAATACTGTATAAAAGTTTCTTTGTTTAAATTTGAATTTATAGTATCTAAACAATCAGTAAATCATGCTCTAATCTGAAAGTAATGAAAAAGCGCAGCTGCTCTAAAATAGTGTAATTTTGAATTTTATATTTTCTTATTAGTTAAAAGTTTTTAATCTCCCTCATGCTTTTAATTTTAGCAGGTCTTAAAAATGAGAAATTAAATATATGCTCTTTAAATTTACATAAAAAAAAACTATTATTTTTAATATTTATTTATAAGACATATTCAAAGCTGATTTTGTGCTGTGGATAGGGACCGCATAAAAGAAAATGCATGAAAAAATCTCCAAAACTTCAGGAGTAGCTATAAAAATGGTTTTCTCAACACAATTAAAAAGTATTTTTTATGCGGCGTATAGGGACCGCATAAAAAAGTCATGTAGAAAATAACTCAAAACCTAACGAAATAACTAGGAATTGCTTTTTTGAACGAAATCAAGGCACGAGGTTTAGCAGGTACACGGAATCTGAATGGTCCAGGAATGTGCAATCACTTTGAAGGACGTCAATTGATATTAGAACTAAAAATTAAAACACACGTAATATTCATTTGCACAGATCAGAACTGTTTACTCCCTTCATGTAAACTTCTTCTACCTACTCGTTAAAACAAGCAAAACAAAGCATGAGACTAGTCGCCAACTATCTCATTAGCAAATATCCAACTCAACGACCTAACCAGACTAGCAATCCTTTTGAGGAAAACCCGAACTAACGCGATGACGATGTCTTTCAATATTTATTTGCGATCAACACATTTTTGATTTGCTACGCAAGAATTCCATCGAAATATGCCATCGCAACATTTCATTTATTAAATGGAAATTCTTGTGCTGTCAACAATTGAATTATGCGACTATGGAATTCAATACGTATGTAATGTGGTGAAATCATCATCAACATTGGCACGGCAACCCTTTTTGGGACCTGGCCTTCTTTTGAAGCCTCTCCCACTCCACCCTTTTCCACGCAATGAACCTCCAGTTTCTTAGTTTCAGTTTGGCAAAATCCTCATTCAGGCTCTCCCTCCATCTTTTATTAGGTCTTCCTCTAAGTCTTTTACCAAAAGGAGAGGCATTGAAGATCTTAAGAGCAGTTCTCTCATCACTCTTTCTCAGAAGGTGAACTGCCCATCTCATTCTATTCAGTTTTATGTATTTTATAATGCAATGTGATGAAATACATATCAGAAATCGAAAAAACTAAATGGCCGATCACACCTACTATTTTTTTTATGATAACTTCGTCAATTATATTCCAATTTGAATTAATTTTCATATACCGTACAACATAATCGCACAAAAAAGACCGCACTAAAACAGGTTTGAGTGTATTTTAATCGTCGTTTGAAAATTATAATATAGTGAGACAATTTGTGTCTAAAATTCACTCATCATCATGGATATACATCAACATTAATAATCAATCAGAAATGTAGAAATCGCTAAATTCAATCTGTGTTGAAAGGTAGTTTAAGGTATCGGGAATAATAGGCCTGAGATGGTACTTGTTTATCCAAGAGCCTTTGATAATTATGGTCTTTGAGTAGTAATGAGAAAGATTCGGATATATTATACTTGGAAAAGACGCTTTATAGAAAATTAAATTAATTATAAAATTGCACAAAACTGGCAACTACCGAAAACTCTAAACTACCTGAAATTTTAAGTAGTACTCTAAAAGTAAATCGTTTCATTGCTAAACAAGTCGTGGAAGCCTCGATTCTTAGAGAATTTTTATTTGTAGAAAGGTCTTTTGTAATGCTGCAGCAATGTGTATTTTCAAATACCTTATACTAGTCCGGGAGCCAGCGACAGATTTTTGCGACCAAAATCCTCTCAGCCCATAATTTCTCAGATGATTAAGACGGTTGTGTGTTGAAGCATGGTGACCGTCAGCTGCCGCATCATGGGTAGGTTGGGCGGCGGCCGCCTTCCAGACACGTAAAAAAAATAAAAAAATTCAGTCATTACCTCCCGGTTGAAAGTTTCTGAAATAATAGTTGGCATAGTACTTGTTTGAAAAAAAAACCGTCAGCTGGCCAAGCGGCGGTGGATTATACGTCAGCTGCTCATACGAACATGTAAAAAAAAATTTTTTTTTCAATGATTTCCTCCCGGTTGAAAATTTGACAGATGTTAGTTTACATTCTACTTTAAATAAAAAAAACAAGTCAGCTGGCTGTATGCCGGTGGAAAACCCGTCAGCTGGCACAGTGAAAGTATGGCGCGGAAAGGTAGTGTGGCAGCAGCTAGCCTATTTCAATGCACCAGCTGACGGGTTTTTCCCCAGCATACGGTCAGCTGATTTTTTTTTATTATGGCAAGAATTATGTCAACTATTATTTGACAAATTTTCAACCGGGAGGAAATAACACACTTTATTTTATTGGACACAACGCGCTGATATCCTCAATAATCCTACGATTTTTCATAATTATGTATAGAAATATAAAAAAAAACAATCTGTGCTACTTTAAAAACATGAAAACCACCGGTTTCCCCATTTTTAAGCGATTTTTTGGCATTTTCAGCTCCATTTTATTTCTCCGAGTCAAAAAAGTTTATCATTTGTGTGACAAAATTCGGCTCTGCAAGCGGAAAAGGACGTTATATTAACGTTATATCCGGCTTTGAAGGAAAAATTGTGATTCCTTCCTTTTAAATTGCTTTTCTAGATTACACAGTTTAATTTTTCTTCTCAAAAATAAATCGAGGATTTATAAGCGGACTTCGAGCCAAGCAAAGAAATCGTCTGCCTGTATATAAGAATGGCTATGTATACAAAATGAAATCTTTCGAATGCGAAAATTTTTCATGTTTTCAGAATAGCATAATTTGATCGTTTTGGGAATATAAAAATTAATATTTTGGAATTGGAGATATTTTGAAATAGTTAGTGGAAACAGATCGTCGAACGTTTCGGAAGGATGGATCTTAAAAAGACTGTCGAACTGCTTTAAATTACTTAATAAAATGTCGATTGTAAATCCGTTTTGCGTTTTTTGCAAAAAGGCTACTTCAAAATTGAAGTCGGAGGACTATGATTCGGAGGACTATGAGAGTGCCACAAGTGAAGATGAAACATTATAGTATTTAAGAATTATAATAATTATTTACTGTAAATAAAAATATATTGATATATTTACATTCAAACTTAATTTTTGTTATTCGGTTGCTTGATTATTTCCTGATTATGTTTGCAACTCACCTGCAGGGCGCGTTGTGTCCAATAAAATAAAGTGCGTTATTTCCTCCTGGTTGAAAATTTGTCAAATAATAGTTGACATAATTCTTGCCATAATAAAAAAATTCAGCTGACCGTATGCTGGGGAAAAACCCGTCAGCTGGTGCATTGAAATAGGCTAGCTGCGGCCACACTACCTTTCCGCGCCATACTTTCACTGTGCCAGCTGACGGGTTTTCCACCGGCATACAGCCAGCTGACTTGTTTTTTTATTTAAAGTAGAATGTAAACAAAAATCTGTCAAATTTTCAACCGGGAGGAAATCATTGAAAAAAAAAATTTTTTTTACATGTTCGTATGAGCAGCTGACGTATAATCCACCGCCGCTTGGCCAGCTGACGGTTTTTTTTCAAAGAAGTACTATGCCAACTATTATTTCAGAAATTTTCAGCCGGGAGGAAATGACTGAATTTTTTTATTTTTTTTACGTGTCTGGAGGGCGGCCGCCGCCCAACCCACCCATGGTGCGGCAGCTGACGATCACCAGGCTTCAACACACAACTATCTTAATCTTCTCACGAATTATCGGCCGGGAAGAAATAACTGACCAAAATCTGTCGCTGGCTCCCGGACTATACGCTTTTAAGAATGTAATTTAAAAATTTATAGAAATATTCTGTATGTAGTTCTCATAATTATTTTTCACCGAAAAAAAGCATACTGTTTTGTTTCTGTTACATTGATTTTAAGTGATTCTTTTTTCTTGACAGTTAACTATTACTCATAATCCAGACGCATATATTTATTTATTGAAGTACATATAATGATACGTATAATAGAGATATAATATAAAATATTGCATATATTTGTTTATCCAAGTGCATATAATGTACACATAATACAGACAATAAAATACATGATATTTTCGAACATTTCTTATTTTTGTATCATATGAAAACATAAATTCAACTCGTGTGCTAAATGTATCTTTTGTTATTTATATTAATATTCTCATTAAAAAACGAGCTATAATTGTATCTCATTATCAGTTCAGTTAAATGAAATCTGATGGCAAAACCCACAATTGCTTAAAAAAGAATCTTTTGTCGTCTAATAAACTACTTTCAAAATTTTAACCCACTTCCTTAAAATTATAGGGCGAATTGCTTTATTATTTCACGAAGTTTATTAAAAATAATATACTCCCCTCTTTAAACTAAAATTACCCCAAATTCCTCTTGTTGAAAATAATTGATGATTATTACTATAATTATAGTTCAAAGATTAAGAGATATTTTCGAGGTCTTTTTATCAGCAGAAGTGAGGAATAAACGGTAATTATAAAACAGGGAGAAAAATATTTCTTCCACAGAAAATCTAGTAGGTAGCTAATCTTTTGGAAAAAGATTACTGAGTCTTATGAAGTGGAATTCCCGAGAACTTCAGTTCAAATCAGAATAAATTAGATTCTTGGAAGCATTGTACAGTTTTATTTCAAACGAACTTTTTTTTTTAACACTTCATGGAATGAGAATAATATATCAGCGTATTAGGCAATATGAAATTCCAATAATAGAAGGAATTTATTATTTATCTAAAATCATCCATGAAATATATTACCGAGTTCCTTTCAGAGCATCGTATTTAATTCTGTTTTTAACAATTCAAGCTTAGACAAATGGTAGCTAAGTGAATATGAAAACCATTCCTAGAAACTGCATGTTTTACACACAAGCAACCACCACGCACAAGGCTATTGTCATTATTCTTAACAAGCTCTCTTTCGATTGCACTTATTGCGTTGTAATAATGATACTGGTATTTTTGAAACTCGTAAGTAAAAAAAAATATATATATATATAATAGAAAATAAAAATTAAGACAATTCCTACTTAGGTCAAGTAAGAAAAATTTTATTTTAGTTCCATTTTATTATGTATAATTAATTAATGCAAGGCCGTTTGTGAAGCAAGGGTTGATACCGTTAATCCAGTTTGCTTGTTTAGTTTATTCTTTTCATTCATTTTTAATCCCACGTAAAAGGATATAAAATTAATTAAATTTAATTAATGAATTAATATTTGAAAAAACTGTATCAACATCAAGTGTTATTCACTACAAGTTTAAAAAAAAAGGTATTTGAACCTGAGCGGATGAATGAAAAGTATTTTATTAACGATTAAAAATTTGAGGAAGATATATAAATATAGGGAGTGTGAATTAATAGTAGGAATTGAAAACAAAAGACCGATTAATACAACACACTTTGATAAAATGTTACATCTAGACGGTCTAAATATAATTCTCTGAAAACATTTTTGAAAGAGGATATAAGGCATTGCTAAAAGGCAAGTATTATTTAATTTATTTTATGCTTATTTATCTAATGGATTAAATTTTGCTTACTGATCTTATGAATGGTTATTGTCTAGCTATACCCGAGAAATACTGACTCACATTAAATATTAGAAGTATCAATTGTAACAGAACATATAAAGATGGTACATACATATATACAAGGTCAGCAAAATAAACTTCTCTCTTCAAAGATCCCCGGAGGCGGTTCTATATTTGGGCAACATGCACTTCAGAAGATGCGCACGAGATTTCCGAAATGAAAAAAGTTATCTCACAAAATGTCTACGTTTTGAATGAAAAGGCAGCAACTTTAGGTATAGAAAAGGTAATATCTAAACGTACGATCAATTTCAGCATTTATTCAATAGTTTTGGAGTATTTATTAACTAATTTGGGTCATTTTTATTGAGTTGATTTTACCATGCAAAGCGCCAACTAGTGAGTATAATTTACGTTTATTTTAAGCAATTTTGAAACAATTGTCACTTAATAAATTTATGTATGGTCCCTTAAATCATTAAAATAACATATTTTATTTAATATAAATTAAACTAATGAACGTAAAAATTTGAAATTTTGCACAGCCATGTAATATTACTTTCTGCATCTATTTCCAGCGAAATTTGGCTCGATCGTTATTAATAATTTTTTAAATATTAATTTAATAATTCATAATTCATATTAATATTAATTTAAAAAAAAATAATAGTAAAGTATGTTTTGTTAGTTTAGTTCTAGAAGTACGAATTAAAGTCAGCTTTTTATTGTCAATATTATATGAGGTATGAATTAAAGTATAAATAAATATTTTAACATAGGGGGAAGGGGGAATTTGAAAACTCAAAACTCACCCATTTTCAGTTAAAATTTATTGAAAATGGGTATCCGGGGTTAAAATGAGCTAAATTTTCGAAATATAAAGTGAAATCTAGGGGTTGCTATTGGGGGAAAAATGTTGGTGCAAATTTTAATATGTAGATGGCCCCTAACGGAATTTTTAAATATAACAAATTAAAGTGTACGTTAATAGGAAACGATTGGTATCTGTAGATTTTCTGTGCGACGAACGACGGCTGAAAAAAATACAAGTTGGCATTTTTTTTACCGCAGCTGTACACTTTATATGAAACAAAAGGAAAGGCAAAGCACACTTATCATTTTGAATGGTTCCACCAAGACGAATATCCAAAGTGAGCCTTAACATGGACGTAGCTTTGCACTGGAACTGATGCAAAATACTTTGGATAGAAAACTAGCGCAATATGCGTACTTTTCATTTTTGAATGTTCACTTGTTATTTCTTGTTGCTCAAACTTTAAAAGTTTACGCAAAAATATTACTTAGAACGATTCCATATTTCATTGAGAATCAGGACTATACAACTATATGAAAATCAGTTACATGTTAATGATTTGAATATTGATGTACTTTTAATATTCTAAATTAAACTTATTCAACTTCATAATTTTAATATTCAATTTTGCCATATTTAAAAACATGTTTTGCAGATGTTGATTGAAATGTTTCTATTTTCTGTAAATATTTTCTATATTCACAGGAAAAAAGTTGCTTTTACATAAGCGTTACTAGCATTATCTTTCAAAGATTAAAAAAATATTCCGTATAAATATCTCTTTAGTAGTACTTTATACAGTTTTATGAATAAAAAATATCTGATTCTGTGAGCATAGTTTTCAGAAGAGCTAAAACAATAACAAAAATCGTTTTATAATTTTGACTAAGTAAATAGTATTTGTTTTGGTGATATTTTTCCCTTCAAATAAAATTTTGGAGGTGGGATTTAAGATTTCCAATTGAAATTTTTTGTATAGAAGGACACCAAAAATAGTTATTTTTCTTATATATTTTTAAATATACAGCTTCTTAGAAAAGTTATGGCTGCTGATGTTATATGCTGCTGATGATATATGATGCTGCTGATGATATATGATTAATGAGATTTTAACTATGCTTTTACAAAATATTTTTAAGTCAATTTTACATTTTCTTTCTAAGGATACCAGGTTTAATAATTTCATGATAATTTTTAGAAATTATACTAACTCACTCTCATAAAATTAATATTCAGGAAAACATTTTCTTACTTTCAGAATTTTTTGTACTTTTATTTCATCTTAATGCTTTCCAATATCGAAAAATAATCATGCAAATAAAGTTTTATATCCTCTTAAAAAGTTCACCCGTTTTTCATTTCATTTATGTAAACAAGGCATTTGTCCAGAAAAAAAGAAATATATATACTAATAACAATAATAAAAAGTTTTAAAGGAAAAGTATTCTGTCTCTTTGGAATACAGATTCTTGGAGACACGAGAGTTTTCTTTTTCTTTTTAAGAGATCATTTAGAGTTTGAGTGTTCACTTTTTCTTCAAGTCAAGGAGTTTTTTTTCAATCCTGGACTTTTTTCATTCGATTCTAAAGTATTTAGCTCATTAAATTAAGCACTCTTTACTTTTGAGTTTCTTTAAACATCTCTGGATCAAGATTAATCTTGGGCAAACAATTTACGTAAACTTCCAAGAGTTGCTCTTTTTTTTAAGAAAAAAGAAAGAAAGAAATAACATGCTTTCCCCAAACTACTAATAAATAAATCTCCCTGTTTTTTGTCATGACAGTATGTTTTTCAGCAATAAAATGAAATTACAGTCTAGTAAATTCTGTTAGGTTGGACAGGGAAAAATATTGCAGTTTGAGGAAGTACAAATAAAAGGAGAAAACATTTGTTTAATAATCGGAGAAGTTCAATATTAAATTACTTTTTTAGAGGAATTCTTGTAAAAATACGGACAGTTAATCTTTTATTTCTAAAACGATGTGAATCTTATTCCATATCAATAAAATATAATAAAATAGTAGTAATAATATAGAGTAGAAAAATCATAATGTTTTATTAAAGCAATATTGTATATACATATAGATATAGATAGAAAGATATAAATATATTGTTACTTAATACTGTGCATCTATTTTTTGACAAAAATTTCTTTGTAAGAGTTATTTGATTAATAGATAAATTTACGTTGTACACCTAAACATGCGCGGAAACATTTCCCAGAACTGGCAAAATGCATTGTCATACTTAGGGTAGGTGGGGGCAAATTTCGCAATTTTGAATAACTCATTCCTGAAAAATTGCAACTAAGTTATGAACCTAAACTTTTTATTAGATTATAGCTTAGACCTTTACCTGTCATCTTAAGTGCTCACTTTTATCTAAAATCTAATACATGAAAACTGGGATTGTCTTTTACAGATATTGGTATTTTCGGATCTAATGAGGTAAAGATCCGCCGTGGTGGACAGGGCACAAAACTGAGAATGAAACCCACTTGCAAGGATATCTTTACAGCAAAATTATTATTTGTCAGGTTGTGAGGTTGACTACAATCAGCACCTTAAATACTGGTGGTGTATAATTAAATTTTTTCTTTTTTGCTATGAACTGGATGGAAAAATTTGATTTAATATGATAACAATCTCTAAAGTGGTATGTATTATAAACTCAGTTCAACAAAAACAGATGGAAAAAAGGAAATAAAATCACTGTCAGTTAAATTTAAGTAGAGAAACTTACGAAATATGGGGAAGACAGTTTGCTTTTACAGATCTAAAAGGAACTCAAATCTCTAAGGGCCGTAAAAACACTTATCATATTGCTAAAACGAACTGATATGAAAGTAAATGTTACAATAGCAAACCGAAGGATTGGTAAATAATAATAATAATAATAATAATAATAGTAATAAATAAATAAATAAAATGCATGCCTGAGTGAAAATTTTACATGATCTGGCATGTCGGGCAATAGATTTTTCCGGCCTTGATGGACATCATCATTAGAAGCCCAAGAACTTAGCACACGATGATGGTTATTGGAAGGCTCAGGACTTGGCACAACATGCGAATATCAAGCAAAAAAAAAGCCATTATTGGGTAACAAACCATTATTATAAACCCCAAAGCATCAGGGGAAAGATCCGCATTCGATCTTTACCCACCGCACATGCGAATTCTTGCCACATTTGGTGAAGATATGAAAATAGCTTTCCAGCGGTTTTGGTCAGAATTCATATTACTAAAAACATAAAGTAATGAGGTCATTATTAGGTTAGCTTCAGATATAAAATCACCTTAAAACATATATTTTTAAAATTGCAAGCAAGAAATAAGTGCAAAATATGCATAAAAGTAATTTACTTCATAGTATGAAAACTGACTATCGCACATCCGGGATTTTTTGTTTGCAAAACCAGCGACATCTAGGGAGCTTGTGAATAAATCAGTTTGGCTAATTTAGATTTCCAAATAATAAAAAAAAAACCACATTCGGATTTTCGCCCCGTGCGGACCTTTACCCTACACTTTTATCAGGAAAGGATCATTATTAAAACACCTAACATTTTATATAATTTAAAACAGAAAATCATAATTAATATGTCAGTGCAATGGAAACCTGTTATAATTTTATTTTTTTAAACATTATTAACAGCCATAAAATAGACAACTACCATACCATTGGATTGGTTGTAATGTAAGCAATTATTTTTTCCTACACAGCTTTTCTACACAGCTTTAACGTCCTCTTTTGAGGACGTTAAAGTTCTTGTTTTCATACTACATTTGACTATAGGTTTCCCTGAACTCGAACAACGCACTTGTGATGCTTTACAAACAGCATTAAGAGTGGAACATTACAACGTGTTTGGCAAGGTGTAGCATGTCGCAATGATATTTATACGATGATCTAATTTTTTTTTAAATTTAAGTACTTTCGTTAATATCGAAAATTCACTCATGAATAAATTTTAACTCAAAAGCGAAGTAAAAAAAGTGAAAGTAAAAGTGAAAAATGAAGTAAACTGAAAAGTGTGCGATTAGCTGAATTTGTCGATTCTTAAACAAATTTTCTTTAGAGATTCGGAAAAAAAAAGCCTTTAAAGTCTTGATTAAAACTGTGCTATTTTTTATTAGAATACTATGTATTTATTTACTCAAGTATGTGCATTTGCAAATACTTTAAGAGATAATACTTCATTAAAAGATATAATCTGAAGACATTTCATGACTGGATTATTTTCAAATCCAATAAATATTTTAAATATTTTAAAAATCAAATCATTAAAAAAACATTCTAGTTAGTTTTATTCACATGCTCTACGGCTTTGGGAAAACGGATTTTAAAGATCTTTGATGTAGTGGTATTTTACCCTTACATCATATTCTAAATGTAAAATTCTAAGATGCGATACTCCAATTTATTTAAAAATACTGACACAGAGTTTCCCCAGCACTTTATGAGTAAATTGCACAATTTCCCGCCTCAGCATGCAGCGGCGTGACTGGCGAGCTCTCAGGAACTCACTCTAGCATGTACGGGTTTGAATCTTTTTTGGTGCAAACTTTATTTTTCATCTTTATTTTAAGTACCTTTACTACTTGTAAATTAATTCATTTACTAGAAATATAATATCTTTATTTATTCACTCAATAATTTACTATTATTATTATTATTGTTGATTTTTTTCGATACTTTTTTATTCTTTATTTTAATTTAATTACTACTATTCCTAGTCTAATATTTTTATAAAATTAATATTTACATTATAAAAACAATTAAAGGAAAAATTAAATTAAAATAAACAATTAAAAATTAAAAAAATTAAAAAGTAATAAAAACCGCCACTGGAAAATAATATTCTACCCCAATTATTTGCTGTGCCTGCTGGTTTTCAAAACTGCTTTTATTCATTTCTTTGAAACGATCTTGTCATCAAAACCATGCGGAAAGTTGATAGTGTTTTATATGGGGGCGATTTGTTCTTTATTGTCACCGATTAGGTTTCGTAAACAACTCGCATTTTGCTGCACAATTTTGCATGAGACCTTTTTTTATAATGACATGTTAATTTTACTTCCCATCTATCTGCTAATCGCAGTGATAGTTGGATAGTTAAATAATAATTATTTTATTTAAATAAAAATTTTTAAATCATATTGTTACCTCATGAGTGCTCAGAGCTCTAGATTATTTCGCAATACTTTGTGCTGCCGCATCTGACCACAAATTAAAAAGTTTCATTAATATTAACCATTTCTTGGGCAGTAGGAAGATTGCTTCCCACCTACATTATCCTACGAAATATAACTGTGGGAAGCAGGAAACAACTAAAACATAGTGGCCTCACCTTTATAACGTTGAAAAAACTAATGATCACATGCGTTTGGTACTGCGATATTTGTTCAATCTATTTAAACAGATTTAACGCATTTGCTTTGAAAATTCGAAAGCGTTTAAAAGACCATGAGGTTTTGAAGTTTGAGTTTCAGCTTTGATGTTATGTTTGAACAACTCAACAATTCTGTATCATCATAACATCAGACAAATTGAAAGTATGGAGGGAGAGGTATGCTTACTGCATAGACTCATGTATATAATTCAACTAAGAAACTGAACTAAGAAACTACTAGAGATACTTTCCATTCCTAGAATTAAAATGTAAACATAAAATTTGGCAAAATAAAATAAATTTTCTTAAAGGCTGTTGTTTAATTGTTAATAAAATCCCCAAAACGGGAAAAATTAAAAAAATAAATAAATGATACCTGAAAGGGTTAAGTTGAAGCGGAATCTTCAGCACTAGTATTTAAATGTAAATCGCACTTGTTTTCTATTGTATGAGGCATTTGAATGGTATTCATTTGCTCTACGTGCCTTACCTTACCAAGCAGTGATAAAGTATTGCTTATTGAACAGGGTTAATATATATATATAACTAATTAGTAAAACACAAAACATACTACAAATAAGACATATCTCGCATAAAAATATAACAGCTATTAGCAAGAATTGGAAACCAGATTTTGAAGCCAAATAAAGTGCAAGAATTATTGTGATAATATAATGGAACGGAAATTATAACCACTGTCACCATCGTCAGGGGCCACAAACAGTGGATTATAATATAGAGCAAACCAAATAGTAGGCTTTCGGTTGTGTGGCATATCAGAAGAGATATTAACTCCACACATCTGGGCCCTACCCTACTATATAAAGGAAAGAAGAAATCAAAAAGATAACAAAAATTATATATATATATATTATATATTACCTTTCTATGCCTTACTTTTCCAAACCCTGAGAAAAGACCTGTGGAATTTTTACGGCTGAATTTAAGCTGTATATTCAAATAATACTTTTTATAGAAAACATAATATTATTCATATGGTGGTGTTTATATTTTAAAAATGGAATTTATCTAGTTTTATTATTTTTTTACTAATTATTTTAAGGAAATACTTTTAAAAAAGAAGCTATTTGCGATGAAAACATCAACATTTATGCGATTTTATTTACCTTTTATTCCATGATTTTGTTTAAAAAAAAAAATTAAGAAAGAAAAAAAAAAAAAAAAGAAACATGCGCTTTCTAGAAAGTCAGCAATCCCTTTTAATTAAAATCATTTTTTAAGCGTCTCAGTGTTCTCTCAAACGGAATTTGCTCTTAAGCAAACAATTAAGTTTAATGACCAGAAATTCAGTTCAGTGAGTTCATGAAAGCTATTTTTAACTACAATATTTTTTTTAATCACTCTTGAGCTATTTTCTTTATGATACTGCGTATTTTCAGACAAACAAAGAGAAGTTAAATATTTTAAAGCTAAAAACAAGTGGCACTTTCAAATTTTTTTCTTAATGTTAGTTAACTTGTTCTTTAATTCAGTGTTTAAAAGTATGTGCTAAGTACTATTTAAATTAGGCACATTGCAAAAACTTTTAGAATGAATTACTCTTGAGGAAAGCAATAGGAAATACAATGACAAAAATATCCCTTTTCTTCAATGGGCAATTTCTTTTCTCAGTTTAAAAACAGCTCATTGAAATAGACAATTTAATTATGGATCATGTTACTCTAGTGTGATTTTAAGCAAGATTGTTAGTCGTATATTACTAATATTTCCATTTTTCGTAGAATTTAGCAGATGTTTAAGGCAGCAAAAATGAACAAAAACGAAGAAATAAGAAAAAAATTATTATACTGCATTGCTACTTTCTTAATTACTATTTTGTATTTTAATTATTACATTTCATGAAAGTGTGATATATTTATCATAATATACAACTTAAACAGCATAAACTGTAGCTTTAATAAATTTTGAATCCACAAGGCTTTAAGATTTTAATAAAAAAATTACAAAAAAAAGTTTTCCAGAATCTGAGAAATTTATAATTGAAAAAGGCATTCCAGATTGGAAGATTTAGGACTGAATCTATGTTTTAGTGACGATGTTTTTGCTCTCGGTGTTTTACTGTATTTTTTCTCAGTGTTTCTCAGAGTATGTTAAAATTATTTCATTATTTTTCTCCAAGTTATCAATGGATCATTCACCATTCCCTTCAAGTAGACCAAACGCATCGGGTTAATAAATAGGGTATATCAGAATAACATACCTAAATTCGATCTAAATAATTAAACTTTCGTAAGTAAATGTTCAATATAGGGTCAGATGGTTAAAACATCTAAACATTTTAAACTTTCGCGAAAATATTTGTCATAAAGCTTATGATGTATTTTTCATGACAGATATCTTCCATTGTTATTAAGTACTTTTAAGGTGGTAACATTTGGAAAACAAGTATCTTGTCAAATTTTTCATTAAACCGATTTGACAGTTTTTGTTCGCCGTCTTTCAAATTATTCAAGGCCGTAATTCACGCCGCAAAAATTGCCAGTCTCCCTCCAACGACGTCTGGCATAATATATTTTTACTTTCTGGACATCTACCATGTAAGGAAAGTATTGCAATTATGAAAAAATTCGACTTCCAGATTTTGCTACGCGTTTTGATGTCTCATTTATTCATTTATGCTATTTTTAAGAGATGTATGTGTGTGTCTGTGTGTGTGAGTCAGTGAACACTATTAGCTCCTGAGAGGCGCATCAGATTGAGCTCAAATTTCGTATATATATTATAGACGACAGTCACACGACCTGTATTGATCTTGGTGTGTCTATGTTTTTTTTACAAGGCTATAAAAAAGATTTCTTTTATGGCCTAGGTACGGAAATTCTTGAAAATGCACTAGTGTTAAGCGATGCATTCTATTTCGCGCAAATTGGATCCGTATTGCAGGTCACGGTCACATGACCTGCACAGATTTTGGTGTGTGTAGAGCTTATAGTTTGTTCACGGGGTTGCAAAAAATAATTCTTAAACTGCACGGTCTATGGACACAAATCATTTAAATGGATCTAGTGTCTAAATGGTGCATTCGATTCAACTCAAATTACGTAAGTCTATTATAGGTCACTATCTAACATTATGCATAAATTTTAGCGTGTGCACAGCTTGCATCCTCTTTACAGGGCTACAAAAAATGATTCTTATACATTATATCCTATAGACCAAACTTATTTGAAGTACACTAGCGTCTGAACACTGCATTCGATTGAGATTTAATGAAATTTATTCAAACGATTAGTAAAGATAAAGTGTTCGGAAAGTCGACTAGAGTCAATCCAGATTTTTTTAATTTGTTTTTCTTTGTTTTACTCTTACTTAAATTAAGTTATGTGTTTTTTTCATTCACAATTTTTTGTAGGGTTATTAGGGTGTATTTATAAACACAGAAAACGTATTGGAGCTGCAGTTGCTGTGCTCATGATTATCTCTAATATATAAAATTCTCCTGTCACAGTGTTAGTCACCTAACTCCTCCGAAACCACTCGACCAATTTTAATGAAATTTTCTATGTATATTCGTTAGGTCATAGAATAGGTTTTTAACTATGTCTCATACCCCTAAGTGATAAGGGCGGTCCACCCCAAAATGTCTAGCCCCCGAGTGCTATTAATTTCAATCAGGATTTCTGTGCAGACATTAGCGTGTCGAATCACTTTTCAAATGTGTTTGCCAGATAATGTTGAGAGGGGGGGGACGTTAATAAAATGTTGAAAGTCGCACAAGGTTTGCAATTTTTGATAATTGATCGCTAAATGTGGTGCCAAAACGTGACAATTTATTATAAATATATTTCGCGTATAGCCTGGCGTTAAACGCCTGGCGGTTACAATAAACGCCTGGCGTATATTGTAAAAGAGTTTTATTAGGCGATTTTAATATAGATTTCTATTCCGAAGAAGTGCTCTGTGGAACAAGAAAGAAAAACACGGTACACTCATGGATTATGATGCCCATTCCAAACAGCATTTAAAATGCCTTCGCGGTATAGTTGGAATATGCCTACAAGAAGAATATGCCTGGCGAAGATTGTAAAACAGTTTCAGTAGGCGATTTTAAGATAGATTTCGATTCCAAAGATGTGTTTTATGGTACAAGAAAGAGTTAATTCCTATTTTAACGCCCCCCCCCCTCTCACCAACCTAAAAAATCCCCGTACTTTGGCGAGCTTTGCAGTCATGGGTCTCTGGGAGTTATGCACAAGTTTCAACGGTACTTAGGTATTATCCCGGCGGCCCGCCAAGACAAGCAATTTTTCACCAAGATAAATGCCGGGCACATGAAATTGTTGATGGTTTGGAATACGATTGGCAACGTATTTAAAATCTACGAAAAAGTAGTTTGGCGTAAGTGACAGCCGGGATAATACGTAAGTACCGTTTCAACGCAACCAAAAGAACTAGGTAATAACTAAAGTAAACAAACTAGCGATAAACGCGCCAGTTAAGGAATTTGAAGACATTTAATTATTAAAACTACATTAATTGGTAATCCAAAATAAATAAAAATGAAACGGCATGCTTTACTTACATGTTGTTCCAAATCGCCATTTTAATTCAAAATTACGATTTCTACATAAATGCAAAAAATCGTCATGGTAACTGCACATGTTTAATCATCGCCTCCTTGGCGAGAGTCGAGGCGTTAAAGTAGGAAACAATATATAAAACGGTGAAGTATAGTTGTGATATACTTGGCGAAGATTGTAAAATAGTTTTAGTAGGCGATTTTAAGATAGATTTAGATTCCAAAGATGCGTTTTATGAAATAAGAAAGAAAAATACAGCACAGTCATGAATAATGATAACGCTTTCCAGCTTAATGGAATAAGGACGAAAAATAGGGACGACGCATAAATTATGATACGATTTTAATATATAGCACTATAGTGCGAATTTAAAATCTGAAAGTGTTTCAGATTTTCATCCTTTTTTTTTGGCGGGGGGGGGGGCAAAATTTTTTATGGAATGACTATCAATAAGTCTCAAGGCCAAACTATGTCTGTTTGTAGATTATATTTGAGCACACCATGTTTTTCACATGGACAGTTATACGTGGCATGCTCTCGAGTGGGCAAACAATACAGTGGGCATCCAGTTTGTTTGTGTTATCTAAAGATGGGATAACAAAAAATATTGTATACTCTATTGCGTTAAGGTATTGATATTATTTTTTAGTAAAATTATTGTAATTAGCGATATATATAAATTTAAAGAATAAATTACAATGAATTAAAAATATAAATGTTTGGTATTGTGTTATTTTTATGCACCATCGTTCACAGCATCGTTCACAGCGCTCCATGCCTCTTCCACTCATATACCACATCCTCACAAATTTACAATAAGTTAGTCATTTCTTTCTATTAAAATAATCCTAGGAATAATTTATATGGCAAAACAACGTTTGCCGGGTCAGCTAGTATATATATATATATATATATATATTTCGTAAAATTATATATATGCATATGTAATTTCACGAAATAATTTAACATCTACATATAACAAACTGACACAACACCAACTTATTGCAAATTTTGTAAATTTTTATCATAAAATTAAACATAACCAGTATTTTTTATTTTAATGTTTAAACTTAGCATACAGCTGAGGAAGATGACAGGCTTCACAAAACAGTCATTTTATTCGTTTGTGCTTAAAATTTATGTCCTGTAAAATATTTCACAAGAGTGAATCTGAAGTTTCGTCAGAACAACTGAATCAGAATTCAGTAAGTGAACGAAAATTCCAATTAATGTCGTTAAACAAGTTTAGAACCCAGTGGGGTTTAAAAAGAATTATCTTTTACTCTTGAGAATTCTGTCAAAGGTATATCTTCTTTAATTAGAAGCACGTCAGGTCTCTAATTACTTTTAACAGATACCAGAACACTTAAAAAAGAAAATGACTTAATTCCTATAGTAAATTGTTCGAGTGTCTATAGCTGGAGTTAGACGAAGTAAAACACAAAATACCTTCTATAAATTCGTAAAAATAAATTTAAATGAAAATAGACATGAATATTTTTATTAAAGTACTTTTTAATAAATTTTTTCATTATTTCAAAACCAATTTCTGGAATTTTTAATAGTAGATAAAATTTAATTGCGTACCATTTTCAAAATATGATGTAATACTAAGTTGTTTTTTCAATCTCTGTACAGTAAATTTATAATTTTTTGATTTTATATGAGAAAATGAGAGAGGAATAGTATATTATTTACAAATTTAGTGTGTTCACAAATTGGCCTATTACATAAATGTAATCTTGACAACTTTATTTTAGAATAATTTACCAAGATATTTAATTCAAGCAATTTCGCGTTTATTTTATTTTACTTATTTAATCGTTTAAAGATTTTCAATATAATTCAGAAAATCGTCGTCAATTTTATCAGATGTGATCAACAAAACTATCTGTACAGACTATGAAAATAATTCGGCCTTAACTTTGTACATGTTTTAATCTATAATAATAAAAATGAATGTTTGTAAATCTGTCTGTCTGTATGTGTGCGGTCTCCAGACAAACCTATTCCACGCAGAACTCTGAAAATTTGAATATATAAGTCCATGAGTCCGATAATGTGCACCTGAGAATCAGAATTTTAAAATTTTAATTACTTTTTTAATTATTAATTAAAAACCGTTTTCAGGATGCCATGCTCGGCGAGTTTCGCCAGCATGATACTGTGAAACAAAATCGCATGCATTGGAAAACATGAAATGGCACGGAAATTTAGTCAGTTTTGCGCAATTATTAATTAAAAACCGATTTAAGATCGTCATGTTTGGTGAACTTTGTCCTCATGAAAAGATTTATGCTTGAAGTGAGTGGTAACCGCAAAAGTAAAAAACCGTTTTTTACGTTGCCATGCTCGGCGAGTTTCGCCCGAATGCTACTATAAAACAAATCGTTTGCATTTGAGAAGCATGAAATGGCACGAAAATTTCATCAGGTTTACGCCAAATCTATCTATCTCTATAATAATAAAAATGAATGTTTGTAAATCTGTCTGTCTGCGGTCTCCAGACAAATCTACTGCACACAGAACTCTGAAAATTTGAATATATAAGCCCATGAATGCCGATAATGTGCACCTGAGAATCAGAATTTTAAAATTTTAATTACTTTTTAAATTATTAATTGAAAACTGTTCTAAAACGGAGATTTTCTTACCCTGTGTTACGAATTTTGGGAGCAACCCGCTGTTCTGGGGTTTAAAACAGTTTAAAATTCGTATTCTACGCGTTAAATAGTTAAATTTTGCTTTTTGTTGCATCAATATGGAATGTTCTGGAAATCTCGGGTTCTATGGGTCGTAGGTCTTCGAAAACCTAATTTTTGGGGACTTATTTTTGGCGCCAATTTTGGCGATATTTCGCCAAAACTCGCTAAGTTTGACGATTTTTCTGTCATTTGGCGCGTTTTTCCTAATGGGACCTTTTCATGAAATTTTTTATGGTATTTAATACGTTTAATGACCTAACATCTCCTAATTTTAAGAAATTTAAATCGAAAACTATGGATTTTACAAGATAATTTGCTTAACTGGATGAAATATTTAATAACTCCAGCAATTTTAATGCAAATTACACGATATTTCTGGGGGAAATATGAGACGGCCACGGCAGTGAGTTGTCTTTAGTGGTGCGTTTGTTAAGTACGTACCTGAAACTCTGGAACCATTATCTGCACATTGTATTATACAATTGCGGCCTAGAGTACTAATCTGGAGTTGCAGTTTTCATGTCAGATTTTGTAAATCGCATAATTTAAGGGGTTCACGGGCAACGCCGTGCGGGACTGCTAGTTTGAAGATAAAAATCTTTTAACAATATATAAGTAATCTAACTTTGTGTAAACTTTTTTTTAACTTGAAAATGTTTGACCCAGCCATGTGTGGAAATCTCAATAAATCATAACATTCTTAAGATAAGCAATAGGCGTTAAAGATTTGCAAAAAAAAAAAAAAAAAAAAAAAAATTCTCTGAATCAACAGTTTCATCAAATTTTAATTCGTTATGTTTATTGTTCTCCTTCACTAATATGTAACGGAAAAAATAATTTTCAAATATACTTGCAGAATTAGATAAGGGGACAGAAGATACATACCCCAACTGTTTTGTTAAAAAATTTGAGTACGTACTGAGTATTCTAACGTGGACTGTACCAAATTAATTTAATCATTTAGGCCGTTTAAATACTTAAAGCTGTTGAGATAAACACTTTCAGATCTGATTAAATAATTTGTTATTAAATTAAAGAATTTTTCTTTCGATAATGGAGATTAAATTTGTAATAAAAAAGCCTGGTTATTAAATTTTCGAAGAAAAGTTTTTTTTATTATTATTTTTTTAATGTGCACAAAAGATATTTACCCTCTACGATTGTGAAGGTAATTGTTATGTCTTCAAATGTAAATGCAGGGTCTTAAAGGTTTAAAAATAATGATGTATTAAATAATGAGACGGTTGTTTAATGTAATTAAAATAGCGGAATTGCGGTACTGGCGCTTTGACAGTTGAGTAATTCTCTAGCATGATTGGCTAACATGATTGATAGATATATTTGAGAAAATACGTATGATACGTCAGAAAAAATATATAATCGGAGATCTGGTATTCAAACTTTAAAAATTATAAGGATAAAAAGTACATACAATTAGTTAAATAACAAATTAATAATTAATGAAAAATGTATGGCATTAGAAAACAGGAATGAAATCACATAGAAATAATATAAATGTGCTACACTATGAATATAGCATTTTAAGTGACCCAGATGGTGTAGTGGATAACAAGCCATTTTATCCCTCATTGGATCAGGTTCAATTCCACGCTTGGGTGTTAACATGTCTTTTCTTTCCTTCGTAGTAGCACTGTCAAACTACTAAGTTCTTCTGTAATAAATGGCCAATTTTTAGGGCATTCGTACTGACAAATGCGTAGTGGGTAAGCGCCCGCCCTTACAAAAAAATTTGTAACATACTTTTATGTTAATTATGCAGAGATTTCAAGCATAATTCATAGACAATATTCAGAATTTTAGAAATTTCAATTTGCTTTAATATTTTGTGCCAAAGAGAAATGTTGAGAATACTCTGTTCACATAAAAAAAGATAGGATAAGCAGAAACTTAATCCTTTCATTCCTTTTAAAATTAAAATACATAATATATTTCAAGTATGTTTTAATCATAATTGTATTGCCAACTATCTGGAAATTATTAGTACTCTTTCACTTTATAGATAGTCAAAAGCTTTAAAAGAATTATTGGTTCAGTAAAAATTCCCTTATACTCATAATTTGGGAAATTATGCCCACTCAAAACTATTTCAAAATCACGAAACGTTCGATAGTAGTAGACAGTTTTAACGCATAATGTAGGGAGCGTATACTATGGGGATGGAAACATATCACCCGATCAGAAGACTAACGACCCTTTAGAACCATGATCATGAAAAAAAACTGTTGCTGGTCCAGTAAAAAAAAAGTTAGGAACTTTTCTAGTTATTGCTTTTGAAAAAAATGAGCATTTTGAATAATATGAAAAAACAATTATGCTCATAGAATTTTAATGGAGTAATTTGAAATAATAACATATTAAGTAGTACTTTCTCGCAGATAAAGCCAAACAATAAAAAATAATATAACATGAATAAACAAATTGTAACAGATAAATATCCTATTCCTAGCTTTCCCATCACATGTGTTCCAAGTCATCCTCGGGTTATAGCTCATAGACGGCACTTGACTGAAATTACTTTCGCTTCGACGTGATATGTCGCTTCGACGTGGATATATTGCGATTTTTTGCGATATACTCACCTAATACGCGAAAATATCGATCAACTTATATGTGAATACGTTGTATGCAGTGTCGTATCCACTGTCCGTTTTTATTTGACAAAGATTTTCGTACATTTTTACATGCGTCAGGTCTTCATCAATTTTATGAAAATAGAGCAGAGAAGAGGTTCAGTTACGCTCTTCTTTCTTTGTGAAAGAATATTAAAATTTACAAAAATGCTCCCTTGTTCTATTAGTGGTAGTATATTTTTATTAAAGAACCGAAAATTAATGATTTTTTCTTTTTTCAGTTTCTCTTTTCAAATTCCAATTACAACTTTTAATTGCATCATTTCTTTTAATTCCGTAATTTTATTTTAAATTGTTCACTATATATTCTTAAAATTTCATGTTTTTAGACTGAAATGCTACCTTCTTTTCACAACTAAAAAGCATGTGTGGTCGATTTCGGGTTGCTCCGTTTTTCATAATATTTGTGTATATCATCACGGGCATATCAGAAATAAACTAACCAAAGATGAGAGATAAAAAATCTCAGGAAAAAAAAAACTTCAAAAGTTTTGTGAACATACAATGTTGAATCTTCGAGTTGATATGATTCAATTTTTAAAGTTTTCTTAAATAAAAATAGCACTCTAGTGCTACGTAAAATATTGTGTCATTCCAGATTCTATTAATTAAATGCCAAAAAACGAAAATAGACGAATTGCAATCGGAACCAAGCAGCTTCACGAAAAACAGAAACTGCACTGTAAGAATTACCTGTAATTTTACCACACATATTGCTCTAAAATAATACTGCACTGTGTGTTGTAAATCAACTCAAAAATGAGGTAATGGCATTTATAAGCCAATCACAAAGAATATTTGGCAATGATTGTACGGCAACTGGCACAGTCTGCATTACAACGTGTTGGCGTTTACCCACACATTGTGCTGTAAAATAATATAGCACTGTGTCATGTAAATCCATAGCACAACATGCTGATAAACGTAACACCAAATTCACATCATGTTGTAAATCCACAGCACAACACATTGATAAACGCAACGCCAACAGCACAACGTGTGGATAAACGTAAAATGTTGGCGTTCGTTCACCCGCACGTTGTGCTATAATCATTTTTTTCAGTGTAGAACTTCAACAAGTATCAATCTCAGCATACCACACCCTTTCAGAGTAGAATTGTCTCATTTATGGTTGTACAGTGTCTTCTCGCTTAGATATGTACTGTTGTCATCTTCGTTATCCATACTTTATTGACAAAGCTCGAATCGAAGACGTCTTTTTAAAACTCGCATTAAAAAAAACTCTAAATTTGTGAAAAACGTAAAATTATCTTCATGTGAAATAACTCTTTGTGATTTGTTTTAAAGAAATGCCCTTTAATTAAAATATTAAACGTTCAAAACCTACAAGATGGACGTTTTTAATCGGCAGATTCAAAATAAACATTCGTTTTATCTAGAGTTTTAAACTGCGCTTAGTCTCAGATGAGACAACTATGTAAAAAAGTGGGTCATTTTGAACGTAATGTGTACTTATCTTGCCGGCTCTTCACGTTACTATTTCCTAAATTCTCCGAAAGTCAACGTATTAATTGATTAATTCGACAGAAGAGTCATAAATATAGCAGATATAATTGTGTTTATGTTTATAAATATAGCTAAGCGCTCATATCAGAAATGACGCAGTTTGGAACAAGCACCGTGTTTGTTGATATTTAGATACTAGAATCAATTTGAATTAGAATGTTGTACCAAAACGTGATTTGATAAACAGTCGGTCAACTCACATTGATTTACTTGAGAAAATATGCAGTACAACGGACCCTAGAAAAGGGTTTGAATAGCATAGATATGGTAGGTATTGAGAAAATTCACTGTAGGAACTACGCAGTTAAAACATTATTGTTTAAGAACTATCATGAAGAAAAATAAAATGTCTGAGGTCGGTAACTATGTGATTCATTTAAGTAAAAGACCCGAAGAAAAACCTTTGAAGAACGTGTTCTTATAGTAATTAATGTTGATATTAACTGCTGAGAACTTTGTCTCTGATACCACAGGCCTGTCAATTGGTCCTATTTTTTTTTAATTCCTACCTCTATAGATAATAGAGTAAAATGTTCTGCTTCATCAACAGTTGATAAATGTTCTTTTAGATGTTAAGGTTTCGTCTATCAAACCATTAAAATACTAGGCTATATAAATAAAACTTTGATGAAGGTAGGAATTTAAAAAAAAGAGGACCAATTGAGAGACCTGAAACCATGAAGACATAAAGAGGAGTGCCCTATCCAGACATGCTTATTTACAACTCTTGTTAGTTATTGCTTTAATCTTATTTTACGAGTTGTGTTCTTTTAGCTTTCACACTTTTTATTGTTGTATTTTTACATAGTTTTTTACCCTATCGAATGGCGCAGGATATCTGGCTGCATTTTGTGACAATAATCCTCAATCAATCAACCTGCAGATAACTGCATCAATATAAAACATAGAGTATGCTTTCTTGATAAACCATATAACAGTTTTTATAAACAAACATTTTTAGTTATAAATGTTGTTTTCAAACATATTACTAAAACTAAAATTTGTAATTTTAAGGAATACCTTAAACTGAAGGAATACCTTAAGGAATACCTTAAACTGGGTGCATGTTACAAGCAGATTTCAAAAATTTCCGATAAATTACAAATAAAACTATGCTTACATTAAATATTTTATGACATTAATTAATGTGTTAGGCATCTAGAAGAATGAATAGTTACATGATAATGTTTTATTTACCATCTAATTTGAAAACCGTTAACTGCGAATAAAAAAATTGTATATTTGAATTTAGATTATCATTAGTTTTCTTTCTCTGAAAAGCGTGTAATAGTCATTCTGAGTAATTATCATTAATGAATTTTACTAAATAATGTGTGCCTAATTTTGCAAAGATAACAATAGAAAACTGATAACATTATTTTCGCATAATATATTTCTATAATTAGTTATTTTGATGAATATGTCAGAATACACTGCTGTTGATTTGGGAAAAAAATATAACCTTGCATGCAAAAATACTGCACCTTAAATTCAATAGATGCTTTAAAGGCAGAAACTTTTACTTAAGTTCTCTCATTTGCTTTATTTAGTATTAAAAATATAAAACTTTAGCCGATGCATTTTGCATAAAATGGGCATTTTGTAGCGAGTGCATACAGGGTGAGTCTGAAAAAGTGGCCAAAACTTTATGGGGTGATAGAACGTATCTACACGACAGAATTTCGTATTAGAAAGTATGGGGGGGGGGACGCAAACGGCGAGTCGCTAGGTGGCGTTGTACATGAAAACTTGAACGCCGAAAAGTGGCGTTATAAATGGTATGAAAGGGTCTGTCCTCGCATACAAAGGTATTTTCTTTCGTGGATCGCCGAGGGGATGACTGGTTATACGAACTGGTTCTTCGCAAATGTGCGTTAGTCCCTATCCCGTAGGTGTGAAGCCAACAGTACAGATGGCGGACGCTCTATTGAGCAATTTCTTTGAGCATCTGCATTAATTCCATTTCTGTTAATACGATGTTTTCTGAAGTATCTCCTCTAATTTTTGTGTTAATTCTATAAATATTCCATTGAAAAACTATCTTTTAACTTCTCACCGCTTGTGTTCCGACCAAACTTTTACACCATTTACAACGACACCTGGAGTTCTATCATCCCATAAAGTTTGGCCCCTTTTTCAGACTCGCCCTGTATATAGTTGTGCAGTGAAACACGGTGTTGCGGCCAATTTAAAGATTTCTTCGGCATGTTTTCCGCATGTTGCCGAAGTATATGATTGACGTATACTAAAAACTACTAAACTAAAATGCGCTTTACCTCACTGCGTGGTGACATTTTTTTTTGGATGAGCGATAAATGGGCTCAAGAATTCTAAATTCTATATTTTAAAGCTGTGGGAAACAGAGGCGAAACAGTCTATTCCTCTTCTATGGTGGAAATATCCTAAGAGCTCTAATCCAAAGTATTATTTATTTTCGCGCATGCGTTATTATTATTTTATAATCTAGCTATTCTGATTTGTTTAGGTTTCTACGCGTGACATACGTATGTTAAAGTAATGAATAGGCTTGCTTAAGACTCCTATATACCGAGCTGACCTACGCCTTCTGAAAATTGCCCACATTAGGCTAAACACAGCACTCCTTGGCGACACCGCTTGGTGTTCTTATTCTGCATTTTAAACCAATAAATGTTTTATTATGGGTGGTTGTGCCGCCATAAATTGTTCTAATCATTCAAGAAATGGATTTAGAATGGCTGAATTCTCTAAAGATGAAGAAAAAAGAAGATCAACATGCGGTGATCAACATGCGACGGGTGATCAACATGCGACATGGGTGATCAACATGCGACGAGATCCCGGATCGTCTGCTCAAATTTCCTTGTAAGTTCGATTTTATTATTGAAAATTTTTACTATTACCTTAGAAAATGCCTTTTTCTTGTAAGTTTATCTTTGTTATTTAATTTAAAATACCAAAGTTGTTCGTAGCTTGTTTAGTTTTGTTAAAACGCAAATGTTATGTTAAGAGTGCGTTTTGCATTATCGCCAAAGCTCGCCAAAGCTACTTGTTGTGTTTGTAAACAAAACCTTGTTCTTTAGCATTAAAAAATGTGTTTAAAAAAGCAATAGACAACATATATGTTAATAAATTTAATTAAGCATCTTGAATATTGTTGTATACCTACAATTATTTTCGCAATCATAATAAAATATTAAAGTTTGTCACTAATTACGTTTACTTTAACGAAATGCCAAAGTAGCGAGATTAATATGCCAAAGTAGCGAGAAGTGCGCCAAAGTTCGGCAACTTTTCGAGACGTGAGCCGGCCTGTATTATAGGGGTTCTAGGCTTGCTGGCTTGCTCCGTTTGACGTCATTGAGCTGTTGATTTCCAGTTTTGCGCATGCATTAGTGTTATTTTGTAATGGAGAATTTTAATTGTCTTATACAGGTAAACTTACACGACAACACAGGGAACTAACTATATGGTGGTGTCACACCCACTGACATTCCAAAGAGAAAATCTTTAAAAGTTAAATTTGTAGGATAATTTTTGTACTTCCATTTTTAATAAAGGATTTTTAAGAGTGGATAGTTTTTGAGTTATAATAAAAAAACCGCCACAAAAGGAGATATTTTACCTTTTTCGTGTCGGTTAATCAGCATTACGTTACGAAATTTTATTAACGAACCTCAGATTTGATTTCCCGACTACAAAATTTTCCTGTGTCACTATTCAGAAAGATATGAATACAAGTTCATCATTGTATAAGTATTGACACATTTGATACATATATGTACATTTGATACATTGTATAAGTATTCACACATTTGATATATATCACTATGTCACTATTTGACTGGATTAATAAAGTAACTTCAGGAGCAACCTACCTATTGATTGAGCACTTTTGGTGCTGCTGAAGGAACCATTCTTTGGGGAAACTTCAACGGAGGTTGAAGTTTCACTTTACAAATTTGGCTACAAAATAACGTCAATGGGGAATTCTTTTCTGCTAAATTCAGAGTATTTTATTCATAATTCCATGATTTATTTTTCATGATTTCATAATTTAATCTGTAAAACACGAGAAAAATGTAGTATAAATTTGTAGAGTCAGAAAGAGGAATGATTTTCGCATTAGCAAATTAAAGTTAGTAGATTTAAAAATTCGCAGGACAAAAATAAAAGAACTAATGCATGACAAATTTTTCGTATGGGATCAAATGATGGCGGATTTTCAAAATGTCGAGCCTGAGTCAGATGAGAAAGTTGTAAAACTAAACTGTATTCGGTCTGCTGTGTGCAAAGAAGAGAAATTGTCCCTTCAAGAATGCTATGTAAGGGTTAGTCGGATCGTTGTATCTAGAGGTGAAGATTGTGACCAGCAGCTTCTGGATTTCATCAACAGCTTTGAAAAGTGTATGTCAAAATCAGACAGACAAGACAAGTAACTTTTTCGTCAGTAACAACAATGCACCTACTATCTTCTTTCTGATGGAGGCTATGATTTTTGAGCTATCAAACAAAAATGTTATATAATCATATTGTGGTATGCAATGAATTTTAAAACTGTTTAATTTTCGAAAAATAAATTATTCCTTACAATTTATTGCAAAAGAGTACCTTAAAGTAAATAAAAAAACTTTGTAAAAAACACACATAACATGTTATAGGTAAGAGGATACGCCCGTTTCAACCAAAAATTGTTTTGGCCTTCATCAGTCCAAGCCCTTCGTCGCAAGGAACACAGGGAACTGAAAAGAGATAAACAAGCAAGATGTTGCCACAAGGGGCAAAGAAAAGTCGAACAAAAACACGGAGAGGGGAGGAAAAAATATAAATAAAATATGGGAAAGGAAAGAAGCACAAAAATACAGAAATAAAAAAGGAATAAATTAAAAAAAAAAAAAAAAAGGAACACACGAATACAAACACACACACACAAAAGAGAAAACAGAACAAAACAAAATAACAAACAAATAGAACACTTTTTTTTTTTTTTTTAAACCACGAACAGGACAGCACAATATATATATAATTTTATTTTATTTTATTTTTTATATATAAAAACGTAAAGGAAAGACAGTAACACACGTACACACACATAAAAAAGGGGGTCAAACAAAATAAAAGAAGGGGAAAGGGAACGAAAGAAAAAGAAAAAAGGGGAGGAGTAGACGAAGAAAGTGAAAAGAAACTTACAACAGCAGCTTCCAAGCAGAATGAACGAAAGGAACGGAAGAACCATCGTTCACAAGACGTTCTAAGTGCTGGGTAATGGAAAAACCTTCCAAAAAATCCAGATGGGACAAAGACTGAGGAGTGCACAAAATCTTAGCCTTACAAAACTGAAAACGATGATTGGAATTCCAACAATGTGAGGCAATAGAAGATTTCGAAAGTTCGTGCTTAGAAACATATCTCTCATGCTCTTTGAGCCTAAATTTGAGAGCTCTTCTGGTCTGACCAATATAGCCCAAACACAAGATCCACAAGGAATATAATAAACACCCCAACGGTTCTCAGTAGGAATAGGATCTTTAAGGGAAGAAAATTTAAGTTTATTAACAAGTTTGAAAATGACTTTGAAACCGAAATTTTTGAGAAGTTCAGAAATTTTCAAGCATAAAGGTGAAAAGAAAGGTAGTACAATTAATTCGTTGTGAAAATTAATAGTATTAGTAGAAGTATTAGTCTTATTAAATTTAGAAACAGCTTTATCAATAATAGAGGGGCTAAAACCACGAGAAACAGCTAAGGATTTTAAGTAACTAATTTCATTATTAAGAGATGAAGAATCAGAGCAAATTTTGATAGCACGAAACACATAAGTGTAAAAAGCAGAAAGTTTTTGCTGGTAAGGATGATTAGATAGGGCATGAGGAGGTAAAGATTTAGAAAATTTAATTAAATAAAATTAAAATTAAAATTAAAATTAAAAAAAAATAAAATTAAAATTAATTTAAAAAAAGTTATATATATATTGTGCTGTCCTGTTCGTGGTTTAAAAATAAAAGTGTTCTATTTGTTTGTTATTTTGTTTTGTTCTGTTTTCTCTTTTTTGTGTGTGTGTTTGTATTCGTGTGTTCCTTTTTTTTTTAATTTATTCCTTTTTTATTTCTGTATTTTTGTGCTTCGTTCCTTTCCCATATTTTATTTATATTTTTTTCTCCCCTCTCCGTGTTTTTGTTCGACTTTTCTTTGCCCCTTGTGGCAACATCTTGCTTGTTTTTCTCTTTTCAGTTCCCTGTGTTGCTTGCGACGAAGGGCTTGGACTGATGAAGGCCAAAACAATTTTTGGTTGAAACGTGCGTATCCTCTTACCTATAACATCTTATGTGTGTTTTTTACAAAGTTTTTTATTTACTTTATTGTTTAACACCAGTATTTTGAGTGTTTTTTCCAAAAGAGTACCTTGTTATTTTCCAGTTCTATTCTTATGCCGGAATCCCCTACAAAATCTGTCAAATCTTTCTCAAAATAGCAATGTTTATAAGATATTTGCTATTTGTGGATTATATTGGTCACGGAAATTCTATAGTCAAGCAATTGAGATATATCGCCAACATGATAAAAATGAAATCTCGTTAAAACGTTTTACGGGCCTGTCGATATTTATTGGGAAATGCTACTATTAAGTAAGCGTTATTAGTATTACGATTAAAGCTGCTATTATGATTATTACTTAAAAGAAGAAATTTCATTGTGCTTGGTAACCATTTAGGCACTTTATCGTCCTTCCATATCAGGGCCGAACTAACTGTGTTCTGCAAGAGGCCTGCTTAAAGTGAGTGAGCAAACAAATAGTGCATTGTTTGAAAACTTTCGAAAGATATTTTAATCAATCATTATACAAATCTAAATATTCTTTGTTTCTCGTCCAGTACAGAAATCGAAACCGTTCGACCGATCGGCTTGAAATTTTGAGCAGACGTGTAAAATAGTCTAGTGGATGCGTACCATCCGTTCTCTGATTTTTAGCTTTTTTTATATAATTTTCAGCCCAGAGAGCTACTCAAAGGTAAGAGCACATTTGAGCACATTAGGGAGTATATTTATTAACCTGATATTTATTTTGTTTAGTTATATATTTATTAGTACTAGGGTGCTACTTCGCTCAAAATGAAAATTTTGTCTACGCATTTTTCTCTACGCGATCTTGTCGACAAGTTTTGTAGATATGAACTGTCACGGTGAAGATCTTTTCAAATGTGTTTGCCAGATAACGCGGAGGGGGGGGGGGCGTTAATAAAATGTTGAAAGTCGGAGGAGGGTTGAAATTTTTGATAATTCATCGCTAAACTTGTCGTATTTATAATAAATTGTCGCCAAAAAGCGACAATTTATTACAAATATATTACACCTATAGTTAGAAAATGCCTGGTAGTAAAATAGTTTTAGTAGGCGATTTTAATATGAATTTTAAATCCGAAGAAGTGTTTTATACAACAGAGGGGACAAATACGGTACACTCATAGATTATGGTACACTTTCCAAATGGTATTTGTAAAGGTGAAGTATAGTTTGACTATGCCTGGCAAAAACTATTAAACAGTTTTGGTAGGCGATTTTAATATAGATTTCAATTCCGAAGAAGTGTTTTATGAAACAAGGAAGGAAAACACGGTACACTCATGGATTATGATGCCCATTCTAAACAGTATTTAAAATGGTGAAGCATAGGTGGAATATGCCAGGCGGAGATTGTATAACAGTTTCAGTAGGCGATTTTAAGATAGATTTCGATTCCAAAGATGTGTGTTATGGTAACGAAAGAGTTGATTCCTATTTTAACGCCCCCACTGTCACCAACCTATAAAATTACCGCATTGCTTTGCAGTCATGGGTCTCTAGGAGTTATGCACAAGTTTCAACGCTCCCAAAAGAATTAGATGAAAACTAAAGTGAACAAATTAGCAATAAACGCACCAGTTTAGGAATTTGAAGACACTTAATTATTAAAACTACATTAACTGGCAACCCAAAATAAATAAAAATGTAACGGAATGCTGTACTTACATATTGTTTCAAGTCGCCATTTTATTTCTATATTACGGTTGCCACATAAATTTAAAAAATCGTTATGGTAACTGCATATGTTTATAATTTTCGCCACCTAGGCGAGAGTCAGGGCGTTAAAGTAGGAATCAACCCAATAAAGACAAACACAGCACACTCATGGATTATGATGCACATTCGAAACAAGATTTAAAACGGTGAGGTATAGTTGGAATATACTTGGAGAAGATTGTAAAATAGTTTTAGTAGGCAATTTTAAGATAGATTTCGATTCCAAAGATGGGTTTTATGAAACGAGGAAGAAAAATTCGGCACACTCATGAATAATGATACACTTTCCAACTTAATGGAATAAGGAAGAAAAATAGGGACGACGCATCAATTATGATACGCTTTTAATATATAGCACTTTAGTGCGTATTTAAAATCTAAAAGTATTTTAGATTTCCTTCCTTTTTTTATTTTGCTTTCAGTACTTCAAGTGAGACTGACGTAATTCTGAAGTTAGGAGTAAAAGGAGCTCCAGTTAGAAGTTTAAAAATGCATAAGAAACCTACTAATATTTAGGTTAACAGGATTATACATGAAATTTGCACCACGAGCAAAATAATCAGCTTTCATAATATCCAAAAAGTAGATCAGTGACGATCTTGGGATTAATTCTTTCTGTTTCAATAATTCAGGTTAGATTTTGCAACTGAGATTGGCGTCATTTTAATTTCACGAGTTTAACAACACTTTAGAAAATCGATTACTTTAAAAGGCTCAGACGTAAATATTGTGCATATTAAAAAATAATGTTTGAGTGGGCGACTTATTTTTTACGAGTTTAGTACATCGCTTTGAATATCATTTAAATTAATCATCTCTCAGATAAAAATTATGTCACCAATAAAGTAATTTGGAAACTTTTACGATTTCAGTTATCTTGAAAACTCTCCTTGAAATTAACAAATTACGAACTTTCTTCGGATTCCCTCTAAGGGAATTGGGAATTGATTGATTGAGTGACAACACAGGACTATAAAAATAAAGCTTGAAAAGTCATTAGTCAAATCTTGGGTAGACGCGTTACCTTTTGTACTTCCCAGATTACGCCCTGCACTGAAAAAGATACAGAATGCTCTTCAGCCGAGCTTCTTTACGGATTTTCCCTCTGTTTACTCGGAGAATTCGTCACAACGATCCCTAATGTCACATACTCAGAGTTTGTGCAAGGAACACAAAGACATTAGTCTTGTAAGAGAAGAATGAGACATTAGTCTTGAATAAGACATTAGTCTTGTAAGAGAAGAAGTATATCTCAATTATCTTTATATGAAATTGACACACACACACACACAACCCCCCCCCCCTTAGAAAGTCTCCACACAGGGTATCCCATAAACAAAACCACCACTGATTAACCCTTTAACGTGCAGTGATCCCGCTCTGGAATCACCCAACTCTGACGTTTTGACTGTTGCCAGTCACGAAGAATAGATTGGATTTCTATAAAAAAAAAAAAAAAATAGTTGCGGGTGATATAGCTCCACGAGAATTCTTTACTTTTTAGCACGTCCTTTCCAGTAAAAAAAAAAAAAATTGGTCACGATTCTTTTTAACAGCACTGACATCTGCTGAAAAAAAAGGGCAGCCGTTGCCATCACTCGACATAACTACCAGCAAGATGGCGTACGATCGAAACGTTCATCGCGTGCCACAGATGGAGAACCCACCCCTTTTTTTTTTTTTTGGTGCAACTGAAGGTGCCGCACAGCCAGCTGTCGTCAAAAAAAAAAGGGGGTCTCTAGATCTGAACGTTTCGATCGTACGCCATCTTGCTGGTAGTTATGTCGAGCAATGGCAACGGCTGCCCTTTTTTCAGCATTGGGAAAGGGTTGTGCCTCAAAGGGTTAAAATGCATTTGTTATAATTTTATGTTGACCATTTTTTTTTTTTTTTTTTTTTTTTTTTTACGAGAAATGACGTGCTAAAAAAGTAAAGTATTCTCGTGGAGCTATGTCACCCGCAACTAATTTTTTTTTGTTTTTTAATAGAAATCAAATCTATTATTCTTTGTGCATTTTTGACAGACTTTTTTCGATTCACTACATACATCCAACAAATATGTAAAATTTCAAAACTTTCCATTAATAACTTGAAATGAAATTGAGAAAATCAAGTTTGTTTACATTTAGTTTAACCCTTTAAGGCACAACGGCTCGGAATCCTTTTTTTTTTCAGAATTGGGGTCCACAAAAAAATGTCCCGACAACTGTGTTTTTCATAAAGGGTTCCGACATTTGGTTATTTAATTGACAGACTGTATTATTCGTAACATGAATGAAACCTTCTGCAACGACTACTCATGGTAATACAACTGTATTCGTTTCAAAACATCCTTCGAATTGCTCACATGTTTTCGTCTACAATAATGCGGACACTTCCTCTTTGCAATCAGTTTATCTTGGGCGGTATTTTGTCGAACACCGAAAACCAAAGTATTTCGACGTTGAAGTTAGCGGAACTATCAAAAGAATTTCAATTGATAGATTGAAACCATGTTTTACCATAAAAGACGATGATGAGCAGACTCTTTCAACCCACAGGCACACGGTTTATCCTTGTTCCCGAAAACACTTTTTCAGATCTGAAATAAATATTAAAATCGCCTACCAAAAGAAAAAAATGTGAAATCAAATTCTTTGAGTAGGTTTTAGAAATACCTAATTATCATTTTAAAACTTTTTGGTTTTTGGTATTTATCTACTGAATTAAGAACTGCTAAGAATATCACCTTTAATCTATTTGTTTTCTCTTGTTATAGTTAGGCAATAAATGATAAATACTGATTAAACTAGTAAAAAAGAAAATTACGAAAAAATTAATTAGCATAAACTGTATGTTTGATGACTAGTTTTATAAGCAGTTAACGAATGTTTTTCAAAAGAGTATAAGACCATCAAATCTGAAGGAGTCAAATAATACTTTCATTGACACACTTTTAGAAAATCTAATCCTTTAATCATAAAACAGTCGTCTGAAAATTCATTAATGCTCTTTTTTTGTTGGACAGGAGGAAGCACGACAGGAATAGAAAATGAGAGAAAAGCTGTCTATTTAAAATAATCTACTCTAGTAGAACATGCAATCGTGATGTATGTGTTGTTCTTGGGTTGTGGGATTAAGGCCAATTATCTGCAATAGTGATTTAAGCCTATGGATGAAGTGCCCTCCGTGGGGATCTTTTTAAAGGGTCCTAACCCGTATTTACGCTAAGTTTCGGTCCTAGTAGCACAAATAGTTCAAAAAACGTTCAAATTACGTTGGAAACACGTATTTTGACGTTAAAAAAACGTGTTTTTAACGCCTTTTGGACTAATTGTGCTACTAGGGGGAGAAAACCACGGAAAACTCCGAACCGTTAGGACTACGGACGGGCGATGGGACCTGAACACGGGACCTTCACACTTCGCCCGTCTACCATTTCCAGTGACATAAGCACTGTGCCATGGTGAGGTCCATCGTGATGTAAGCTGATTAAATGAAGTATTTGGTAATGATTTTTCAAAGGAATGGTTACCATGAATAGATCTTTCTTTTTCTTAACAATTTTAACTTAACGGTACTTCTAAGTACCCTTAATAGATAAAGGGTTAAATATTTTGGGATGTCATATGAATTGCATTTTAATTTGAATTAAGTCTTTTAACCATATATATACTTAAAAGCATTCATAAGGAAAATTCAGCTTATAGATGTATGCTTCTCTGAAAAATAATAATAGAACTTTTATATCTGTAAAAAAATCTTCTTTACAAAATCCTGGTAATCTGAATTAGTGAGTGAAAAACCAATAATCTCTCAAATAGTTTTTGAAAGTATCTTAAATATCCCACATTAGTTTCTCAAATATTTGTCCATTTGTCCAAGACTTTTACAACATTCGAAATAAATCATACTTCCTAAAATTTCACTTAACGTGTGTATTTTTGGACGTGAAAGATCATACATTGACAACATCAAGACAAGAATTTTGTCTTTCGAAACACGAATATTTTCTTCGGGGATACTAATATAATCAATTTGAAAACATTGAAAATTTTTCATTTAAGTTTTCATAAAATTATTAAATTATTAAGTCTTCATAAAATTATATGAAAACTACTCGCACATGCTATTAAAAATATATATATAGGTCATAGTCATTATACAAACAGTCTAGGAAATTTTAATGTCTTCATTCACGACCAAATTTCTGTATTATTTCAATTAATAAAATCTTAGAACATTGAGTTATTAAATAACATTTTTTAAATGTGTAAGTTATTTCACTTTTTGCATTTTCTAGAAATAAATCAGTCAAGCCGAATCTGATTGTAAGGTAGTTAGCGCACCACTCTTTATGATTATGGCTCAAAGTTGGACTCCAGGCTTGGACTTGGTTGTTAAAGTGTCCGTATTTCGTCCCTTGAAAGAAGGTACGTTGGCCTCTTATTGAGTGATCCGAGAATAAACAGGTCAATACTGCTACGGCTAGTAGTGGCCAAAGCCTGGATGGCTAGAAAATAAGTCACTCATAAAAGATGGCCAAATGTTAATTAATTCATAATGGGATTAATGTACAATTGAAAATAATTAATACAGGCAATTCTGGATGATTAATGCAGTGATGTACAAAATTTCAGACTTTCATCTTGGAATTTCTCAGAAACAAAAACATATTTAAGATAATCAGGGGCTACAAATTAGTTTTAATGTAAACGTTTATTGCTGGTTATTTTCTTTCGTCATTTCTATATCACACCTAAAACGCGATCACTCGACTCTACATTTTTTAATTCGAGAACCATTGAAAATTGATTTAAGTCAGCATTTATTTATCCTCATATCTCTGACAAATTTTAGGGTATAATTTTCAAATTTTATCCTTCACCTCATTAGTGTATGAGGCACATTTTGTTAAGTGGCCCTTTTAAGGGGGTCGTATACAAATTTAGAAACTCACTTTTTGAAAATTAGCGAGAGGAATTTTTTCTTAAAATTCTCTTTTTACAACTTTTTTTTTAACATTTTGTTCAAATTATACTGCCCGCTTATCTCCAACTACTTATACCTTGTCTGCGTAATAAGAATTAAAGAATGTTACCATCTTTCGGAAAACCCCGTTTATATTTTTATGTGTGTGTAAAGTGAGAGAGAGACAGACTGAACACTAAAAATCTATGCTGTCTTGAGAGCATAATATACATATGATTATTAAAGGATTAATATGTGCTACTTAATTTTACAAGCATGTATTTTCAGAATTGTGTCGTCGATCCTAACAACGCGCTGATTAGCTTTTCTTGTAGGAAATATCTAACATAAAGAACACTTTTGCAAAATCGAATACGTTAAGATAAAACTATGGATAATTAATCCAATTTATCGTATATGTAACATAAAGAACACTTTTACGAAATCGAATACGTTAAGATAAAACTATGGATAATTAATCCAATTTGAATTACTTTTATTGACGTTTCTTTTCCACTCAGTAATGCAAATGCAATTTCGAATTGATACAACATAGTCTATATTCAGTACAATGGCAAATCTTGTGTGTGTGTGTGTGTGTGTGTGTGTGTGTGTGTGTGTGTGTGTGTGTGCATGAATTCAAGCATTAGTTTAAATTTTCTAAATACGTATATACAATACATAGAAGGAAAAAATATGAAAGGAACTGAAGCAACATCATACAAACACTACATTTTAAATCCAAGTGGTATTTCAGAGTTACAAAAATTAAGTAAACAATAATAAATTGAAAGAAATAGATATTTGAATACCCGATAACACTCTTCAGACGTCACCTGCAGAAGTACACACATTAAAACTTAAAATAGCAAGATTTTGATAGGTGTCTGAAGAGATGAGTTGATATCTGAAGCCGGGGCACTTCCTCCTAAAGACAAAACATGCGAAAATTACTGTGTTATATAAAGAAGTGTTCAATAGTTATCACCATAAAAAGACAAACTAATATTTTACCATCACAAAAATAGAAATCAAGAAATCAGAATACATGGAGAAATCATGGACATAATTGAATAAGACTTAATAGAAATGAAAATAAATAATACTTATTATAGATATATAATGGCATAGTAATGAAAGGTGTGGCTCATATCAACTGCAGTCAATACAAATATATCCTTAATTGAAATGCAGTGATGGATCGCTAAGTGAGAAATACTTTTTTTTCTGTCACTAGGGGCCAAGGCCCCCAGACTCGCTACGCTCGCTTTTCGTATGAGGCATTCGGCCCCTAATCAGGCTTATTCGTAAAAAAGACATAATTTCAACAGACAAAACCCGAAGATTGAATCAGATAGAATGTTACTGAGCTACACATTGCTTGGTTCTTGCATCTTCATTGGTACATAAAAATTTAAACTTCACACTACAGTAGACCCCCTCCCCCTCCCCCTCTCCCTCATAACACGGAAGATATTTTGTTATGGGAATCCGTGTTGTACGGGTCCTGAGCTATACTCCACCTGGAGTGCGGACTCTGCTTATAATCGCTGGAAAAATTATTTGCACTCCTCAGAAACACAATGATATTTAATGTTGCCATTCAAAAGTTATATTAATTAGGAGATAAAGCGTAATAAAATCAGAACATTTGTTTCAGATGTATTTTTAATAATGTAAAACCTATTGGACACCTTGCGAATTTGCCACCCATGGCGATTTTTCATTATTTCGCGACTTGCGTACATGTAAAGTTAATAAAAGCTACGGAACAGATAGAATAGCCTGCCACCCATGGCGACTTTTCATTATTTGGCGATTGCCACATGCCTATTCTACAGCTTACGAAATATTGTAACAATAGATTAAATCTGTTGTGAACTAATAGCATTTAAATATATGTAAAATTATGTGGCATACTTTTATGTCGCATTTTTGGGACACGTTTTTCACACAATTTTCAATAAAGGGGGGGGGGAGTGATAAAATGACATAGTCATTAATAGATGGAGAAAAGTTGCACAGAAAAATGCGCAATTTCAACTGAATGAAAATTTCAAAAACTTATTCTCTGGTGTATTCAGCAGACGATAAATTACGATAAATTGCGCCAAGCATTAGAATCATCTCCTCAAAATCGCACAAAACCGTTTAATTTTTCGCCAAATTAAAAAGTTGCACATTTTAGTCTCAGAAAATTTCTAAATATTTTTCTTTTGAGTATAAAACATTTCATTCCTGCTCTGATTTTCCATGCACACGATATTTAAATTTAAAAACACCCTAACAAATAATCTAGACAAAAAAAAAATCGTTATTCTTTTATTTTTACTTCAAGAGTCTGAATCATTTAATAAACTTGCCGAATGTGGCAACCTAGATAACCTTAAACGCCGCTTTTTACACTGTGGGGTTACAATTACGAAATGGCGGAAAGCAAAAATTAGCCTTTTGCGATAGGTTTTTTATCGATATCTCCTAAAATTATTCGAATTTTGAAAAAATCGCTTCGAGGTGTGTCGGGAACTGTCATGGAAAATGTCCGTACAAAGTTGGGTAGGTCTACGATCACCCGTCTGCGAGCTACGCAAGCGCGAGACACATTCAGATAAACTAACTAACAGTTTACACATTGTTTTATTACAATAGAAGAAAGTTTTTATTTTGGCGTAAAATGGGCGTAATTCTAACTCATGTTTGTAAATGTTTGTTTGTTGCCATTCAAAAGTTATATTAATTAGGAGCTAAAGCGTAATAAAATCAGAGCATATGTTTCAGCTGTATTTTTAATAATGTAAAACCTATTGGACACCTTGCGAATTTGCCACCCATGGCGATTTTTCATTATTTGGCGGCTTGCGTACATGTAAAGTTAATAAAAGCTACGGAACAGATAAAATAGCCTGCCACCAATGGTGACTTTTTATTATTTGGCGATTTACACATGCTTACAACCTATATTTACTGTTCATTTAAGGTTATTGGAAAACCGTTATGCATATTTTCATTTACATAATCGTTTGCAGATTGGCGTACTTAACACCACGAATTATACCATCTCGTCGCGCTAGCAAATATCCAAAGTGTACTATAACTGCTATAATAGCACAGCTAACGCCGCCAAATATTTCTACTGGTAGCAAATAATCCAGCTGGACGAGAACCGGCTTTAAAATAATCTGCATTTTAATTATTTTTCATTTTCAAGATATTAGTTATTCTGTTTTGGAAAAACGAATAATCGCTAATTCTAAACTCCTGTTGTCCAAGCGAACTTACTACACTCATGTCCATAAATTAAGGATAATGAAGTTCAGGCAAAGAAAGAGAAAGAAGCAAAACAAATTTGACTTATTTGTAAAGTCTATTTATTAAACAAAAAGTAAAGAGCAAAAAAGATGCTATATGTTTGACATAATTAATAAAAATTGCAAGTTTTACTCCCTTGACCAAATTTCAAAAAAGAACCTATTTACAAAAAACAGTATAACATGGTTAGTAGGATGGTTAATACGGAGTATGTCTCCCGGACGATGCAATACGGGCCTGACAACGCCTACCCTACAAGCAACAATTCCCAGTTTCTGCTCGGCCAACCACCGGCATTCATCGCAGTACTCGGCCCAGTATTCAGTACTCGACCCAGACACGGAATTCCATCTAAAAACGATGATTGTCATGTGTGCGGCAGACACTGATCGGTCCGGTACCCATAAAACGATGCTCGGAACGATATCCGGCCTGAGTTATCGGGCCACATGCCTAAATTTGATCAAAATACGCTGAACTGAAAAGAAATTTCGGCCCGCATAACGGCCGAGCGGCATTCAGCCGATGAAAATTGGCGCATGCGCTCTGTTCATGCAACAATCGAGCGATGGCAACATCCGAGTATCTACCGGCAGGCGCCATGTTTGTTTTCATAAGAATGGGAGACGAAAAAAACTGAAGAAGTTTTTTGATGGTGATTAGTCAATATTGGTACGTATAACTATCATTTGTAGCAAATTTTTGACATTTGTAATATAGTGTTAGTCTAATGTAAGTAAAGTATAAGTTCAAATATCTGTAATTATTTTTTTCTCTCTTGATACTGTTATATAACACTAATGGAATAACACTACTTTTTATTAGTATCTATTTCCTATCTTTACACGGCGTACAGTGTGTAATTGTAATAGTTCATACAGTTAATTGTTTTTTAGTTTTAAAATACACGGGTAAATTCTTCATTAAAACTAATAAAAAAAAATCACACTTCCGACCAAAACAAGCTTATTTGGTACTTATGTATTTTACAGTCAGTCAGCCAAAAAGAGCGATTTCGTGTGCGTGTGGAATACTTCAGAGACATTGCTACAATGTAGTGCATTGCAATACTTTGGCGAAAAAAGTTGTTGGCGTGAATTATCGACGATAAAATAAGTACCAATTATTTGCATCCGTTGACCATAAAAAAAAAAAAGGCCAAACGATGCGATTACTCGCCTAGATAGTTTCCAAAGGCATAAAGCGCAGATTCTTAGGGTTATGGAAATGAGAAGCTGTACAGCATTGATTTGATATTCAACCGACTTTTTTGTTTCACTTTATAAACTTCGAAACCCGCGTTGATGATTTGAGATTAGCTTAGAAATAGTATACGTAAATACAGTGATTTTTTTTTTAAAGCAGACCACTGTTTTTTTTTTTTTTTTTGAATTTTTTTTTAAGCAGAACACTGGTTAATGATGATTTCAGAACCTGTAGATACTATAAACCAGACTGATACAGGGTGTCCCAAAAAGGTGGTAACGGGCTTTAATTCTTTATCTATTATAGATAAGTGGGCAGTATAAATTGAAAAAATGTTCAAAATGAGGTCGGAAGTAAGACTCCGTTAAAAAAATTCCTCTCGTTAATTTTCAAAAAGTTACACTTACATTTTTATGTGACCCCCGTACAAAAAAATTCCCATGCACTAATGAGGTGATTTACAAAATTTGAGAATTTTATTTTTAAAAATTACATTTTAAGCGTTGCATCACAAACGAACAAACTCACATGAAATAATACTTCAGAGGGTTCAAAAGTTGAAAAAAGAAGGGATACTTAAAAATCCGTGTTTGGGGTCATTCTCTGCACCCTGCAGTCTGAATCATGGTAAATTCTGCAAACGCAGAGCATGAAAATTGTTATTGTTGCTTTGAAACCCCTCTGGTCAACTGCAGAGCCGGATCAGATCCTTAGTATAAAACGATAATGGCCTTAATTGGGCAGCTTCCTTTTTTTTGATCCCCAGTGAGGAGAATACCGACTTATCCCGGGTCTCCCTCCTAAATTTTGAACCAATTTCAGATGAGAGCTGAATGACCTGAGCTGGATTGGTACCCCAAAGAGATATGGATTGAACATGGAAAACATTGAAGTCATAACACATTTTTCGTGCATTAGTTCCCTACAGCGTACACGGTTTACATCAGCCTCAGTCGAAAAAGGAGTTTACCCTTCTAGGCACTGGCGAAGCAGGTGCTGCTTCCCTTTCGGTGTTCCAATGGGAACCGAGTTTAACCAACTGTTCTACTGCCGGACACATGAAAAACTTCTTTCACTTAATGTTCTGCTGTCTTTGCGAGTGCATTTGGAAAATCTTTCGAGATACCGATGTGTTGGGAATAAAAGTAGGGGTCTATTCAGATAAAACGTTTTCTAGGGAGTTGAAGTAATAAAAAAAGTAGGAAATCCCTGATATAGAAATTATGTAAATGAACATATGAAGCAGACTTACTCTGCATTTTCTATTCTTTGTGTAAATTAAGTTCTAAAAATTTTCTTTTTTTCTCCTAGAAGCTGCTGATAAAATAAGATGTTTGAAGATGATGCTGCAAAACTCAAAGAAAATACTTCTTTTGTAAATAATGTGTATGATATATTTTGTGTAGAATAATTTCAATAAAAATGTTTGGAATTTATTTTAAAAGTTATTATAGCAATCTTATGTCTTATGGTCTATGCTTTTTAAAAAAAAACCTATTTTTCAAAACTGTAAGCTAGTTCCCTAGGTTCCAGTGGTCAAAAATCTTTTTTAAATTGTAAGCTAATTCAAGAAAGTTCGGAAAGTCGATTTCCTATCACGAAAAAATAGTCCTGATGTGAACTACACAATTTTCTTGTATGGCTGTTAAACTTTACGCATTCTTGATGCACTCTATTTAAATGTATTGGAAACTGAAAAGCGATACTTCAATATCTCGTTAAGCTTAAGAGATATGACCAAGATGAGATTTCAGCATTGAAAACTTATTCCTGGCTGAAAAATTGGCATTTTTTTATCTTCGTCAACTTGGCGACAAACGGCGAGATTTTAAGTATGACCCAAATAGTGACCCTAGCCTGTGGATTGTAATCAAAAACGAAAGTGCAAAAACAAATGTTACGGCAGTCTTAAATACAAAATTTCAATATTTTATGGCTAATAGTTTTTATTTTTATACGAGATACGTACTTCGAGATACAAAATTTGTAATATTACCCCTAAATTTACCAAGCTTGGGGACAGTTGGCAATATTTTGGGCATGAGCTAAACAGAGATAGTTCAGGGATTTTTAATGTGAAAGGCATGTCCATAACTTTAATGCACCGAAAGTCTTTTATATAACTCTGTATATAAACTACTCAGACAATTGGAATCAAAAAGGGAAATTCACAACTATGTTTTAAAGCAGTCCTAAATTTGAAATTTCTTCGGCTATTCCTCTTTGAGTCAATCGAATTACACAAGAACATAGTACATAAATACATGCATACGAGCAGATGTCCCTCAAATTTAATCAAACTAGATCGAAAATGCAGCATGCGTACGCACAGACATTACCAAAATACCAGTTAAAGCGAGTTCCGGGATTAAAGCCAATTACCTACACGAGGGATCTAGGCCTGTGGATGGGGTGCCCTCTATGGGGGTCTTTCTAAGGTGTCCTAACCCGTATTTGCGCTAAATTTCGGTGGAAACAAACCACGGAAAACTCCGAACAGTTAGGTCGGCGGACGCGACCTGGTTCTGAACCACACACCTTCTGTCTTCCAGTTCAGAGCGCTATGCGCTCGGACTAGTTAAAACAAATCGAACATGTAATATACGTATATAATTTCATACGTAGATGGAGTATACGATTATAGTGCGTTATAGTAGAGTTACGTATATAGTACCACTATATACGTAAATAGATGGAGTATACGACGTACTTACATGCATGCATATTCGTCGCGTAGTAAAAGTGTATTTCTTCTATACTGTATTGCTTCTGCACTGCATTATCATATAAGAAAAATGCGATTACAAATACATTTCAAAAATAAAAGAAATCTGTAAAACACTTGTGAATGTTATCATTCGAATTGCATCGTAGGGACGGAAAGGGTTAAACTCATGTCAACATCACATAAGAACTTAACGAAAAGTGATACTCACCGTGGTGTTTGGCCAACCTCACGCATAAAGTGAACGGGCCGTTCCCTAAATCAGTGTCCAACCCGATGAAAACTCATCGGTTAGACTACTTCGGACGTTTCCACGTCCGAGGGGACATGAACTGCGTGTATCCGAGCAGTTTCAGAGTGAACGGCCCGATTCCTACTCATCGGCTCAAAGCTACGTGGCCGGTGAAGGCCCGAGCAAAATTGCTAGTAGGGTAGGCATGCTGAGTATCAAATGATCAATCTGATCTTGGGGAATATTACACCACTCATCAAGCAATGCACTCCGACTTTCCGGTAGACAGGTGGGAGGGGGTTGACGGGCTGCAATTCGTCGGCCAAGCATATCCCACACATGCTCTATTGGATTCAAGTCCGGTGAGTATGCTAGCCAATGCATACGGGTGATATCCTCCGATTGAAGGCATTCGTCTACAATGCTTGCACGGTGAGGACGGGCGTTGTCATCCATAAACACAAATTCAGTACCCATGGCGCCCCGAAACAAAGGTACATGTTGTTAGTAGTAGATAAACGAGAGTTCACCTCATGCGGTGCCATGTTAATTCTGCGGTGCTGCCTGGATGAGTGCGTTCCCTATGCTGAGCGGGGAAGGGGGGCGTGGTCGGACCGGATGTGGGGAGCGGATGCTAAGACCGGATGTTCAAAGGGTTGATAAGAATTTTTTTCCTTTTTTTCAAATAAGGGGACTTGTAATTTTTTCAGACTTTAACAAATTTTTCAAATAAGGGGACTTGTAAATTTTTTCAGACTTTAACATATTTTTGAAATAAGGGGACTTGGAAAAATTTTTCAGATTGTGATGCATTCTCTCATGAAAAATAAGGGACTTTAACATTTAGTATCAAAATAAGAGACTTTGACATAATTTTAAATAAGCTATACTTAGAATTAAACCTGAAATAAAAAATTTTATTATAAAATGAGGACCCACCAGCCGCCCGGTAGAATTCGTCTACCGCCTCATTTCAAATAAAAATTCTTACTGTGCCTTTCGCCATCACGCTAGCCTCGCATGAATGGAGACAGGGCGTAGCACAGAGGATGCGTTGTTGTTTTTGTTTCTTTAAATAATAATTAACTATGTGGAGCAAAGAAATGAACAACATCCCCAGGAGGATTTAGTTTTCTTTACCATTTAGTAATAGAACCAATGCAAATTGAATAAATGTTGCTTAATACATACTTCTAATTTTTGTATACCGTTTAAGATTATAGCATATATTTAATAAGTAACAGTTTACTAGAATATTAAAGTAGGGTTTAGGATACCCATACATTTTCTACAAATTTCTTGTACTGTTAGGGAAGTGAGAAAATTATACCATAGAACGATTTTAGTACCTATAGTTTTTACAAATAATGATTTAGATAGTGTATGAACTTTTTTATCTAAACATTTTTTTTTCTTAAGAGATTTTTACCCAAGTTTTAATTTTAAGTTAAATAATGTTACAACAAATATTTTTTTAACCAATAGTTTTAATTTTAAGTTAAATAATTTTACAACAAATTTTTTTAATTAATTTTACAACAAATATTTTTTAATCAAGAGTTAATTTATTTTTAACCAAGTTTTAATTTTAAGTTAAATAATTTTACAACAAATACATTTCTAAATTTATTTTTTTTACCAAGTTTTAATTTTAAGTAAATAATTAATTTTACAACAAATTTTTTTTAATCAAATGTTTTTAATTTATCAAGAAAAAAAAATTTAATCAAGTGTTTTTAATTTATCAAGAAAAAAAATTTTAATCAAGAGTTTTAATTTTTTGTATACCGTATTTTTGTTAAGTAGCCGTTTAACATTAAAGTAGGATTTAGGATACCCATACATTTTCTACAAATTTAATCTACTGTTAGGCAAGTGAGAAAATTATACCATAGAAAGATTTTTACAAATAATGATATAGTCTTATTTTCTATTGCGAGAAAATCACTTTACCCATATATCCCCCAAAACTCAAGTTTTTGTATACGAAATGCATGAATACGCGTTAGATCCCCTTAGAAAGTCTTCCTACCAAGGCACCCCTCATCCTAAGCAGATACCCCCGCGTGCAGGTTTACCTTAAAGCACAAACAAACAAAGTATTTATCTAAACATTTTTTCTTACCCACACATTTTTGATAAATCTTAGGCAGCGATTATACTAGTTTATATTTTCTATAGATCAATTAGAGAAAAAATTACAGTTTTAGTAATCCTACAAAATATTCTTACTGTATATCACAAGTAGAGTAACTTGATTTATAGAATTTCAATACGATACGAGTTAGATTGTTTATGTGCAACACTCATTGCAGTTTGACTATGAAAGCATAATTTTATACATGCATTAATATTTTTAGAGGTATGCACTTAACCTATTTTATAGAAAGGTGAGCATAAACTTTTAGACTAGATAGTACTATTGTTAGAAAGTTGAACTATTGGAAATAAAAATTGAAGATCCGTTTTAGCACAGTTTTATACCGCACGGATATAAAATATCTTTCATCTACTTAGATAGTTTAAATCACAAATCATTACTTAAACTAAAAAATACAAGGTTTTTACTTACGTGAAGGGACATCTTCGAGTCTCTGGACAAAGTACCAACATCTATACGGCTAGCAAGACCGGAAAATCGAATAATGATTTAAAATACATTATCCCTAATTCCCGGTCCAACTAGCACATGTTCATTAATTCTTAATCTTGGCTGAAAATATTAATAATATTTTGACACTAAAAACAAAATAACACATTTGAAGATATTAAACGCTTTAAAAGTACTTTTTTTCTTATAACAATTTATCAGATTCACAATGCTATTTTATGTAGGATAAAATTAGTTAGCAAGCGAAAATTTAATCTTAGTTAGAATTTACTGAAATACAAATACCATGCATGCCTTATTTTCTATTTGGAGAAAGCCCTCAAACCCCAGTTTTTGTATACAAACTGCATAAAGTACTTCTACCGATAATGCTATTAATATTAATTACACTGGATTACCAACTTAAAATTTCGCAAAACACCAAAATACAGAAAAACATACATTAACAAAAAAATCACACTTAAAAGTACAACACATCAAAAGTGCAACTATAAGAACCACATAATTATTTTCAATTAGAATTACGGTATCAACTTATATGTAACTAAAATAATAGAAAATATTACACTTACCCTATACTTGTACACGCGAGAGGTGAAAATAATAAAAATACATAATAATTCACAAAAGAATGATTGAAGTAAAATCCACGTGCCTGTGATATTGCTGATAACAGAAATTTAGAGATAAGAGAGTGCCTTGAGGCTCTACAGAGCCGGTACAATAAGAGTTGGCCAGTTTGCCGATAAGATAAAACCAGGGAGGGTGCTAGGGGTATGCGAATTGGGGACACGTGTTTCATTCTGCGTTCAAAAATGGGGACTTATGGATTAAGATCATGTTAGATTAAAGCCATTTCAATAAAAATCTATCCTTTTTGTAAACATGGGCATTATATCCTAAATTAAAATATCAAAGTTAAGCTACAACGATTAATATATTTTACGTAGTTTAGGAAAATAATGAATCATTAAATTAATTTCTGTGAAACAATTAGCAAAGATCATTATACTAAAGCAAATTATTTTTGTTAAGTTTTGATAAATAACAGTAATAAATTATAGGCATTGCAGATGAATGAGTATTCACGTATAAAATAGGTATTAATAAAGTCATAAACTAAAATTATTAATTAAAACTTGTTAATAAATTAAACATATCAAAATTTTTACACTCAATTTTTTTATAGACTTAAATTTTACATAGGCATCCTTTTAATAAATGCATAAACTAAACTTATTGTTTAAAACAATTTTTTACAATAATAAACTAAAATTTTTATTTAATAAATTCATAAACTAAAACAATTTTTACAATAATAAACTAAAATTTTTTTAATAAAGTCATAAACTGAAATTATTAATGAAAACCTGTTAATAAATTAAACTGATTACTCTAAAAGATAGCTAATCGCAACATACATCAGAAAAAATATAAGCAATTATAATACCTGAAAAATACCGGACAACACTCTTGTTGCATGCGGACAAAACATCTGTTTGCACGGCTAAAGAATTCTTAGGTATCCGTTGCAGGAGACCTTACCTACGCCCAACCTACAAACTCTACAAATTTAACGGCAACTGGTTTTCTCTTATCAGGCATCGCAGATCAGATAAGAGATAAGGAAGTGACATGCGCAGAAGACACGTGATAGTGACGTGTGCAAATCTGTGTTGATTGAATATCCGGTAGGTTTCTGGCAGGATGTACTATTTGCAATTAGGGGCAACTCTTAGTAACAGGCTAAGACAAGTTAGATGATGCAATATCTACTGGGTTGAGAAAGGTAGAGGGCGCTTGGGTAATCACGTGATTTTTTAAAGAATCAGTATAGAGACATTTTAGTTAGATAAAGTGGTCAGGTGTGTGTTGCGAGACTCCCTTTACACTGTGTGCGCCTATACTTAAGACGTGTGTTTTAATTGATTTTTCGCCGAGTTTCAAAAATGTCTTTGCTTGAATCGATCGAAAATAACTTTAACATTGAATACACTCCCGAGTTTTATACTCAAAGTGATGCCGATGTGTTGCTGCAAGAAATAATACAATTGCCTTTAGATGTAAAGCCTCTGCAAAGTATTGAAAAGAAAATTTCCCCCGAGTTTTATACTGAAAGTGATGTTGACGTGCTACAGCAAGAATTGTTTCAATTACCCCTGCAAAGTAGTGAAAAGAAAATTTCCTCGACCCGTAAAGTAATTACTTTTGCTGATGAAGGAATCAATTACAGTTTACCTGGAGCAACAGTCTCTGTTTACTCTTGGATACCCATTTTGCAAAAAATACGTGAAGATCTACAGAAAGTGACAAATTATGAATTTAATATGGTACAAGTGAACTTTGGCTCTGAAGAACAACCTAAAATTGAAGACGGTAACTACGAAGATTTTAATCTAGACCTATCATCAGGTGTATGCATTCTAAGTTTTGGATCTAAACGAACTTTGGATTTTAAACCAGCGAACTGTGAAACCACTACCATTAAATTAGAACATGGTTCAATGTGTAAGATATATCCCCCAACCAACAAACTTTTAACGCATGGTATTCCTTCTGAACCTTATGTGACAGACCCGCACATTAACCTTACATTTGCCAAAATGTACATTTATGAGCCTTCCCCGAAAAGGGCAAAGTTGGACGATTGGACGGACGATCTTTACCATAGCTTATATGCTTCTGTAAATAGTACATGGCACTTGGAAAGACTTATCTACGTTTCACTTCACGATGAAAGAACTGACTTGAAGATCCATATTAGACAATTTATACAGAATGCCCAATTAGACTATATACCAACCGGTCAGGGAGTCGTGATGAACCCTTCCACATGGATCGAATTTATTGTAAAACTATTAGATTTTAATATAGGTCATAGCAATAGCTCTTTTATTTGTAATAATCAATTATCTGTATTTAATGATGATGGAAAATGCATCTTACAACAAATTTACAAAACCGCAGATTCATTCACGTTAAATCCAATTTCCTTAACACTTTTAAATGATCAAGTAAAAAAACTTTGCGAAATGAGAAATGAAATATTGGAATGCATTTTAAAAACGCTATATACGACGACCCTGCCTCATTTAATTTTAAAATTAAAGCCGCAAAAATGTAACCGCGAACCCCATTGTAATTACGATGAAGCTAAACAACAATTAATGGATATAGTACATCAGGAAATTTTTAAAAACATAGGCCGGGTTCAAGATCATTCTTCGCATAGGATACATGCCTGTTCGAATAGATCACATATTGATGAGCGAGAGGGTCTTATAAGTAGTAAAGCATGGTTTACGGTTGACATGCCGTATATTGCAAGAGAGATATGCGAGAAAAAATGCACTTGTCATTATGACGGAGAATTTTTTTCAAACATTTTCATTGAAGACTATATGAAGTATCTTCAAAATGAGCTATTTAATTCATTTTTTCAACCGTTTTCAGATTTTGCGAATTCCAAGGATGACAAAACATGTGTAATTATGTGATGTTATTGGTGTATAACTAGTATTGCGATTGTAAAAAATATATTAAAACCATTGTGATTATGTAGAAAAAGTTTGCGTGCTTCTACAACAGTAAGATTTTACTGATTTGCGCATGATTAATTGTGGATTACACTTTGAAAAGTTATTATTTTCTTAATTGTGTAAATAGTTTGTGTAATTTAAAATATGTTTTTGTAAATAAATAAGTTTAAACATGAAAACTTTTCTGTGTTTTCTTTATGTGTATGTGCGTGTTGATTACTTGCAAAATAAAAATCTATTAAATAAAAAGTGGTAAAGTTAACATACTTGGTCAAGATTTAAGGTTCTCGTGTCGTGTTTTCTACTTATCTTTTATACACTACAAGGTAAAAAGTTACAAATTTAACAAAATTTATTGAAGCATGTACTATGGAAACATTAATCTACTACATAGAAATAAAATGTTCTGATTAAAATCATAAACTTAAGTGTAATAGGTAAATTGAGTTACATGAGAATTCACAAAGTATTAATTTTTTTTATAAAATGAACTTGGCTAAAAAAGTAAGTTTCCATAATTTTATAACTTAATCGATTTTACATGTTTTTCAAAAATAAAGTTAAGTGAGATAAAGAAACTTAGTATTTTTAAATAAAGATTTTTTGAGGTATTCTTTAATGTAAAGATCTTACCACATTTTACTTGAAGTAACAGAATATTTTAAATCAGACACTATGTTTTTAAAACATCAGAGTATTAACTTAGCATATTTTTATTAAGTAATGGGCTTGAATATTTTTATGAGAAATATCAACTAAGTGCACATATTACACATTTTACTGATTAAGATGGTTATGCTTACAAATTTTAAATAAATATGCTCTTACTTTTATACATGTTACTTGTTCAAACTAAGTGTACTTTTGATTTGTATACGTTTATGAGTTCTCATAAGTTATGAAATTATTTCTCGAAAGGAACTTAGCTATTAGAACTTTGTAAATTTTGTAGAAGTAGTATGCTTAACATGTTTTTCATGAAATGGATTTAAATTTGGTATAGAAATAATCAGTTATTTTTGCATAGATGTATAAACTTATCTTTATGTAAACCATAACTAATTAAAAGTAACATAATTTATGTCTATACAAAGTGAGGGACTTAAACTATTTTTCAGAATTATCAAGTAAAGGATTTTACAAAATACTTAGTAAACTGCATTAATAGATTGTAAGTTGTAATTTTTTTCTGTTAGAAGTTTTGCACATTGTTATATTTTATGTTCTGATAAGTCGTTGAATATATTCTTTAAATAAACTAACAGATCTGTACTTTGAAAATTTCATTGAAGTGTTGAACTTTGGTATTTTTCGAATGTTACGAACTTGATACATTTTTTCTGAAGTGCTAGATATGTGAAATTGTCTTTTTAGAAACATTGAATTATTCAACTTAGTACATTTCAGTTACTCTTTCAAGATAACGGACTTAGAATTTTTTTACAAATAGCAAGCTAGTAACTTGCTAAACGTGCTTCTTGCAAATATTTTTAAATACTTAATTTATTATATTTTAATTTGTTTATTTCTTTTTAGTAGTTACAACTTTGATAATTTTTAAGAACAGTATTTAAAAATATTTGCAAGAAGCACGTTTAGCAAGTTACTAGCTTGCTATTTGTAAAAAAATTCTAAGTCCGTTATCTTGAAAGAGTAACTGAAATGTACTAAGTTGAATAATTCAATGTTTCTAAAAAGACAATTTCACATATCTAGCACTTCAGAAAAAATGTATCAAGTTCGTAACATTCGAAAAATACCAAAGTTCAACACTTCAATGAAATTTTCAAAGTACAGATCTGTTAGTTTATTTAAAGAATATATTCAACGACTTATCAGAACATAAAATATAACAATGTGCAAAACTTCTAACAGAAAAAAATTACAACTTACAATCTATTAATGCAGTTTACTAAGTATTTTGTAAAATCCTTTACTTGATAATTCTGAAAAATAGTTTAAGTCCCTCACTTTGTATAGACATAAATTATGTTACTTTTAATTAGTTATGGTTTACATAAAGATAAGTTTATACATCTATGCAAAAATAACTGATTATTTCTATACCAAATTTAAATCCATTTCATGAAAAACATGTTAAGCATACTACTTCTACAAAATTTACAAAGTTCTAATAGCTAAGTTCCTTTCGAGAAATAATTTCATAACTTATGAGAACTCATAAACGTATACAAATCAAAAGTACACTTAGTTTGAACAAGTAACATGTATAAAAGTAAGAGCATATTTATTTAAAATTTGTAAGCATAACCATCTTAATCAGTAAAATGTGTAATATGTGCACTTAGTTGATATTTCTTATAAAAATATTCAAGCCCATTACTTAATAAAAATATGCTAAGTTAATACTCTGATGTTTTAAAAACATAGTGTCTGATTTAAAATATTCTGTTACTTCAAGTAAAATGTGGTAAGATCTTTACATTAAAGAATACCTCAAAAAATCTTTATTTAAAAATACTAAGTTTCTTTATCTCACTTAACTTTATTTTTGAAAAACCTGTAAAATCGATTAAGTTATAAAATTATGGAAACTTACTTTTTTAGCCAAGTTCATTTTATAAAAAAATTAATACTTTGTGAATTCTCATGTAACTCAATTTACCTATTACACTTAAGTTTATGATTTTAATCAGAACATTTTATTTCTATGTAGTAGATTAATGTTTCCATAGTACATGCTTCAATAAATTTTGTTAAATTTGTAACTTTTTACCTTGTAGTGTATAAAAGATAAGTAGAAAACACGACACGAGAACCTTAAATCTTGACCAAGTATGCTAACTTTACCACTTTTTATTTAATAGATTTTTATTTTGCAAGTAATCAACACGCACATACACATAAAGAAAACACAGAAAAGTTTTCATGTTTAAACTTATTTATTTACAAAAACATATTTTAAATTACACAAACTATTTACACAATTAAGAAAATAATAACTTTTCAAAGTGTAATCCACAATTAATCATGCGCAAATCAGTAAAATCTTACTGTTGTAGAAGCAAGCAAACTTTTTCTACATAATCACAATGGTTTTAATATATTTTTTACAATCGCAATACTAGTTATACACCAATAACATCACATAATTACACATGTTTTGTCATCCTTGGAATTCGCAAAATCTGAAAACGGTTGAAAAAATGAATTAAATAGCTCATTTTGAAGATACTTCATATAGTCTTCAATGAAAATGTTTGAAAAAAATTCTCCGTCATAATGACAAGTGCATTTTTTCTCGCATATCTCTCTTGCAATATACGGCATGTCAACCGTAAACCATGCTTTACTACTTATAAGACCCTCTCGCTCATCAATATGTGATCTATTCGAACAGGCATGTATCCTATGCGAAGAATGATCTTGAACCCGGCCTATGTTTTTAAAAATTTCCTGATGTACTATATCCATTAATTGTTGTTTAGCTTCATCGTAATTACAATGGGGTTCGCGGTTACATTTTTGCGGCTTTAATTTTAAAATTAAATGAGGCAGGGTCGTCGTATATAGCGTTTTTAAAATGCATTCCAATATTTCATTTCTCATTTCGCAAAGTTTTTTTACTTGATCATTTAAAAGTGTTAAGGAAATTGGATTTAACGTGAATGAATCTGCGGTTTTGTAAATTTGTTGTAAGATGCATTTTCCATCATCATTAAATACAGATAATTGATTATTACAAATAAAAGAGCTATTGCTATGACCTATATTAAAATCTAATAGTTTTACAATAAATTCGATCCATGTGGAAGGGTTCATCACGACTCCCTGACCGGTTGGTATATAGTCTAATTGGGCATTCTGAATAAATTGTCTAATATGGATCTTCAAGTCAGTTCTTTCATCGTGAAGTGAAACGTAGATAAGTCTTTCCAAGTGCCATGTACTATTTACAGAAGCATATAAGCTATGGTAAAGATCGTCCGTCCAATTGTCCAACTTTGCCCTTTTCGGGGAAGGCTCATAAATGTACATTTTGGCAAATGTTAGGTTAATGTGCGGGTCTGTCACATAAGGTTCAGAAGGAATACCATGCGTTAAAAGTTTGTTGGTTGGGGGATATATCTTACACATTGAGCCATGTTCTAATTTAATGGTAGCGGTTTCACAGTTCGCTGGTTTAAAATCCAAAGTTCGTTTAGATCCAAAACTTAGAATGCATACACCTGATGATAGGTCTAGATTAAAATCTTCGTAGTTGCCGTCTTCAATTTTAGGTTGTTCTTCAGAGCCAAAGTTCACTTGCACCATATTAAATTCATAATTTGTCACTTTCTGTAGATCTTCACGTATTTTTTGCAAAATGGGTATCCAAGAGTAAACAGAGACTGTTGCTCCAGGTAAACTGTAATCGATTCCTTCATCAGCAAAAGTAATTACTTTACGGGTCGAGGAAATTTTCTTTTCACTACTTTGCAGGGGTAATTGAAACAATTCTTGCTGTAGCACGTCAACATCACTTTCAGTATAAAACTCGGGGGAAATTTTCTTTTCAATACTTTGCAGAGGCTTTACATCTAAAGGCAATTGTATTATTTCTTGCAGCAACACATCAGCATCACTTTGAGTATAAAACTCGGGAGTGTATTCAAGCAAACACATTTTTGAAACTCGGCGAAAAATCAATTAAAACACACGTCTTAAGTATAGGCGCACACAGTGTAAAGGGAGTCTCGCAACACACACCTGACCACTTTATCTAACTAAAATGTCTCTATACGGATTCTTTAAAAAATCACGTGATTACCCAAGCGCCCTCTACCTTCCTCAACCCAGTAGATATTGCATCATCTAACTTGTCTTAGCCTGTTACAGAGAGTTGCCACTCAATGTACATCCTGCCAGAAACCTACCGGATATTCAATCAACACAGATTTGCACACGTCACTATCACGTGTCTTCTGCGCATGTCACTTCCTTATCTCTTATCTGATCTGTGATACCTGATAAGAGAAAATCAGTTGCCGTTAAATTTGTAGAGTTTGTAGGTTGGGCGTAGGTAAGTTCTCCTGCAACGGATACCTAAGAATTCTTTAGCCGAGCTGAGCGATGTTTTGTCCGCATGCAACAAGAGTGCTGTCCGGTATTTTTCAGGTATTATAATTGCTTATATTTTTTCTGATATATGTTGTGATTAGCTATCTTTTAGAGTAATCAGTTTAGTTTATTAACAGGTTTTCATTAATAATTTCAGTTTATGACTTTATTAAAAAAATGTTAGTTTATTATTGTAAAAATTGTTTTAGTTTATGAATTTATTAAATAAAAATTTTAGTTTATTATTGTAAAAATTGTTTTAAACAATTAGTTTATGCATTTATTAAAAGGATGTCTATGTAAAATTTAAGTCTATAAAAAAAAAATTTTTATATGTTTAATTTATTAACAAGTTTTAATTAATAATTTTAGTTTATGACTTTATTAAATAAAAATTTTAGTTTATTATTCTAAAAATTGTTTTAAACAATAATTTTAATACCTATTTTATACGTGAATACTCATTCATCTGCAATGCCTATAATTTATTACTGTTATTTATCAAAACTTAACAAAAATAATTTGCTTTAGTACAATGATCTTTGCTAATTGTTTCACAGAAATTAATTTAATGATTCATTAGTTTCCTAAATTACGTAAAATATATTAATCGTTGTAGCTTAACTTTGATATTTTAATTTAGGATATAATGCCCATGTTTACAAAAAGGATAGATTTTTATTGAAATGGCTTTAATCTAACATGATCTTAATCCATAAGTCCCCATTTTTGAACGCAGAATGAAACACGTGTCCCCAATTGCATACCCCTAGCACCCTCCCTGGTTTTATCTTATCGGCAAACTGGCCAACTCTTATTGTACCGGCTCTGTAGAGCCTCAAGGCACTCTCTTATCTCAATTTCTGTTATCAGCAATATCACAGGCACGTGGATTTTACTTCAATCATTCTTTTGTGAATTATTATGTATTTTTATTATTTTCACCTCTCGCGTGTACAAGTATAGGGTAAGTGTAATATTTTCTATTATTTTAGTTACATATAAGTTGATACCGTAATTCTAATTGAAAATAATTATGTGGTTCTTATAGTTGCACTTTTGATGTGTTGTACTTTTAAGTGTGATTTTTTTGTTAATGTATGTTTTTCTGTATTTTGGTGTTTTGCGAAATTTTAAGTTGGTAATCCAGTGTAATTAATATTAATAGCATTATCGGTAGAAGTACTTTATGCAGTTTGTATACAAAAACTGGGGTTTGAGGGCTTTCTCCAAATAGAAAATAAGGCATGCATGGTATTTGTATTTCAGTAAATTCTAACTAAGATTAAATTTTCGCTTGCTAACTAATTTTATCCTACATAAAATAGCATTGTGAATCTGATAAATTGTTATAAGAAAAAAGTACTTTTAAAGCGTTTAATATCTTCAAATGTGTTATTTTGTTTTTAGTGTCAAAATATTATTAATATTTTCAGCCAAGATTAAGAATTAATGAACATGTGCTAGTTGGACCGGGAATTAGGGATAATGTATTTTAAATCATTATTCGATTTTCCGGTCTTGCTAGCCGTATAGATGTTGGTACTTTGTCCAGAGACTCGAAGATGTCCCTTCACGTAAGTAAAAACCTTGTATTTTTTAGTTTAAGTAATGATTTGTGATTTAAACTATCTAAGTAGATGAAAGATATTTTATATCCGTGCGGTATAAAACTGTGCTAAAACGGATCTTCAATTTTTATTTCCAATAGTTCAACTTTCTAACAATAGTACTATCTAGTCTAAAAGTTTATGCTCACCTTTCTATAAAATAGGTTAAGTGCATACCTCTAAAAATATTAATGCATGTATAAAATTATGCTTTCATAGTCAAACTGCAATGAGTGTTGCACATAAACAATCTAACTCGTATAGTATTGAAATTCTATAAATCAAGTTACTCTACTTGTGATATACAGTAAGAATATTTTGTAGGATTACTAAAACTGTAATTTTTTCTCTAATTGATCTATAGAAAATATAAACTAGTATAATCGCTGCCTAAGATTTATCAAAAATGTGTGGGTAAGAAAAAATGTTTAGATAAATACTTTGTTTGTTTGTGCTTTAAGGTAAACCTGCACGCGGGGGTATCTGCTTAGGATGAGGGGTGCCTTGGTAGGAAGACTTTCTAAGGGGATCTAACGCGTATTCATGCATTTCGTATACAAAAACTTGAGTTTTGGGGGATATATGGGCAAAGTGATTTTCTCGCAATAGAAAATAAGACTATATCATTATTTGTAAAAATCTTTCTATGGTATAATTTTCTCACTTGCCTAACAGTAGATTAAATTTGTAGAAAATGTATGGGTATCCTAAATCCTACTTTAATGTTAAACGGCTACTTAACAAAAATACGGTATACAAAAAATTAAAACTCTTGATTAAAATTTTTTTTCTTGATAAATTAAAAACACTTGATTAAATTTTTTTTTCTTGATAAATTAAAAACATTTGATTAAAAAAAATTTGTTGTAAAATTAATTATTTACTTAAAATTAAAACTTGGTAAAAAAAATAAATTTAGAAATGTATTTGTTGTAAAATTATTTAACTTAAAATAAAAACTTGGTTAAAAAATAAATTAACTCTTGATTAAAAAAATATTTGTTGTAAAATTAATTAAAAAAAATTTGTTGTAAAATTATTTAACTTAAAATTAAAACTATTGGTTAAAAAAATATTTGTTGTAAAATTACTTATTTAACTTAAAATTAAAACTTGGGTAAAATACTTATTTAACTTAAAATTAAAACTTGGGTAAAAATCTCTTAAGAAAAAAAAAATGTTTAGATAAAAAAGTTCATACACTATCTAAATCATTATTTGTAAAAACTATGGGTACTAAAATCGTTCTATGATATAATTTTCTCACTTCCCTAACAGTAGAAGAAATTTGTAGAAAATGTATGGGTATCCTAAACCCTACTTTAATATTCTAGTAAACTGTTACTTATTAAATATATGCTATAATCTTAAACGGTATACAAAAATTAGAAGTATGTATTAAGCAGCATTTATTCAATTTGCATTGGTTCTATTACTAAATGGTAAAGAAAACTAAATCCTTCTGGGGATATTGTTCATTTCTTTGCTCCACATAGTTAATTATTATTATTTAAAGAAACAAAAACAACAACGCATCCTCTGTGCTACGCCCTGTCTCCATTCATGCGAGGCTAGCGTGATGGGGAAAGGCACAGTAAGAATTTTTATTTGAAATGAGGCGGTAGACGAATTCTACCGGGCGGCTGGTGGGTCCTCATTTTATAATAAAATTTTTTATTTCAGGTGTAATTCATATAGCTTATTTAAAATTATGTCAAAGTCTCTTATTTTGATACTAAATGTTAAAGTCCCTTATTTTTCATGAGAGAATGCATCGCAATCTGAAAATTTTTTCCAAGTCCTCTTATTTCAGAAATATCTTAAAGTCTGAAAATTTTTCCAAGTCTCCTTATTTGAAAAATATGTCACAATCTGAAAAAAATTACAAGTCCCCTTATCTGAAAAAAAGGGAAAAAAAATCTTATCAACCCTTGGAACATCCGGTCTTAGCATCCGCTCCCCACATCCGGTCCGACCACGCCCCCCTTCCCCGCTCAACACAGGTACCTCATGCGTACCCCACTTTTAACATGGTACCCCCTGAGGTGAACTCTCGTTTATCTACTACTGTTGTTCCAGAATGACATCCCGATAGATGTGGCCTGTTATCGTTACACTCTGAACATGCAGGTCAGTTCTGGAACCAAGAATAATTCCTCCCCAAACGAGCCATCCTGCACCACCGTAACGGTGTCTTTCAATGGTGTTCTCTTGGTGGTAACGGGTACCTGGAGCTCTCGAGATGAATGTCCGGCGAGAATCAGACTCCAAACTAAACCTGGACTCGTCGGAAAACATCACAAAAGACCACTGTTGCGGTGTCCACAATGCATGCTCTCTACTCCAGGTTAATCGCAGGCGATAGTGAGTTGCGGTAAGTGGAACACATCTGACAGGCCTACGAGCATATAGACCAATGTGCCCTAAGCGTCTGTACACGGTCTGCCTTGAAACTGTCGTACCGGTGGCTGAAGAGACAGGTCTGATGCTGTACTCCGTCTGTTTCTTTTGGCAGTAACTGCCAAATAGCGGTCCTCATTTGGCGTTGTAACTCGGGGGCGACCTGTGCTGTAACGTCTACTCACATTACCATCATCTTGGAATCGTTGCCAAAGCCTGGAGATAACACTCTGGGCGATTTCAAGTTCCTCGGATACTTCCAGTTGGGTACGTCCACATTCCAGTCGTCCGATAATTCTGCCCCTTAAAACATCATCCAAATGCCTCCTTTGTGCCATAACTATGCGGTTTTTGCACTGAAAGGCTTTCGCAGCGCTTATGAACAATTTTACTTCTTTGCCACCATTCCTTATATACCCCTCTCTTAAACTCTCGTCATTGTGACGCACCATCCACGCCATCTGGTGGTTTCCTGTAATTTGCATATTCTTCTTCAAGATGTGTGTGATCATTCCACAGATGAAATTTTTATTTTCGAGATCAATTTCTGTGTGATTCTGAATTATCCTTAATTTATGGACATGAGTGTATTTGAAAATAGTCAACTTTGTGTAACACATTTTGAGTTACTTATTTCATATAGTTTTTATTTTGGCGTAAAATGGGCGTAATTCTAACTCATGTTTGTAAATTTCACGCGATTCTAGATACTTGGAAACGCTTTGTTGCAAAGGAATGAATGATTTTATGCCAAATCTGGCAACCATTCGGTTTATTTTATCAGTTTTTTAATATCTTCTAAAAAAATTCGATTTTCGAAATTTAAATCAGCTTAGCAGGTTCCTCGGAATTTTTCGAATCTGTGGGCACCTTAGTCGAAACTCAAATCCCCACGGTTTAGGAGGAGATAAGCTGACAAGCTTTGACAGCGGCGGCGACAGCGGCCTTTACTTTTTTTTAGAATAGAGAGAAACTGAAATATGTATATCAAACGTGGGAAATGAAATTGAGTAATTAAATTATTTTTGTACTTATGCCCAAGTTTTATAATTATTTCCATTTTATGAAATTAGCTATATATATAATTATTTAAACATTATTCTATTATTATGATAGGCACATCTTACGATTAAATACTATTTGGAAGAAGAATAGACCTTAATGTCCTATTTGGTTCGCTACTTGGTCTATATTTTTATGTATTTACACATTCAAGGAGATTTGTGCCAACGGGTCTTTTTAAACTCTTAGAGTAAAATAAATTAGAATCAAAGAATAATATCTCAGGCTGTAAATAATGCATACATGTCTGTTTCACGTTCAATTTAAACTAAGCTAACCTAGTTCAAAATTTTGGAAAGAATCCACAAGTTTCCCAATTATGCAAAGCATCCTTGATTCCCAAGTTAAATGTCAAATAAGTAACAAAGGTTTCCCTTGTTTAAATTGTAATACTTTGCATAAAAGTTTTGAAAGCGAAACCTTGAAGCAAGAGTCAATTATACCTCCCTCTTGGAGCAAATTAAAGATGACTCGTATTAATTTTGTTAAAAACTTTCAGACTTTAATTCGCACCAAATATTTACCAAACCATTTTGTTTAATTTACCACATATTTTAAGCTAAAATTATTTGAAATTCCTAAAGCAGTTCACTCTTTCACAATTTCGAAGTACAGAACTTGGAATTTAAAATTGAATTAGTCAAGCGTAATTCCACATTTGTCAAATGTAATAAATAATTTTGTTATTTTTACGGTTTCACCTTCCATCTAATCATTTAAAATAAATTTATTTAAATATCCTACTTAAAATGTATTATTTAATTATGTTATTCTAAATTACTTTTTTCTAATTATCTATACACTCAGTTATAAATCCCAATGGTAATTTAAGTCTTCTTTCAGAAGTTGATCCTATTTTTCTTTAATGAAAAAGCATTTGTCAACTTCCATAATTAATTATATAAATATCGAGTTTATTAACTAAATCTTTACGATATAAATCAAAACGAGATTTATAGTTATAAATACCTACATCATGATCTAAAAATTTACAAACAGTTAAGTTGTGCATGGAATAAACATTTCGGCAGTACTTTTATTGATTTGTTAATTTTACGCTGAAATAATTCGCTTATTTCTATTTCTAAACATAATGATCTGTTCATTTTTTTAACTACAAAAAATAAAATTACAAAAAGGGCGTACTTATTTCTTCGATTACAATTCTATAACTTATTACAATTATTTTTTTAGTTAGCATAAATAGATAAGGACAATTTTTATCAGAATAGTACTCTTCTGAAATTCTAATCATTTCTCGTGTATTATCAAACCACTCGACTTTTTAAAACATTTCAAACAATCATGTCCTTAGAATTTTCCCTTCAGTTTCATCTTTTTATTCATAAACCAACATCTTATTTTGTCTCTTAGGAATGATTAATTAGCTATTCGAATACAATAAATCTTAAACATACAGAAAGAAAATAAAACCTCCTGTTGAAATCTATCCTAGTTTGCGTCTCTCATATTCCTCAGTTGATCACCACGTAGCCATTAAGCTGTCGAAATTAGTTTGGTCATGTCTTGTCCTAGTTTTGCCGATCAATTGCACCTTGCAAAGAATCTATTATGGAAAGGAACTTAGCTCATTTTCTGGGCGTTATTTATTGGGAATATTATTTTATGGCGGCATATAATATTTAATGTATTGATAATGAATAATATTTAATGAATATGCATTTCGCTATTTTTATTGATATTTTGTTTAAAATGTATTTATTAGGGTGTTGTTCGTAACAAGTTAATTATTAGCGATATTAGATATTTGTTACTTTTAATTATATTATTTTATTTTTATTATTGAGATTTAAATGTTACTAATTTTCTCGTTTAAAAATAAAATTTAAATTCAAGTTTATGTTTAGTAGCAAAAAAATTAATTATACTCTAGAATATTGAGCTATCTATTTTTATAAAAAAAGTTATGAATTCAAAATGCTTAAAAATTGCAAATAGTAGCACTCAAATTTGAATTTCGGCTACTAAAAACCAGTATCTATTTCATATAAAATGCAGCCGCTCAACAGAGTCAAAAGGTTGAGTTTATTTTCTTTTATTTTTTTATGAAAATTTCTTACCTATAAAAAATTCAGAGAAATCTGGGGGAACAAGATTTGATTTCAACGATGTGCATTAAACTTCCATCGTCCCAATAAAGCTACAATAAACACACGACAGAAACAAAAAATTATTGAAATAAAGATTTTGATGCCTTAAAAACATATAAAGGTACATATTCCAATAAAATATATCAAATTAGAATGAATAAATATTCAAGTTAAATAATAATAATAATAATAATAATAACAGTTCCTGAATCTCTCTATTCTAAAGAAAGTAAAGGCCGCTGTCAAAGCTTGTTGGGCTAACTTCTCCTAAACCGTGGGGATTTGAGTTTCGACTAAGGTGCCCACAGATTCGAAAAATTCCTTGGAACCTGATAAACTGACTTAAATTTCGAAAATCGAATTATTTTAGAAGATATTAATAAAAAACTGAAAAAATATAACATAATTGTTGCCAGATTTGACATAAAATCATTCATTCCTTTGCAACAAAGCAATTCCAAATATGTAGAAACGCGTGAAATTGACAAAAATGAAGTAGAATGACACCCATTTTTTACGCCAAATTAAAAAGTATATGAAATAAATAACTCAAAGTGCGTTACACAAAGTTGGCAGTTTTCAAATAGTAAGTTCGCTTAGACAACAGGACTTTAGAATGAGCGACTATTCGTTTTTCCAAAACAGATTAACTCATTGTAACTGATTTTAAAAGCGCCATCTTGGCATTAGGAATGATCCGGCAAAATGGTATCTTTCCAAGTAGGGCGAATCTTAACTTCGAGTTCCAGAATGCTGGAACCCAGTATCTTGAAAATGAAAAATAATTAAAGTTCAGATTATTTTAAAGGCGGTTCGGTCCAGCTGGAGTATTTCCTACCAGTAGACATATTTGGTGGCGTTAACTATGCCTATTTGCCAGCGCGGCGAGATGACATAATTCGTGGTGCTAAATACGCCAATCTGCAAAGGACTATGTATATGAAAATATGGATAACGGTTTTCAAACGGTTTTTTAACGGTTTAACGGAACCTTGCATGAGCAGTAATTATAGGTCGTGAGCATGTGTAAATCGCCACATAATGAAAAGTCGCCATGGGTGACAAGCTATCCTAGCTGTTCCGTAGTTTTAATCAAAGAAAACATATGAAGAACTGTCTTCTTAGAGCTAATTACAAGTCGCCAAATAATGAAAAATTGCCATGGGTGGCAAATACGCAAGGTGCCCAATAGGTTTTACATAATTAAAAATACAGCTCAAACATATGTTCTGATTTTATTACGCTTTAGCTCCTAATTAACATAACTTTTGAATGGCAACATTGAATATCATTGTGTTTCTGAGGAGTGCAAATAATCTTTCCAGCGATTATACGCGGAGTCCGCACTCCAGGTGGAGTATAGCTCAGGACCCGTACAACACGGATTCCTATAACAAAATAGCTACTGTGTTATGGGGGGGGGTCTACTGCGCTGTGAAGTTTTAATGTTTATATACCAATGAATGAACATGCAAAAACCAAGAGATGTGTAGCTCGGTAACATTCAATCAGATCCAACCTCTGAGTTTTGTTTATTATGCCTTTTTTACGAATAAGGCTTATTAGGGGCCGAATACCTCATACAAAAACCGAGCGTAGCGAGTCTAGGGGCCTTGGCCCCTAGTACATACAAAAAATGGGAAGACATAACTTAAATTGCATCATTAACTTACCAAAGTACATAAAAATCAGCTTTACTATCTCAGACTGTACTGTGAAACATCCTTCAACGTTTGTAAGAATTTCGCATTCCGATAACAATACAGTGAATATCCGGAAGAATGCCAAGCGAATTAAGCATGTGAACAAACTCGTGCACTACCTAAGTAACCAGTTCTAAAAGACATAAAAATGTCGTGTAAGTGCAATTACATGGTAAAAATTCCATTTTGAGCTCCAAGAAACCATATAAAAATGACGCTCCTGAGAGTTTGTGTTGAATTTCATTTCCCATGCAAATTTTTTACTTTCCGAAAATGCACCATGTAAGGAAAGCGTAATATTATAAAATTCGACAGAGATTTTGATGTATTTACTTGTTTTGAAATCTTCTGAATTCATACATGCTATTTTTGCGGTGATGTATGTATGTGTGTTTACCTGCGGGGGGAGGGGAGGGTTTAGAAGGATAGCTCCGAAATGGTGAATTCGATTGAGCTCAAATTTGTTACATAAGTTATAGATCACCGTCACGCTCTATACACGGGAAAGTAGTATTGATTTTGGTGTGTATAGGACGTATAGTTTTTACAAGTCTACAAAAAAGAATGTTCGTAAATACTAAGGGCTATGGACGAAATTCTTGAAAGTGTGATAGCGTCTAACTGTTAGTTTTATTGAATGGAAATTGGGTATGTATATCACTGTCATGCTTAAATGACCTGCAAAGAGTTTGGTGTGTGTAGAGCTGATGGACTGCTCACACTGCTACACAAAAGAATTCCTATACATTATGGCCTAGGGATGCACATCATTTAAAGTGTGTTCTTGTCTAAACGCTTCTTTCGAATAAGTTCCAATCGAGTATGTACTTGTACATCGTGGGTCACTGTCTCACACTGTATAGATCTTTGTGTGTGTAGCACCTAAGTTTTTTGCGGGGCTACAAAAAATATTCTTATGCACTGTGGACTATACACTCAAATTCTTTAAAGTGTACTAGCGTCTGAACATTGCATTCGATTGAATTGAATGAAACGTATTTATACACATGGTAAAAATCAAGTGTTTGGAAAGTTGAGTGAAGACACTCCAGATTATTTTCTCTCGACAAAAAACTGAAGTGTTGAATACGTATTTTATTCTTATGTTCCATACAAAAAGAAGTACAATTTCCCATGACTTAATTTACAGGATATTATGAGATAATTTTATGCTTCTTCTTACATGTATGCACAAATATATTATAAAACTCTTTAATACATTATACAATACATGTCACTTTTATTAATAATGCCGTATCGTCTAATACTACAGAATATTTACTTAATTAGAAAAAGACATTCAACTGACAAATGTCGTAACAGCTGTCTTGAACAATATGATGTGAAACGAGAATAATAAATGACTACATGCACTTTTTATTCATACTTATTACAGAAAAAAGTAGAAATTTAGCTTGTTACATCTATATTTATAGGTTTCTTTCGAACAAAATACTGAGAGATATATCTTTTTTCTAGTTTTATGACTGCAATCGGAATTATGATTAATCTCATTAATGTTGGAATATTAATTAAGATCAGTTACATTTCTAATATCGCTGTTAAAGGAAAATATGCTAATTATTTCCAATAAAATACGTATTTACTTAGGCGCATTCGTTTGATTACCGTGCAATAAATTTATTGTTTCATGTTACAAATGCCTTGGAATCGTTACTTGATATGAAAAGTGCTTTGAAAATACCTATACATAACTATTAGGATGGATCGAATAAATTTTTTTTTCGAATTCATTATCTCCTGAGGTCTCAAAAGTTGTATATTGATATGAATAAGACGTGTGTAAAATTTTAATGTTCTACCACAACGTCTTGGGGTTGCGTATCGAGCTTGAAATTTAGAAATTTTTGAAAAATACGACTTTTTTTTTAAATCGACCAAAAAAATTCTTTTCCGAATTATTAGGCTCCCGAGGTTTTAGGAGTTGTATATTGGGGAGGAGGGGGCTACGACAATTTCTAGGGATTGCACATCGAGCTTGAAATCTATAAATATCTGAAAATTAAGTGTTTTTTGAAAAAATTATGTAGAAAGCAAACTTTATTTGTTAAAAATAATTTGGTCCTTTCATATGTTAAAACATATTTAGAGAAGCTCAGTAAATCACAAAAAATAGCTTTACGAACAGTTTGATGCAATGCACACGTTATGTGGTCGTTTCGTCTTGGGCGCAGTACGCAATCTGTGCTCTAGACAACCAGCGCCGGTTTGCCTGCAGAGTGATGGCGATGCACAAGCACATGCGTTCGGTTAATCCAGGCACGAGATATTTCGTTGAAACAGGCATTTAGTCTCACGTTTCAGATAGATGGTTCTTTCAATTTACTCCCAAAAAATGCTAAAAGGTGGCTACGATTCTGAATAGAGTGAAACTGTTGTAGAATCTTGTGCCTTTCCTCCTCCGAAGAGAAAATTTCTCCGCGATTGCAGCTCCACTGTGTAAGTATGCTTTACTTCAGATTTCACTAAAGATAAGATCCAGATGTAATGAGAGACAGGCATGTTCGCCTGGATGGCTAAACTTCTAAAACCTCTGTCTTAAATGTATATATGTAAATTAAGCATGATAAATTAATCCAGAATGAATGCTTATGAACATTTATAGACAAATCACAGTCACAAAGGAAGTTTAGAAGGTATTAACCCAACAACTGTCTGCAACAGGACAAGGAACAAAATTTGGTGTTCTTAGAAAAGCTGGGAATATCGAAAGAATTATCTTGTACCAAGTTACCAACCCAAGAAGACATACTCATACTTCTATATTACTATTTTGTACTTAACAAAGAAAAATTTCTTAATAAAGGGCAGGAACCACCGGAAGGAGAAGTAACCTTAGTTGTGCCGATCAAAATACAGGAAATTTGGATCAAGGCCAGTATCCCTACTGTGTCAATCCAAGGAATTCAAGAGATAGTTAGAAAAGGTCATGAGCAAATTCAGCAGCTAAATAAATCGTATGTTAGAGACGGACATAAGGAATTGTTTATGAAGAAAGTTGGAAAAACTCTCCCTTACCGAGATATTGAATATCGCACTTGCAAATGTACTGACTTTTTCCGGAGCAGGTGTGGCTCAGAGCCTCACATACCTCACACAGAACGGGAGGCATTAGCAGACCAGAGGGGAGCTAGATATGTGACAATCTATGGAATTGTAAAGAAGAAAAGTTATGGAGAACGAGAGAACAGTTAAAATGTTGCAAAGAGAAATTTCGAGATTGGTGGAGAAAGAGGTAAAAGTTCCAATATCCAGTCTCCAACTTTAGTCATTGATTTGGAAAGTGAAAATAACGAAAGAGAAGTACGAAAGACTGAAGGAAACGCTGAATGCCTATCTACCGCCACTTTGGGAGATGCGTTCACAAATGACCAAGTTCGAATAAAAATCTCATTACTTTCACAAGTCTGCGACTCAAAGTTATTACGGACTAGGCAGCAGAAATTCTGGTATCAACTTTATTTCACAATCCAGAAAGCGGAAGGAATGCAGATGGAGAGAAACCTTCTCAACTGATTCTGGGCCCATATAAAGTTAGAGGAAGGCTGAGATGACTCGCAGTGAAACAAACGGAAGAAGTATTTAAAAATTTCTTTGGATTGTGTTTTGATAGGAGGAAGTACAAAACCAGATACATAGAAATATTTGTTAACGGCAAATTAGACCCCAAGAATTTGTCGCAAAGAACATATCTCGCTGATTATGGAACCTGGTTCAACATACTTTGGCCATATGTCACGATCTGATTTTAAGAATTTCACTGGAAATTTAAGAAATTTTGACACGAATTCCATTGATCTTGGGACGCTCACAGGCATTGCGGGTGGTGGCGAATCATCGAATTCCGGAAAGAACAAAGGAGTCATCCGAAATCTAATAACGCAGTTCCCTAATCTGACTAAATCTCTGCAATGTTGTGTTTGCCAGCTTCACACCATAGCAAACAGCCACTCCGAAATTTGCTGTCTATCCATCTATCAGATGATGGTTTCTTACGATCTAGATTATTACACTTCACATAAAATGCCACAGTTTGATCTGAAGTCGGGCTTTACATTATTCATTAAAACTCATGCTCCAATAATTGGATGCTTGGACTGGCACGGGCAGGACTTGGATAGAATGCAAATCAACGAGGTGGGTCCTGGGTAATGTAGTTACGATTGTGGTTGTACTAGAGAAGAGCTGCGAACGTTACCGACTATTTTTCAACGGGACTGATTCATAAAAAATATAATTATTGCTTTCCACATATTTTTGTCAAAAAACGCATATTTTTCAGATATTTATAGATTTCAAACTCGATGTGCAACTACTAGAAATTGTCACAGCCCCTTCAGATTTTGCATACGTCTTATTCATAACAATATACAACTCCTAAAACCTAGGGAGCCTAATAATTCGGAAAATAATTTTTTTGGTCGATTTTTAAAAAAAGTCGCATTTTTCAAAAATTTCTAAATTTCAAGCTTGATGCGCAACCCCAAGACGTTGTCGTAGAACATTCAAATTTTACACATGTCTTATTTATATCAATTTACAACTTTTGACACCTCAGGAGATAGTGATTTCGAAAAAAAAAAAATTTCGATCCACCCTAATAACTATGCATTGATTCAGTTGTGAATTTTCTTTCAGGTGCAAGAAGTTGCATGCAGCGTGAATCGTTGTATGACGTGGTTGATCAGTAATTTTAAAAAAATTAATGCAGACATGGAAAATACATTTTATCGTGTGCCTTTAAGTACAAACTGCGTAGGGTAATTAATTCAGATACACAATTTTAAAGTAGATTTAAAGCATTTTGATCAGATTGATAATTTTGCGATTTTTAAAGTAATTGCTTAACTTTTGAAAACCACTGCACTTGAGAATTAAATGAAAATCTTCATTAAATGAGTAATCCATGTTTAAAAGATAGGTAGTTCAAACAAACTTTGAAACATCTTATTTTATTCTCAATAGTACTTTCATCCTTTGGGTGAAATCAGATTCGGGCATTAATTGGCGCTCTAAAATTTTTCTTAAGTTGAAATAGGTTAAAAAACACACAACCAGTTGCAAATCTCATTTGCATGAGTATTAAGCCAAGGAAAAATGTTCTGTATTTCAAATCTGTTCCAAATTAATAAATTTCTCCAAATGTGTCAATATGAAAGGAAACCATACTTCGGGATTAATCTAATCTCTCCTTCAAAGCAAACACTGAAATTTTCAGAGATTATCTCTTTATTTCTAAGGAAACACGGACGTCGCATAAATATATTGTGCATTCGTATCGCTAGCTGATTCATTCCGGAATGTAAGAGATTAGTTGAATTTATAAACACTATTCAGCAAAGTATCTTGGGAAATAAATTAATCCTTCCATTTATCTCTAACCTGCATCCACCTTTTAAATGCAAGCTAGTTTTTCTTAAGTAGCATTAAATGATATCAGAGTTTTATTCATTCAAAGGCTTGATGTTTTTTGTTTTCTTTTATTTGCAAACAATATAAATAACCTTATTCTCCTTTCAGAAGACACATGACACTTTCATTGTTTCCACGAAATATGCAAGGTAAAATATTTATTTGTTTATGCAGCACGGCAATGAATTTTTTTATGCATGTGTAGTTGATATATTCAAACATAATTACTGCAGATAGCCTACAATCTAATTTAATTAGTGCACTTTTTTATATAAAAACAGAAGCAGACAGTGCTATTGGAACTTTTTAAAAATAAATGTATTTACAATACCTTTTCTTACAAGAATAAAAATATGAAAATACTACAGAAGGGAAAAAGTTGTTTTTTCTCGCTTTAAAGTAAAAGCAATGTAGTGGGAAATAAAATCAATTATGCAACTAGCTCTAGAAAGCACTTTTTTTAAGCCAGCAAAAACGTCTGCAATGCTGAGGTAAAATGTGGGCAGCCAAAAGTGAAACGCGCCATTTTAGACTGTTCTTCAAAACCTTTATACTTTTTTAACGAAATTAGCTGATCATTATCCTAGGACAAGCGCGTAGCCAGGATTTTCATTAGGGGGGGGGGGAGAGATCAAGACAAGGAGACCATGGAGTCCAATTGCTGCTCACCCCGGTATGCCATAATTATATCCTATGACTAGCTCACTTTAGGGGGGGCAGCTGCCCCCTGCCCCCCGCAGCTATGCCCATGCCCTAGAATTATCCACACTTTATTCGATATAGCGGTCTCCCCAAATACTCCTTAGAATCAGAATCAGTAGAAAATTTTATTAATAAAGTTGTGCTGGAAAATTGTTCTCAGAACATAAAAGATTCAAATAAATTTATGAATGGAACAGAATTTCACAAAACTAGACAATCTTTCTGAAGAAAGATGTTCTGTAGAAATATTTGTTTGTTATCTATAATAATAAAAATGAATGTTTGTAAATCTGTCTGTCTGTATGTGTGCGGTCTCCAGACAAACCTACTGCACGCAGAACTCTGAAAATTTGAATATATAAGCCCATGAGACCGATAATGTACACCTGAGAATCAGAATTTTAAAATTTTAATTACTTTTTTAATTATTAATTAAAAACCGTTTTCAGGATGCCATGCTCGGCGAGTTTCGCCAGCATGATACTGTGAAACAAAATCGCATGCATTGGAAAACATGAAATGGCACGGAAATTTAGTCAGTTTTGCGCCAATCTATATCAATAAAAATGAATGTCTGAAAATCTACATGCGTGCGATGTCCAGAAAAAACTACTGGACGCAGAACTCTGAAAATTCGAACATATGAGCCCATTCCTTCGGTAATGTACACCTGAGGCTCAGAATTTTGAAATTTTAATTACTTTTTAAATTATTAATTAAAAACCGATTTTAGATCATCATGTTTGGCGAACTTTGGCCTCATGAAAAGATTTATGCTTGAAGTGAGTGGTAACCGCAAAAGTAAAAAACCGTTTTTTACGTTGCCATGCTTGGCGAGTTTCGCCCGAATGCTACTATAAAACAAATCGTTTGCATTTGAGAAGCATGAAATGGCACGAAAATTTCATCAGGTTTACGCCAAATCTATCTATCTCTATAATAATAAAAATGAATGTTTGTAAATCTGTCTGTGTGCGGTCTCCAGACAAATCTACTGCACACAGAACTCTGAAAATTTGAATATATAAGCCCATGAATGCCGATAATGTGCACCTGAGAATCAGAATTTTAAAATTTTAATTACTTTTTTAATTATTAATTAAAAACTGTTCTAAAACGGAGATTTTCTTACCCTGTGTTACGAATTTTGGGAGCAACCCGCTGTTCTGGGGTTTAAAACAGTTTAAAATTCGTATTCTACGCGTTAAATAGTTAAATTTTGCTTTTTGTTGCATCAATATGGAATGTTCTGGAAATCTCGGGTTCTATGGGTCGTAGGTCTTCGAAAACCTAATTTTGGGGGACTTATTTTTGGCGCCAATTTGGATATTTCGCAAACGCCAAGTTTGACGATTTTTCTGTCATTTGGCGCGTTTTTCGTAATGGGACCTTTTCATGAAATTTTTTATGGTACTTTTTATGGTATTTAATACGTTTAATGAACTAACATTTCCTAATTTTAAGAAATTTAAATCGAAAATTATGGATTTTACAAGATAATTTGCTTAATTGGATGAAATATTTAATAACTCCAGCAATTTTAATGCAAATTACACGATATTTCTCGTGGAAATATGTGACGGCCACGGCAGTGAGTTGTCTTTAGTGGTGCGTTTGTAAGTACGTACCTGAAACTCTGGAACCATTATCTGCACATTCTGTTATACAATTGCGGCCTAGAGTACTAATCTGGAGTTGCAGTTTACATGTCAGATTTTGTAAATCGCATAATTTAAGGGGTTCACGGGCAACGCCGTGCGGGACTGCTAGTAAAAAAAAAAAGAGCGGTAACTATTCAAATGCTGACTTCGTGTTATTATACTAGGCTTTATTTCTAACAATAATGTGCACGGTTCCAGATTATTTGCATAATTTTCGTCATCTGATGACCGTTGTATATGCTTTGTAAAAACTCCGACCCATCTTGCAAAACAAATTTGTGGGGTGTACAGTAGTATTCATGAAAAATGCTGACCACTCATCCCTAACAGTTAGATAGTCACAAAAGAATCGTTTTGACGTCATAAAGTGTCACACGCTACTGGTGTTTGTACTTGTAGTTGGAAACGAAACGTATGTGTAATATATCGAAACTCGTAAATGCATTTTATTCTATGTTTATTTCTTAACAACAAAAATAAAAGTTAAATAGACCATTAACATTTTTCAATGAATAAAAAATCAAAACAGAGCCCTATCTCCCAGAAAATTATTTATGAAAAAAATCCTATTTATTTTTCATTTATATTTGTTAATTATATCATTTTTCTCCATTCGTAAAGTGAAATTTCAATTTTCGAAACTAATTTTTCAATCAATTCACTTTCTAAAATGCTCGTAGCAAGATGTGCACGACGTAAAACCTAGCATACAACCTACAAACCTACTAGCCTACAAACACAGACACACGGTAGGTCAATAATTCGAGATAGGCATGTTCTTATATGCTCCAGAAGAGAGTTTGTGCTGCCATATATGAAGAGTGTCCGAAAACTATTTTTTTCTATCAGGGTTGCATTGTGAATACACTGTGAGCTAGCAGCGACTGTTTGTAACTGTATTGTGACGTTACTGCGTGGACGCATTTCGGTCATAGATAACGGTCGTGCTAGTAGGGTCTGCATAAAAATTTTATCTCACCCCGTCCCTTTTTGAATTATATCCCACCATGATCCCACTTCAATACAAGCAATATTCTTTTCATTTTTTATGTCAAAACTGACAAAACGCAAATACAGTATTAAGCAGGCTTGTGTGCAGAGAACATTTGTTTGCAAATTGACTTAGAGATACAATATTCATATCCTCCTAAACTAACAAATGCAAATATGGTACCCTTCAGGCCGACTGCAGACAACATATGGTTATGCTCCATACTTCTGTCATAAATGCTTAAGTGGTTTTTGTTTTTTTTTATATTATCGGATGCATTAGGTGGGGATCATGCTGTGTTCCTAAAATTACTCCACTGTAGTAAAAAATCTGAAAATAAAATTTGTAGCACGCCAATTATTTATCTAGCTATATATGAACTGAAAGCAAAATTTTCTTTCTACTAGACCTCTTTAACAAATTTTCAAAAGATTTATCGTGAAGAAAAGTAAAAAAAAAAAAAAAAAAAAAAAAAAAAAAAACTGTACACTACATGTGGCTATTAAAAAAGCAATTTTCGTGGTGCTTTTCAAATAAGCACTATTTCTATTTTTCATTTAAATACGTGCTAAATATTTTTCAATTTACATTTCTTTTCAACACGAATATAAATATAAAGCTATTACGCACCGTTCATCGTATTAGTTTATCATCTAAAATACAGGAATTTGTGAATGCTGCCTAGGGATGAAGAACATTTTTTGTTGTTGTTGTTGTTGTTGAATCTAGTCTTGATACCACATAATAGAATTTAAATTCCCTCTGAATCTCCTACGTTTAAAACACCGCATTTCAGTTAAATAAAAAAAAATCATTCTACATACTCTTTTATTGATATTTATCCTCTCTATATAGATATTTTTCATCCTTATTCTTGAGTGCGTGCATTTTATGAAAGATGAAAATTTTTACTCGGCTCCTTCTCACGAATTTATATTTTGTCGAATAGTAAACAATGGTACCAGCGTCATTCTTTGAGAGTATATTTGAAAGAAATGTCTTGCTTTAGTACACCATTTGTTTGAAAAATCATTTTCTTTTTCTTTCTTTTTTTCACATAAGACTCGTTTTCCAGCAAAATTAAAACATGTAAATTTGCAATAGTTTTATTAAAGAACTTTTAAAAGTATAAAGTATTTTGCTGTAAAGCCAAGTATTTTGTTATTTGATTCAAATTTAAATATTTTAATAATCTGTTTATTTGTTTGTGTGTTTAATTCATGTAAAAATGTCATACAACAATGGGTGATAAAAAATACCTTTGATTGCCGCTTATAACCTCAACTGTGAATAACTGAATTTCGCGCTGTCAAAAGAAGCTTTATTATTTTCTAGGTAAAATCACTAGAATTCTGTAATAATAAAAATTTAATTTAGTAAAAGGCTTTAATTAAATGCCAGAGACAAAATTAAAAAAATTCTTTAAATAACATTAAGAAGCTAATAAACAAAGCGTGAAACATAATCTCAAAACAAAATGATTCCGACTTTATTTGCTGACTTAAATTCATATTGATGGCATTTTTTTTCTGCTTGCAAAAGAAACCGTACGACAAATTTTGATGTAAAAAAATTTAATAATGGGATAAACTAATTATCTGTGTGGTTAAATGAAGCATAAAGTATTTAAAATTTTATTATTCTAGAATGAACATGTAATTACTAACAAACACTACTAACAATATTAACAAACATTACTAACAAACAAAGTCCACTAATAATGTGCAAAGGAATAAAAATAACCGAACTAATAAAAGAATATTAACACAAATCAACGTGCGATTATTGTCAATTATCTTCACGAAAGATCTAGACCGGGGGGAGGGAAGGGCTGTCCTCGTATAGAGTCGTGTCGAGTATACGTTTAACGTATACTCGACACACGTATAACGTACTCTCACGGAACCTAAAAAAGTAGTACGTTATAGCCAAAGTACGTTATAAACAATACCGCCGGTAAGATTCAATATTACACAAAATAAGAAAGAGGGCTCATAATTTCACTGTAATATGTGTTTTAAACAGGACTGATTTTTTAAAATTTAAATTAAATAAAAAACAGAAAAAATTCTTCATCACGTAGCATTTTTATTGAGATAAATTATCTGTAATTTTCTTTTGTTTTAAATGAGCAGATTCTACTTTTAAAATACCGTTTTGGATAGCCATAATAGACTTTTAGAATTTCTTCATCATCACTGCGGCATTCAAAAAATCGTGATACTGTTTTTGTAGCATTTAATGCGTCGGGTATTCTTGGTATAGGCTCCTCTGTTTCTTCCTCACTATCATCAGAATCACTTTAGATAGGGCTTTTCAGAAGGCAATTACATTGATGAATGGCCAAAGAAAAAAACTTTCATGTTCTTAGCTCTGCCTAGCAGGGGAAAAAGATATAAGATCGTTCCCTTCATTCATGCACAATTCATTTTGCTGGAGAATCTGAAAACTGAGAACGAGTGTTTTTGATCGAACTGAAATTTACGAGAAAATAAGGAAATAAAATGCTTAAGAAAAGCAAAATTTCATTTTTGGCTTTGGTGTAAAAAGTACATTATAGCCGAAGTACGTACTTTTGTTAAGTACTTTTTAACCGAAGTTAAATAACATAACATTATAAATATAGGACTTCAATCGGGACCTAGCTCCTAGGTACGTTATAACCGATAGAACGTTATATCACAGGTTCGTTATAAAAGGTGCGCACTGTACCATAAAGAGTCGGGAGCTTTTCACTAACATGTTCATAAGGACAATCTTTATTAATAGCTTAAAAAGAAACTAAGCACCAATCAAGTATGAAGCACCCCACGGGGATTTTTTAACGTTAAACTAAATTTTCAAAATCATTTTTTTCTTATTTTTAAGTTTGATTCAAAAAGTTCAGTTATACCGACTTGTGAGACATTATCCTCATCACATTTCACAAAAATCTCACATCTCAAATTAACCGTTTAACGCGCATGTGTTCTCGCTCTGGGAACACCAAACTCTGACGTTTTGGCTGTTGCCAGTCACGAAGAATAGATTTGATTCCTATAAAAATAGTTCCGGGTGACATAGCTCCACGAGAATCCTTTACTTTTTAGCACGTCAATTCCCGCTACAAACAGCATTTTCAATATCATCGTATAATCGTAAATTCTTTATATGCCTACAAAATTTCAAATTAATTTGATGCCTGGAAGTGGTTGAAAACTCAACTGCAAGATTCTATTACATCAATTCCCGCCAAAAAATGGTCACGATTCTTTTTAACAGCACTGACATCTGCTGAAAAATGGAAGAATACGAGACCAGCTGGATAGATTGCCCAATGCTGAAAAAGGGCAGTCGTTGCCATCGCTCGACTTAACTACCAGCAGCACAGCCAGCTGCGTCAAAAAAGGGTCTCTAGATCTGTGGCACGCGAGGGTCGTTTCGATCGTCCGCCATCTTGCTGATAGTTAATTCGAGCGATAACAACGGCTCCCCTTTCTTCAGCATTGGGAAAGGGTTGCGTCTCAAAGGGTTAAAGGTAAATGATCTCCTACGAGTTTTTTTCGGCTGTCTGAATTTCGGAAAAAAGCAGAAAAAATAAATTCAACTTCGTAAATTTCGCTAACATTCAAATATTCTTCTGTGCAACGGCAAACAAAAATAAAATTTGTGCGTCAGTGTATAGCATTTACACATTCACATGCGTTAAAAATATTTATTCAAAATTGAAGCATCGACGCATATGTACGTCAATTCAGAACTGCAAAAAATTTTAAAGAATCGTTTTAACAGTGGGAACAAAAAGGTCCACTTATGTGGAAAAAGGTCCACCTCTGGAACGAACAGGTTAAACTGCTGTCTATGAAAAAATTTAAAGATTATGTTTTACTTTATAGTTCAAATTGCTATATAAGCGTGCTTAGCGTGTTTCTTTAAAGTTCAATTTAAAGTAAAAATTGTTGTCTTATGGTCATCAAACTGGATGAGATTTTGGGATAAACTAAAAAAAAAAAACTGTGTATCATTGTGATTAGTGTAATTTTGCGATATCCTGTAAAGGAACTTGAATTATTATTTCAATCCTCTCAATGAAGAGCAAGCTGTTATAAACGTTTATATATTTTGCGTACTTTGCTTCAAACTGATGAATGTCTCTAAACTGCCACATAGACTGTAATCGGTAATGAATTGGAATTCTTTTGAGTTCTCCTGTAAATTAATTAAAGATGTCACATACCTATTTTGACGGATAGCCTTATTTTGCAATCCTCAGCAACATATACCAATTTTATTTTGTTTGAAATAGATGGATGCCTCTAAAAACACTTCCAACAATGACTCTCCATAGAGTGCAATGTATTGGAGTTCTTTTCGGTACTCCTGTAAAAGAATTATAAATGCTACAAACAGCATTTTCAATAGCATCGTATAATCGTAAATTCTTTATATGCCTACAAAATTTCAAATTAATTTGATGCCTGGAAGTGGTTGAAAACTCAACTGCAAGATTCTATTACATTAATACATACATACGCACATACATACTACATACATACAGGTGAAAGTAATAAAAGCGTACTTAAAAAAATAAATATTGATCTCGACAAAAGTAAAATAGCGGTAAAAAAAAGAATAAAAATCTAGGATAGTTTTTCAAATTTTAAATATGCTTAACTGTTATTCAACCAATACAGAATTGAGAAAAGATACCTGAAAATCAATTTAACCAAAAAAACTTATACACTCTTTGAAAAACATTGTATTTAGTTGAGGAAGACTTATTGGTAATCCATAAATATTTTTCAAAAAAATAAAATAAAATAAAATAAAATAAAACATGATAACACGGGTTTTAGAATAGGCAGATATTTATTACCCTTTCTCCAAACTGCATGATTCTTTAAGAAGCAAGACTTCTTTTCGATTAGAAAGCTTTCAAATCCAACAACATATGTAAGATTAGGCCTATCTCCGCCTTTTTCGTGTTGCTGAATGGCTAGAGATTGAGATAAATTATGTGCATAGTCATCTTCTTGGAAGATAAATTTATATGGAAAATTTCCAGCAATATTCAGTTCAGTGTACATACAAAAACAAGTCCTGCAGTATTGAGAAAAAATTATTTGAATTGCGTATTTGAACAGTAAAAATATCAATAAGTAATGCTCAAAAAGAATATATCTAAAATTTTGAGAAAAAATGCAGTGAATAATAAAGCTTGGTCTATAACTAAGAATAAATATAACTTGGTATATTCTTTTAACTAAAGCATTTTAAAATTTTTATTTGAATATAGTACAGGTGCCACCAAAAAAAGATTAATCACCATGAATATATTAAATGCAGGTTTCGAATAAAATAAAAAAAAATTAAATATTTATTGGAAATACGATACGTAACTAAATTTTAACGCTTAAAGAAACACATTTTCTTATACGAAGCCATAAATTTCGAAACATTATATTTCCATAAATTGTTTTAGATAAATAATGAATTATTAACCTGATTTTCAGGCAATAATATTAAGAGCGATAAAACACTCCGTGTACATTTTGAGAAACTCAATAAAAGAGTCATTTTATAAACCTATTCGAAGTTTCAAATTTTGCATTTTACTAGTACTTACTACTTCATATTTTAAAATGCAATATTTTGATAATATAAGCGTTCTTAATGATTTTCAAATTGATTCATTGGAGTAATGTTACACTGTGAAGTTTGTTATTTCTTGGATAAATAAATATTTGCCATAACATATTTAACAAATGGTAAAACAAAATTTTTTAAATTTTAAACAGAAAGACTAATCTCGAGTTTTATTGTTTTACTCAGAGGATTTTTTTAATGGTTATCTTAATTTATCATAACATATTAATGATGAGTTCTAAAATTTATATAAAAGAATCCTATGCTTTGTATTGCTTATGTTCACTCTTTGTCGCAAACAGTGGATTGTCAGTGTTATTTATAAAAAATTAGCTCAATATAGTATTTAAGTTGTTTTCTGTTCTAAAATTATACTCTTAAGAGAAGGGGTATAGTCACATTAAGTAAATTATTGGGTTTATTTATAGCATATTCTAACATGAATAATTTTATATGAATACTGATGAAAGAATGTTTATTTGTCATAACTACCTCAAATACTTATTGAAAATGTTCCAAAGTTAAATAAATAATATCATTTGGTTTCATTATATTAGTTAAAATCCATTGTGCATAAGGCACTAGATTTTTCTTTATGAAACAAGCATATGGTTTCAGAAAGAATATCTAATTTTCTTTACCCTTTAAAGTACAAGCTTACGTTACCTATTTCTTTTCTCATTTTTTCTTCTTTTTATAGGCGTGGGGTAGATGAATATGACTAAATCAAATGCAAAAAAGGAAAAGTTTTTCTTGATTTTTTAAATAAATTTTATGTTTTGAGACAAATTCGAGAGACACGTCCCTCTTTGCCGAAAGAAGCTATGCATTTCTTTTCAGAAACAATTCTTTACACATATAAAATGAGGAGTTATCATTTCCTCTAGCAAATTCTATATTTTCATAACTATGCTTGAAGTCAGAAAACTAACAACTACAGTTCCCACATTACGCTCTCGAAAAATAAATAAATTACAGTCTTAAGAAAGTATGCAAAAGCGACTACTTAAAACTACACAGTTAACAATAGACTAAAATTTTGCGGTAAAAAACATTTAAAAAAGCAGCTAAATTATACTAGTTACCAACTCGTTTATTTTAATAACGTTTACTCTATTTGTAAAAATTGCAAATCTAATGACAATCTGTTCGACGCATATAAAGATTCTCAAAAAACACCCATTGTATCCAACAGTAATTAGTATCTCTCACGTTAATCGCTTCCATTATTTTTCGCATCAGCTGGCAACTCCTTTGTTTGGAAACTGCACTATTATTTTAATACAATCGCCCGCGTACAGGCCATGAGCGATAATGAGTTTTAGTCACCATAATTTTTTTACCTGAGCTCAGTTGTTATCCAAAGTAGATTTCTATGTTCCGGAGAAATCTTTTTAAATTCCTTTTATGAACTAGTTCTCGTGCGATTATTTCGAGTTTTCACTAAGACTGTAATTCTAATATAGTTTTATGCATTGCTTTTAAATGCAATCTTTTGTTGGGTGTGTTTCTGTATGATCATAATTACTTAGAGAATAAACGAAAATAAAATTTAAATTCATGAATATTTGTTGTATTGAAAATTAAAACAAAACTGTTTAGACATATTTTCATATTTTGTAATTTAATATTTTAAAGTTTTTCTTTGCAAATACCTTGTTTTCAGAGACAATGTACGGATATATTTTTCAATCAACTGTAAAATATGAATATAAATTACTGTGCGATCATATAACCTATTAAGTAATTAAAACTAAAGATTCTAGTTTATAATATCTATTAAAACGGGCCTACGAATATGATGCTTTTACTTGTATACCTTTTTATATAAGTAAGTTTTTACCACTTCTGCTTTTGTAATTCAAAGAACTTTACGTAACATATGTTTGTAGCCAACTGTAATTATTTCAAACTACCATACTTACTCATGTATAGCTCGCACCCCGTACTTCACAAGAAAAATAGAAAAAATGGTGAAATTTTCTTATCTCGTATAAACCGCGCATTCCAAATTTGACGTGGAAGTGAATTGGATAGTGACTGAAATTTTCAATTAAGTGATTTGAACTGAAGAAAATATCATTTAAGAGGTCACTGACTGCGCTAGTGATGACAAAGACTGTGATGGTAACAATAGTAGCGGCAATGAGAATTGCTAATGAGTATTATAAAATAATGTTGCTAGGGATTTCGTATAAAATAACGTGTAACGAGTGAAATAAAAGCACTGCTGTACTTTTATTGAGAAATATTTTTCCAGTTATATTTTCCAATCTGAATACATTTCCTGATTCAAAAGAACATCGTGGGTTACATGCAGCAGTAAAATTTATTCCGTGTATAACCAACGCCCCCTAGAGAGGAAGCCGCGGCGCTTACTTTTGACGTCACACCGAGTAGGTAAAGCAAAGCGTTTCCATTGGGTTTCCATTGGGTAAGCGTTTCCATTGGTCCCGAGCGGGAGAGAGGAGAAACCCAATGGAAACGCTTTGCTTTACCTACTCGGTGTGACGTCACAAGTAAGCGCCGCGGCTTTCCTCTCTAGGGGGCGTTGGTATAACGCGCACTCAGATTTTATGCCTTACATTTTTGAAGAAAAAGTGCGCGTTATACACGAGTAAATACTATATGTCTGCATTGTAATTTGTTTTCAAAAAGTAATCTTAATTCATTTTACTCAGAGATAGTAATTTCTGTGTGGTGATCCATTACTGACAGATTCGATTCCTTTGAGTTAGTACGAAAGACCGATGAATCGAGCAATCTAGCTTGATCGTCCCCTGATTCGGATAAATGATCCGTCTGATGTGATCTTCCACACATCCCCAAGTAGCACAACTAGTTCAAAAAACGTTCAAATTACGTTGGAAATACGTTTTATGACGTTAAAAAACGTGTTTTAAACGTCTTTTGGACTAATTGTGCTACTAGGGTCGTACTTACACATGCGTGTGGGCTATAAAAGCCTTCGCAAGAAAATCTCAGGCTGCCTTCCTGGTAATCCAAGCAAGGGTGGATCCGGAAACTTTTTTCGGAGGGGGCGCAAATCTTGAATACTCATTTTATTTAGTGTAAAGCCCACTTAATATTGCTGAAAGCCCCATTTATCTAGTGTAAATATATTATTCTCGCAGGGGGCGCGCGCCCCCTGCGCCCTCCCCCTGTATCCGCCTTTGAATCCAAGAACCAGCGCCAAAAAAAAATGTTAATGAATTGAGCAAGCCTAGTCTTTTTATAGCTTATTGCATTTGTTGTATACACAAACATACTGCGACCAGTCAAGTGAAAATGAGAACAGGCGGCTCTGGTGCACTGTCGAAGCTGTCGTTTTTGGCGAGGTAATCAAAGAATTGAGCAAGGCTGAAAATCGTTATCCGAATTGGATATTGCATAATGAAATTAATGCCAGCTAGTCAGCTGAATGAGGGGATAGAGCTGGCCAGTCGGCCTCATTCTAAGAGCAAAAATTAAAAGCTGTGTAATATGTCGAGCAAAGTTCAAATTTTCTTTTGAGGATATTAATTGTTATATCAATTATAAAAAAATGGTTAGCTAACGATTCTGCAGGACAACGGCCGTCAGTGAGCAAAAAAAAAGAAATAAAAAGTTCACGCGCGCTCTCGGCGTTAGGTGGCAGAAAGTAAAATTGGTGCAAATAAATGTAAGAAAGAGCTCACGTATACTCGTAGGAAAGGAACTGAATTTATGTACACAATAGCTGGGAGTCATTGTATCTATAGGGAGGTATATTCTTTTGATACGCTTTAATAGTGAGTCAATTGTTGTGATATTATTTGTAATGTTAATTCTGTACATATAAAATAAAGGTTCAATATTATTAAATTATGATTAACACATGACCAATTCAATCTAGCTCGTTAAATAAAAATAATGTAAAATGCAAGCTGCCGCGAACAGAGAAAAAGAGGAGGATTAAAACTGAGAGCGAGGTAATAGAATGAATGGAGCAAGGCTGAAAATCAGTTTTACAAATTGTATGTTGCTTTTAAATGGAAATTATGAATGTCAGTTCACTGAATGTGGGGACGGAGTTAGTGAGTCGACCCCATTGTATGTACAAAAAAATAAATGCTGTGCAATTCGTTTAGCAAAATTAAAAAAAAAATTGAGGGCATTAATTGTTGTATTAATCTAAAAAAAAGGGTCGGTCATCAATTTTGTGGGACAACGTCCGTCAGACAGCTATAAAAGAAATAAAAATTTTTGTGCGCGCTCGGCGTAGCAGGCAGCGACTTGCTCTTTTCATTAATATTATTGAACCTTTATTTTATACATTACTAATAATATTACAGCAATTTGCTCATTATCAAAGAGTATTTAAAGGGCATCTCTCCCTACAGATACGATGACCCCTAGCTATTGTATTCATAATTTCGGTCCCTTACCTACGAGTATACCTGTGATCTCTTACTCACATGAATTTTACTTTCCGAAACTCCGAGAGCGCGTGCGAAAGTTTTATTTATTTATTTTCTGACTGACTGGCGTTGTTCCTCAAAATCGTTGATTGACTGCATTTTTTATGATTGATATAACAATTAATACCCTAAAAAAAAATTGAATTTTGCTCAACGCGTTGCACAGTATTTAATTTTTTTACATACAATGGGACCGACTGATCAGTCCTGCCCCTCATTCAGCTGACTGACTGACATAATTTTCATTTACATGCAATATCCAATTTGTATAATGCTTTTCAGCCTTTGCTCAATTCATTGATTACCAAAAACGGCAACTTCTGCAGTGTATCATAGCTACCTGTTCTCAGTTTCACTTGACTGACAGCAATATGTTTGTGTACACAGCAAATGTAATTAGCTATAAAAAAACTAGGCTTGCTCAATTCTTTGACTTTCTTTGGCACTGCCTCTTCGACTATTGTCTTTTCAGTCTAGCTGTTGTCAAATTACGAGAAGCCGGCATTCATATTCTGAACAGTGTTGTTTATCAGTTAAAGTTATTATTTTTTTCAAGTTTTAAATTTTGCAACATTTAATTCGTTGGAAGTAACTTGAAGTTATGTTTAGAATTGTCATATTAAAAGTTTTTTTTCTTTTTAATGACCGGGTCAGTGGCCTACTTGAGGCTTGACTACAACGAGGGTCGCAGATGTTAGTCATTTCATTATGGGGGCTCCAATTAGGCAAACCAACGTTGTCCCCGATGAGTCTCCCAATTTTGAACTGATTTCAGGTGAGAGACCTAGCTCCTGAAATCAGCACCCCCATTTGAACATGGAGGACATTGGAGCCACGAACATATTTTACTTGCACCAATTCCCATTATCTCATATGGTTCCACAGCAGTCCAACCGAGTGAAGAATTCACCCTCCCAAGCACTGGCCAAACCGGAGCTGGTTTCACTCTCCGTTTTCTTACGGAAACGGAGCAAAGTGACTAGGTCACTACTGGACGTTATTTTGAAAGTTATGCTTTAATAAAAGTAATTAAATGTGTACTGTAGGGTTTGAAGGTAATGCAAGACATGTACACTAACATTAACACACTGCTTATTTTCGGATTTTTCTTTGATATATGCATTAAGAATAATTCTTTAATTCCTTCTTGAGAATCCAAAACTGTCTATTCTGCAAATAAGTTTTCATTTAACAAAGAAATACAGGACTGTAAATGTAAAAAAAATTATATATAGAATTATTTTTAACTTTAAGATTTCCTCTGTGTTCAGAATCTGCCTCGTCGCTAATTAGGAAAACTTTTTCTACTTTAAGAATTTAGTAAGAATATTTATCTGTCCATGATTTTTTTATCAGTGTTATGTTAATGAATAAATACGTTTTCATATATTTAGTATACACATTTTGCTTTGCCAAATAGCAGCCTTCCCGAAAATTTATTAACAAAAGTAAATATGAATAAATACATACTAGGATGGATTTAAAGAATGCTACAAGGATAATAAAAATTATTAATAGCATATAAGAACAGGAAATATAAAAAAGAGTTAAGAAGTATACTTGCTGATTACTTTCTAAATAATCACCAAAAGTGTTCGATTCAGGAAACAGGAACATTTAATTTAAACCGTCTAGGTAGCAATCATGTCTCTATGCCCTTTGAGCCGTACTTCTGAACTCCGGCAACTGTCTTCACATTACTCAGAAGAGACCCTAGAATGTTGAGTGAGGGTGACATCCTCTTGCATGACAATTCCATACTGCTTGCATCAATATTGCTGCAAAAAAAATTCAAGTGGGAAGTGTAAGGTCACCACCCATACAGCCGAGACTTGGCAACCAGTAACCATTTCTTGTTTCTGAAATTGAAAATCCGTGAAGCTCTTCAGACAGTGGTGTGAAAACAGCTGACAAGAACTAGCTCAATGGGTAGGGACATAATTTTCTACCCAGATGGTTTAAATAAGACAATCCCGCATTCCAAGAAATGCCTGAGTATTTTTTATGATTAAATAGAAAAGTGATTTTCAAGTTTGCCACTTAATTCCCTTTTGGATTTTTGTGTACTGTATATAAATAACGTTTTAGTACGCTTTCTGTTCTTTTTTATCCATTCTCGTCTCTCTCTAAGATATTTCACTTGTGTATTGATTGTTTGTTTGTAGAATTTTCTTTTCCTTAATGCAATTTAGAATGTTCTGTCAAACGAAATCTTGTGTAGCAAAAATGATTATTGATGTGATGTTCAGTTCATCTTTATTTCTTCTTTTATCCCCAAAGTATGTTTCTGAACTGACTCATCCATCTTTTGTTTTAATTTAATCTGTATGCATTCTTTAATAAATGAATATGTCACTTACAGCGCCGTTATATCTTAATGATACTCAGAGAATGCTCTTAGTGGTTTTTATCATGAAAATATATCAAAACACTATTAGCGTTAGCTTTTCTTATTCTTTCCAAAAACGATTTAAGCATTTTTATAGGCGAAATCGTTTATCGAAACCTTTTTGTTATTGTTGTTAATGGGTTACATACTATAATGAAAGATCACTGCATTTTTAAATTTGTATTTACTAAAACTTTTATTAAATCTTATAGTTCATTTTAATGCCTATAATTTTATTATAGATCGATGGAATGTCAATACACTAAATTATATTTAAAGAAAAATGCCTAACTCAATATAATAGATGATAATAGGTGAATAAAATATATTTGAAAATTCTTTTTTCTGGACTTTTTTATACTATGAAAATGCCGAATGAACATAAAAAAATTGAATAACCTTAAAAATGCAAATTGAATAAAGAAATTTGGATTTTGGAATATAATGAACTTATATAATGCACAGGTTTATGTATTTTGCATTTACTAAACTTTCAGTGGAAAGTCAAATAAACATTTTTTAACAGGTTACATTTTTCGTTCCCAAAAAATCATCTAAAAAACAGAACAATAAAAAATTTAAAATTTGAATTCTTAAAGAAAACAGATTTCTTTTTTCTTTTACAGATTTTTCTTGCTTTTTTTTTTTGTATGCTTATAATAGATGCTTTAAAATTTTATAAAAGTTACGTTTACATTCTTGGGAAAATGTAGAAAAAAAAAGCAACATGATTTTTGTTACTTTTATTTTTAATTTTATTTTCTCGAAATAAAATAAAATCCATCTCTAATTCTATTAAGCTGATCAAATTGAACATGTACAAGGAAAATCAAGTGTTTTAATGGATATAACTTAAACGTTTTAAATACCATGATTTTGCGAGAATATTTAAACTAAAAAAATGCATTCAGTAGGCTGTCAGTTCAATAGAAATAAAGATTTTCTACTATATTTATGTTGATCAGATTTTTTCAAAATTTTGAAAGATTATAGTAGATATGTCACTTTATATTTTAGGCAAAATATTTAAAAGTTCATGTTTTTGCCTATTTTTACCATTTGAAACATAGCAAGTCCTTAAATTATAGTGAGATTAAAAATGCATCTTGAAAGACATTTTTTTTTTCTTTTAAGTTGTATTAAATACTTTTGAAATCGACGTTTTATGTATTCTTACCCCAAAAATCTTTGAAAATTGTTTGTCTTAAAATATTCATGCTTCTTCCATAAAACTTGATTGAAGAACTAAACCATCGATAGGAAATGGAGAATGTGTTTCCTTGTTCTTCAACCAATCAACTCGATAACGGTTTTTACTTTATCAATCATCCGATTATGGAAAAGGAAATCATCTAAGAGAATCCCTAGGAGCTTAAAAACATTATTTTTAGCAGTTATCCATAAAGCTGAAAATAGATTGATAAAATAACTGAAAATAGTGATTTCAGTTTGTTTGTCTGATTAGTGTTTTAACTGCTGTAAATCGATTACCACGAACTTTATGTAAGTTACTTATATGTACTACGACGTACAGGATGTCTCAAAAGGTCATTGCCAAACTTAACGTGCTGTTCTGTCATACCATGGCAAACAAGATTTACATAGAAACTTGTGCCAGGAAATTCAAGCGGCTACCGCTGTAGAGCAATGCTCACAGGCTTTCAAGAGAGTAGGAAGCGTGATCTTTTCAGTCGGTACAGATGTACCCTGACCGCTTCCCACACAGACGCCACCCAGGTCGTTTCTTGTTTGGACAATCGCATGCCAGAATGCATAGGGCAAGAGCTTTACAAGTAAGTAGTCATATCGGTGGAGAACGCACTACACAATCACCTGTCGTAGAGAAAGCTGTGCTACGGAAATTCGAGAACAACCCTCGAAAAGTTTTCTGAGCAAGCATTCCATAGTTATGCGCATACTGCACGAGGACACGCCACACTCCTACCACGACCAAAGAATACAGGTACTGTGCGATGCCGATTATCCCAAACAGATTGCATTCACACGCTAGTATTTGCAAAAACGAGTCGCACAGGCGGATTGTCCATCTTTTTTTTTTTGTTCCTTCTTCCTAATAGCTTCTTTTACAAGTCCTGACAGCTGTCCTGAACCTGCATAACATGTACGTAGTGAGTAGGAACAGGTTGATTGGCCTATTACCTGAACGCCTTGGCAGGAATACCTATCATTCGTTTTTCTAAAGAATGTTTCCGAATCTGATGGCAGGCAGCAGCTGTTCGCCGAAATATATGGCATCAGCATGATGGAACGTCCGCACATATTTTTTCCAGAATTGTGAGAGAATACCTTGATGGGACATATCCTAATCACTTTATTGGCAGAGGCGGAAGAGTCGCATGGCCGCCGCGACCCTCCGACTTCACTCCCCTGGAAGTCCACCTGTGGGGATGTGGGGATACATGACGTCCATGCTGTACGGAATGACCGTAACTTCAGACATGGATCTCGTCACCAGGATCGTGGAAACGGTGCATTTGTCCGTCACACAACTGCCAATTTTGAACGGGTCCGTGAATTCATGCGTCGACGATTTTAAGCAATCATTGTGACAAATGGAAGAGATTTTGAACTTGTGTGATTTAACCAAGTCAGTACCAGGTTACCGAGCCATGCTCAGAATCTAAAGGCTCCTTAAGTGTAAAATAATGAATACGTAAATGCCTTGGCACGTATCAATAATCTTTATGGTTGCCAAAGATTTTCATCGCTGTCGGATCACCCATACATTATCAGGTAAGCTTTGGTCGGCATTCAATGTTACAATGGCATATATTTTGTTTTGAAGAGGGATGCTAAATATTCGATGGTCGGTGCCATCAGAGTTGAGAAAAAAGTAGTTTGACGTAAGGTGCCTCCTTTCCTTCTGTAGCAGATCAGCGAGGGTATCAGCGAAGATCTTGGGCGATGCATTCACTAACAGCGTCTTCATTACTTCAGAAATATATCTGTCCATATTGAGGACGTTCAAATTCAGCATCAAGAATTTGAGTTGGTTGAACTGTCAGATGAATGCGTTTATAAAAAATTCATCAAGTCTGTTATACACTGTTCGCAACGTAGGAGTACACACCAAAATCGTTAATAGTTTCACTCGTCATATACTGTGAACAAATCCATTGTAAAGTATGCTTTCAAATTTCGAATTCTTTGAAATGTGGTTGACATCGAAGAAACAACCACACCAATTCATTAGGAAATTCGGAATGTCCTACATCAATCTTACAGTCCCCAAAATGGTTTCGGTTAATTTTTGTTTTTACTCTTCAGAAAAGTGCAAAGCTCCAGGGTGAATGCAATCCATGTTAAAAAGTTTTAAACTATGATAATAAGTACCCACAATTGTGGCAGCTTTGTAGATACTTAGACTGTTTACCCGAAGTATTTGTCGACGTCTAGCTGTTCCATGTCGATCTCATTCCAAATACTAATCATTTGTTTAATCTGCTTGTGTTTGAACTGCACGTTCACACATTTGGGCTAAGTGCTGCTATCGGTGATCATATGTTTCCACAGCTCGTTTTTGAGCTACACTTTCATGCATTTACGTCTTTATAATACATCTATTATGATAATTCTTTACGATTGAAATTGTAAATTTCTCTATAGTGCTTCAATTCAAACATAAAATACTTATTTTTTTCTAATTCAAAGAAAATAAATCATGCATAAACAAATTCTACAAACGTAAATTCAATCTTATAGATACATAAATATAGATGCCATAAAAGTATAATCTTACATAAATATGCTTTAAACATAATTTTATTTTATAAGTCCACGCTTAAGAAAATAAAAAGTGTAACACAATTTAAATTATTAGTACAAAAGGACACTTCGAAATCATGAAATCAAAAACAGAATAGATCAAAAATATTCTTTTATAATAACCCTAACAACTACTTAAACGTTGACAATAATAGAACAAACGAATGGACTGAAGAAAATGGACTTCTAACCACGAATAAATCAAAAATAATCGCTCCTATATAGTTACGCTGATCCCTGACTCTGGCACAATTCCAGTTCAACCACTCAAAATAAAACTTTTACCATCCAAACAGATTAAAAATGTATTGTCTAATAACTTAAAATTTCTACGGTTCGTTGGTGCGATCAGCCTGAAAATTATCATAATTATGTAAAAAAGAAAGAAAGAAAAAAAGAAAAAGAGGAAAGAAAAAATCTGATAATCCACCTGTTCCCTGATTTTTAAGTGTTTTTTTTGGGGTTTTTTTTTTGTATTTTTAGCTCTATTTCATTTAAAAGAATAAAAAAAGCTAATCATTTGAGTGTCAGAATTATCTATTGCAAGTGTCATTGACGTTACATTGAAGTCACGGTTATCAGGCTTTGGAGGAAAAATTACGATTCCAATTCGCTTAAGATAGCTTTTCTAAATTACTACTCAGTTTAACTTTTTTTCAAAAATAAAACGGTTTTCTATGCATTAAGCATGGATATAGGAGCGGATGTTGATACAAAACGAAATGTTTCGAATACGAAATGTTTCTGCAGATTATACAATTCGAATTTCGATGTATAATAAAAATATGAAGTTATTTGATTTTAAGTCGGTAAATATTAAATATTCTGAGTGTAGACATTCTATCGCCCGCTGTAATTGTCTCCACAAAGGGCTTTATCCTTTAGTTTAATGATAGTACACAACACAAAACAACACAGTCTAATCCACGTCTAAATAAGAATTGAAAATTTATTAGAAAAATCTTAGTAACCAGATAGCCTCCCAATTTACTGCTTCCACATATGGACAACTCCCAGCCTGCGGCCGGATGGGGCCCGCCATGGTTTTTGGACCAGCCCTCAGAACAAGTCAAAACCCTGTATAAAACCTATATAAAACATTCAAACTTCCATATAAATCCGAATTATACGACCCGAGATTTCGCTAACATCCTGAAGTCAGGCCCAGGAGGGCACGATCGTAAAGTTCTGCCCGCAACTTTTTTAAAAGGTTGTCCGTACGATGATAAAATAAATGAGTTGAAATCATCAACTGCAGTGAATGAAAACTAAACTGATGGCTGATCATCTGCAAAATTAATTTGAATATCGGCTGCGAGCCCAATTTAGGAATCGATCGTATCATGTTTTCATCGGACTTTCGAACATCGTTTCATTATAAACGGTTGACCCATTAAAAAAAAAAAAAATCGTCAGGGTAACTACATTTAAATATTTATCGTCAACTTGGCGGAATAAGGTAGTTAAAATAGAATTCAACCTAGTGCCGTTATTTTAAAAAAAATGGAATTTTCATGTTACGTCACAGGGATTTTTTTTCATACTGTGAATGACTGAAAAGGGTGTCATTTTCATTTAAATTATTCGGCTAAGCTGAAACTTTTATGCACTTTTGAAATGCGCATCATATGGATCAATAAAATACATGAAAAATATTTATTGTTTTAGTATATACGCGAAAATACATTTAGCTTTACGTTAGTTACAAAAGGATAATTGTAATAAATTCAGGCAATTTTTCACATAAGATTTACGAGTAGTTTTGTATTAATAACTATGAATTAAGAATAATTAAATTATTTACGTATATTACATCAAGGTGCTTGCGGGGATGGCAACGAAGACTCTTTTCGCTTTTTCTTTCGCTGGTTGCCAGGACGATATTTTGAAATCAAAATAATTTTTTAATTCTAAACAAATTTATGTAGCTGAATGGTGTAATATATCTAGTTACTAAAATATTTATTTGTCTGTGTACTGAACATCAAGTTCCATTTATTTTGTTTCTTTGCGAAATTAATTTTTACTATTATATATCGATGGCGTGTATTTTTTAATCCGCCCCAAACTTATTTGAGCGTCCCTTTTAGGAAGATTGCATCAATTGTGTTTTTCAAACGCTCAATAGATGGCGCTACCGTCCAAAAATTTTTAAATTTTAAATTTTGAGCGTTTTAGAGTTTTTTCAATCAATTGACCTCGCTCAATCGTTTCAGGGGCCCAAAAAACCCCCAGGTACGAAATTAAAAAAGAATCCTTAGAGCAGTTTTCGAGATCGTTCGGACATACACACCCACACACACACAAACATTCCTCGTTTAATATAAGAGCGGAATATTAATACAACACCTTCATCTAATAAAAATCACAACTCTTTCTGAATGAGGTGATTCTCTACAATGCATGACCTCTTTCTACAATGCTCAATTTCACTCCCCCTCTACGCCTATGGACATTGTCCTCTAGCAGTCACCGTTCCCATTTCCGGACAAACTTGTTATGCAAGTCCTGTTTGTCATGGTATGACAGACCAGTATGTTAAGTTTAGAAACGACCTTTTGAGACACCCTGTATGTTCTTTTAAAAGCTGTGCATAGGGTATGGTTGGGTAAAATGGATATAAAACAAGCATTTTTCCATTAATGGACAGTTTTCTGTTACTCATATAAGCATTTTTTTGTTTCTTTGTGCAGTGCAACCATCCCCTTCACACCGAAAAAAAAATTATATAGTAAAGCATTATATAGTAAAGCATTGTTGTTGTTGTAATTGTTGTTGTTGCTATTATTGCCAAAGATTAGAATCTTTACTATCATGTCTGTTTTAAAGATATGAATGACTTTACCGGCGGTTTCTCCAGTAAGTAAAGGTTCGCTGCTTCTACAATTAGAGCTTAGCTAGAATGTGGAGATGGTTCTAATGTAGATCCTTTATATAGTATTCATTTTGAATTACTTTTCAGTTTTGTTAAATTTATTCTGTTTAAGATTAATAATTGTAACTTTTAATTTCTGTTCCTTATAATTGTAACATTTAATTTCCCTTCTTATTTATTTCCTTACCCTGGCTTCCAAAATTTACATTATTTTCCTTATACGGAAATAGTACTCTTTATTTATTTTTCAACAATGTTTGTCTGATAGAAGTCATACATGTTAAGAATAGTTCTTACCTTTTCAGTTTGAATGTTGAACTTCTTTTTTCTTTCCAAAAGCCAAAATTTGGCTTTATTGTTGTCTCGCTTTTATCAATAAATTATGTTGTCATTCAACTGCTTTCAAAATTATTAACTGACTACTTTCTTAACCTTCATTGGACTAAAATTATACTGTCTTTGTCCTTTATTTTGGCTCCTGAGTTATGTAGTCGCCAACGAAAAATTCACTTACCAGATATATTTTTCTAACACTTTATTTCTATTGTCTTGTAACACACAATTTCAATGGATGCCACCACCAGACCGCCAAATCCGATAACCTCTTAAAATGACGACACTTAAATTAATAATGAATTAAACTTTTTAATATTTGCGTTTTTGCAATTGCAGGTAATGTTCGCGAATCTGGGGTTTGCTTCCTACTACTGCTTATATCTACGTGACCAATTTCGTGACTTCGAAACTAAAATTTTAAAAAAGTTAAACTTAATTCTTTTTTACAGGGGTATTTCCAATAGCCGCAGCTCCCTCCAAGACTTACTTTGTTAGGGGACATACATACCCAAGAAATTCATGTGCATGCTCGTATATTCGGATGTATATATGTTTAATTCTGTCCTTCGCCTCATCCTATTGCGGGACTGATTCTATCTATCCTCTCCTCTGATCCTTTTTCTCTATGAGTCTACGATCTCTTTGGCCAACAGCATGATCAGCAAAAGCTATCTCGGCTTAATCAGCTGCGGTCATTCATCAACGACAAACCAACAAACCTTTAAATTAAAACAAATGAATCAACTGAAGAAAAGCAACTCGCTTATTATTAGTATTTCCTCTCCGAGCGGCTTTTGTCATTCAAGCATTTGCCACTAAAACAGCCCGAAATATTCTCCATTTTATTACGGAGACACCAAGCAGGTGGCCAACCTGCACAATCTATGAAAGCACAAACAAGTAAACATCAATGTCCGAGCCTGAAATCGAGCCCAAGATGTAACGGAATGGATCGTTAGTCAACACTACTTGGGCAGTTTGTCAATTATAATAAATTATAATTGTTTTTATAGATATAACAGTTATTTGAAATGGTATGCATTTAAACGTGCGCAATAATATGAATAGAATGACGGAAATCTCAATAAAAGCCTAAGTCTAAAAAACTAATTTGCGAATGAATAAAAAATATACAAAATGTGCATTTAGTGATGTCTGAAAATAGATAATGTAAAGCTGTAAATGGAATTTATAACTTATAATCAAATAATGTACTTTTAGAGCACGCACATATATTTTGAAAAGATTTATAACAGTACTTGTTTAACGATATTTTACCTCTATCTTTCCATCATAACGGACACATTATATTGCTTTTAGATGCTCTAAAAATTTATTAAACTGAAAAGCCCAAATCTAAAATCGTTTTGCTAGGAAATGCACGAGGCATAAAATACCGTTTAGTTATTTTTCGATCAAGGTGCCTTTGTGAGCATAAAAATGTACAGAATGTGGGATTCAGATCCTGTCTGGCATTTTAAATTTACATCAGAGCCGGTGCTTCCGCGGATAGCTGCAGCTTTGGAGATGTCGGTGCTTAGCATTAAAACGCTCCGAGTCCAGTGGAGCTATTCATCATGCTAGAAAGGTTTAAGAAGCTGTTATACTTTGATATCTTTCAAAGAAGGAAGATGGAATGTTCTTTTATCGCACGCTAACAGTTCTTTTATAATGCGGAAAAAAAGAGGGGGGTGGCATGTTTCTTTTTAGTCGAAACGTGATATTCAAAAGTAAAGGAGAACGCCAGTTCAAATTGTAATGAACTCTTAAAAATCTGATGGGGACACCACAAGGATTCCCCGTACGTCTATTAAATTAGACACAGTTCTTTATGCTACTTGATTTATATTTATTTCACAGGACAATAAGGCACGATACTTGATCAAGATGTGGCGCTTTCTCGTCAAATATAGGAGGTATCCCTAAATTAGGATCAATTTAAAAAGATTTTGGCACAGTCTTGGCGGTGTTTCACCAAACGTTCCTAAGTTTGAAGACACTTGACGCCATTTTGGGCATAGACCAAACAATGACTACCCGTAGACTATAATGCTGTGTTATTTGGGCGTTAAAGTTATTCTTAAGTTTTTTGGGTGATCTTATAAATCTTATATTACCCAACCAATTGTAATCAACATTCAAAATTAAATACTCTTCAAAAATTACTTTTCCTGCATCTTCTAACTATATCGAGTAATTGGATAATTAACCCGGGTAATTATACCGGGTGTTAAGGCGATTGTTTTTTAACCGTGGGTGATCAAAAACACACTTCCAATTAGAAAAGTTCGTCAAATTAAAGAGTTGCTTACAGATATACCACTTTTTTTAACTGGGGGTTGTATACATATTAAAATACGAAATTTAATTTTTATACACCCCCCTACTCTTTATAATTAGAAGAATGTTGCTTAAGTAATAAAGAGGCAAAATAAAGTTATTCTCACCTCATACTGTTGAGAGATCTTACTTTTAATACAGATCACTACATAACGTTACTTGTTTTTACGACAAATAAATTTTAGTTGTAAATTAATTATTTAAAGAAAATAAAGTTATATATAAAGATGCACGCAGTCTATGAAAGTTATAGTTAGTTATTCAATATGAAAAAGATTACATATGGAAAAGAATGTAAAATTCATTTTTTAAATCCAATACAAAAATGTTTGTAAACTATGATCTGAGGCTTTACGCATTAATTATCTAAATAATGCATCATTATATTTGCTAAGGCCCACATTCAAAACATTATTTCTTTTACCTGGAATGTTTGCAATTTAGAAAGCTTTAAAATTTAAATGGAGGCAAAAACATCATATTTCATAGTTATTCGAAAAATCATGCTAATATATTTCTGTATTCCCCCAGGACAATTATTCAATAAATCAATAGCTCTTTTCATTAACGTTGTCTCATTAGGGCTTTAAGTGGGCCAAGAAGACGAATAAGGAACATAAAAGAGGAATATTGATTTTTCTTTACCTTTTATTATGATCATAAAAAATACTAAGTTCTAAAAAATGTACATTAAGTTTAAATATATAATTTTATAAATCATTTCCCATCACAGTTATTCACAGGGATGGAGATAGAAGAACAATGCACATCACAGATACTTACACACTGTGCCACTCACTTGTATAGTGTATCTAAAAGTATGCCTATATAAAACATAGAAATAAGTCAAAAGAATTGAGTTTTTTACAGGAGTTTTGTTTATTTTACAATAACACTGACACTTATATTTTTATATTGTGTAATCTTCTAGAATATATTATTTTCTTTTAATCATCTAGGTTTAGAAACAGTTTATTTAATTTAATAATATATATAGACTAATTACAAAACTGCGCATTGCCCTTTTCTTTTATATCGTCAAGTTGACGAGTTCCTATGTGATGAATATTTTGAAGTTCGGAGTCACATTTTTCCAGGAACTAGCCAAGCTGTCGGGATTTTTTTGCTTCCAAAAACATGCAAATCAATATTCAAGGAGTTTCGCAAACAATAATTCACGATACGTCTTGATAAATAATCGTCAACCGCAGTTCACGGGAATTTCAATGCAGTGGAGTAGAAAGTGATACTTTATTGAAGCATAAAACATGAATTTTAGAGTAAATTCGAAAAGTATCCTTCTAAAAAAGAAGAGCATATTAAAATTTAATGACGATATATGACGGAAAAAGGGAGCGTAAGAACAAAGGAGAGCTATCGGCCTACAAAGCTCACTCACAGCTGCACCAATGCTTCCTTTTTTTTTCAGAATTGTTGTTAGACTAACTTCAAAAGCAATATGGTGGCAGGTTGGTCTAAAGTAACTTTGGTCTTTAGTGGCCAATATAATCATACGACCTGACTCCAATAGACGTCTTAGTCTTAAAATTCTCTAGTCTTAGTTGCTTGCACAAAGTGAATGCGACAGAATTTGAGGAACTACATAAACCGCAACGTTATGAATACTTTTTATGCAATTACGCGTTATCAGAATAAACAATGTTCAGCCTAGCCTCATTTTATAATATTGTTGCGGAATTACTCTGCTACTCCTGGGGTTCGTCGATCTAAAGTCCTGTTGGTGTAAAAATGTTGAAGTAAAAAGTCACTTGTCAGGATGGACCACAAACTTTATTGCTTCTAGAACTTCGTAGAACAATCAGCTGTACATAATTCACAAGCACAATCTAGCAGTAACGTGCTTTTAACAATCCGCTTGGATCAGAAGCTCTCACAAATGCTGTATTTCTCACACAAAATAAGTCACTTTCACAGTCAGAAATTCCGTGGAAATATTCAAGGGATATAGTACACAATCCCTTAAGACACAGCAATGAAGAATTTACACACAGCACTTTAAAAACAGCTTTACAAAACAAGCTAAAACACAGTTTCTATAGCACTATCAATTCACACAAAACAAGCGTACCGAGAGCTCTTCACACATTGAGCGTTCAACTGGCACACTGAAACTTCGGGGCGATGCGCGCTTCTATAAATAGCCGACGCAGGAGGTACAAGAGGTTTCCAGAAAAGTCAATTTCTCGAGGGTTCTACATAAAGCGTGAATTTTGATTACGTCATAGAAGAGAAATGTTAGGTTATTATGCGTTTTTAATGCAGGAAAAACAACTTCCAGGCCCCATTGGGAAAATCGCGCCAAATGACCAAAAAGTCACCAAGCTTGGCGACTTTTGGCGAAATATCGCCAAATTTGGCGCCAAAAATAAGTCCTCAAAAGTGAAGAGATCTAAGCTCTAGGACTAATATTTCTCGAGTTTTCTAGAAATCCCATATATTTGAATGGGAAACCGAAACCTCCGTATCTCCGGTTCTAATTGGCCGATTTTGATGCAACAAAAAGCAAAATTTATCTATTTGAAGCGTAGAATACGAATTTTAAACCATTTTAAGCCCCAGAGCAGAGGGTTGCCCCGAAAATTCGTAACATTGCCCCCTTCCCAAGGACTGCACGTCCCGGGCAGTACAATCCCCAGTTAGGAGGTACCACAAATATCTACAGTGTCCAACCTTTAACCAAATCTTAACAACATAATTTTCAGCAAATAATCAGCAAATGCACTCTAATTAATAAATAATAGACATAATCAACAATTACACTAATAAGCAATAAATGTAATAAACAAATACACATTAATAAAAACCAATATATTACAAATATGTACACTAAACATGGCGTAAGTGGTGAGAGAAAGAGAGTTGAAGAAAGAGGAAGAGAAGAGAAAGACAGGAAAGGAAGAAGAATTACGCCATAGAAGAAAAGAAAAGAGGAATTACGCCATAGTGACCATAGTCTGAGCTAATTACAACCGCGGTAGATGGCTAGCCGATCGTAATGTACAACTCTTGGCTTCGAGTTTGGTGACTTACGAATCCGTACGATGACGTCATTCAGCCGGTTTAGGACTGTGTAAGGACCGTCCCACGGCGATTGCAGCTTGGGAGACAGGCCTTTCCGTCGAGTAGGATTCCATAGCCAAACTTTGTCACCTGCGTTGAACTCGTGTCCCGTAGCCTTCGTGTCGTAGCGAGTCTTCATCTTTTCCGTGTTCAGGTTGATCCGCTCCCGAGCAAAATGATGTACATCTTCAAATCGTGCCCGAAGGTTTTCCACGTACTCCTCTGGCGATGAAGGCGCATCTGGAGGGCGGCCGAACACTAGATCGGCGGGAAGACGAAGATCTCTGCAGAACTGCATCTGGGAAGGAGTGAAGCCGGTAGTCTCATGAACGGCGCTCCTATAGGCCAGCAGGAAGAGGGGGAGTTTCTTGTCCCAGTCCTCTTGATTCCTAGATACCAGAAGCGAGAGGTTGTTTAAAATTGTGCGATTGAACCTCTCCACCATGCCGTCGGATTGTGGGTGTAAAGGCGTAGTCTGGGTTTTGTCCATTCCGAGAAGTTGGCATAGTCCTTTAAAGACTGCAGAGGTAAAGTTCGTTCCTTGGTCGGAATGAAGTTGCAGAGGGGTTCCATATCTGGAAATCCATTCTTGCACCAGTACCTCTGCTACGGTCGTAGCTTCTTGATCGGGAATAGGAAACGCTTCGGGCCATTTAGAGAAGTAGTCAATGACAACTAGGATGTATTTGTTGCCATCCAAAGTTCGCGGAAGAGGTCCCAGGATGTCGAGGGCAATCCTCTCAAAAGGCGCTCCTACATTATAAGGATGTAATCTTCCATGGCTTCGTTTCTTCGGGCCTTTACGGGCGGCACAGGCGTCACAAGCTTGACACCACTTTTCGACGTCGCCTCGAGCCCTAACCCAGTAGAAGCGCTCGCGAACTTTCTGCAGGGTCTTCATTACGCCAAAATGGCCTCCAGTGTAGCCATTATGAAGTTCTTCTAGAACCTTCGGAATCTTTGAACGAGGGAGTACTAACTGCCATCGGAGCATCTTGCCGTCGTCCGACTCCCATTTACGATACAGGACTCCATTTCTCAGGCGAAGCGAATCCCATAAAGCCCAGTACTGTTTTGTTGCCGGACTGTAAGATGATATTTCTTGCCAACTGGGCTTAGCGCTGGATTTTTCCATAAATTCCACAATAGGTTTGATGTCGCTGTCTGCTATTTGGTCCGCCCGAACATTTTCGTCACTCCAGGGATCTTGAGATGTTGCCGATGATGTAACTTGGCGGACAACGGGATGTTTCAGATCGTAATTTTTCTCTGCCCTGGAGCAATAGCGACAACTGTCTATGCAGGGCCTTCTCGACAAAGCATCTGCATTTCCATGAGATGACCCTTTCCGATGACGTATCTCGATGTCATATTCTTGTAATCGCTGTATCCACCTGGCTATTTGGCTCTCTGGATTCTTGAAATTTAGTAGCCAGGTTAAAGAGGCATGGTCCGTTCGGAGCAGGAACTTTCGGCCGTACAGGTAATGATGGAAGTGCTCTACGGCTTTGATGATAGCAAGAAGTTCCTTTCTCGTAACACAATAGTTACGTTCTGCCTTTGAAAGGCATTTGCTCCAGTAAGCAATGACATGTTCTTGGCCATCTATCTCCTGGGAGAAAACTGCTCCAACACTCTCCTTACTTGCGTCTGTATCCAGGATAAATGGCTTGTCAGGGTGAGGATACGACCTGATCGGCGAAGATGTTAAAGCCGTCTTCAGTTCGTTGATTGCGTCCTCACATTCCTCAGTCCATAGAAATTTCTGTCCAGTCTCGGTCAATTTGTGAAGAGGTCTTGCAATTTGAGAAAAGCCCTTCACGAATTTTCGATAGTAAGTACACAGACCGAGAAAACTTCTTAAGTCATGGATATTCTCGGGACGACTCCAGTTCTTGACTGCGGACGTCTTTTCGGGATCGGTTCGGACTCCGTAGGCGGATATTATGTGCCCGAGATAACGTACTTCCCGACGAAACAAATTGCACTTCGATGGGCTTAGTTTCAAGTTTGCCTCTTTTAATTTCTGCAGTACCTTTCGAATGTTCTCGAGATGCTCTTCGAAAGTCTTTCCGACGATGATGATATCGTCCAAATAAACGAGACATGCTTCGTAGGAAAGTCCTCTCAACACTGTCTCCATTACGTGATCCATTAGACGTGCTCGAATGTAGCAGGTGCGTTGCAGAGTCCAAAAGGCATAAAATGAACTGCCATAATCCTTGTCCCGTGGTGAACGCAGTCTTTTCACGGTCGTCGGGATGAATTTCCACTTGCCAGTAACCACTTTTCAGATCCAGAGTGGAAAACCATTCGTTTCCCGATTAAGTGTCCAATGTGTCGTCTATCCTGGGAAGAGGGTAGCTGTCTTTCTTGGTAATGTCATTCAGACGTCTATAGTCAACGCAGAACCGGGTGGAACCATCTTTCTTTCGGACCAAAACAATCGGCGAGGCCCACGGACTAGTCGATGGCTCGATGACGTCATCACGCTGCATCTCCTCTAAATGTCTGCTCACCTCTTCTTGCTTAGCAAACGGCAGCCGCCTAGGATGTTGCTTGATGGGAGAATGGCTGCCTGTATCTATCCTATGTTGAGTTAAGCTCGTACGGCCGAAGTCACCCGAAGTTCGGGAGAAGAGGTCTTCAAATTCGGCTATTACTTTCTCCGCAGCGCTTCTCTGTTCTGCCGTTAGCTCCACGTCTTGTATTAATTCCTTCGTCAGGCACTCGGAAGATTTAGCTGTCGTTTGGCTGATGTTCTTATTAATGCAGGTAACAGGAGTGCATGTCGCCAACACTTCATTTTTCTTTATCACCTTCGACTTGTCCGTCACATTTACTACTCTAACTGGAATTTCTGTTCTCGACAAGTCCACAAGTGTTGCTCCTACCAGTATTCCTCTGACGGAATCACTATTGTTTGGGTGTTCGATTAATCCAAAGCGGAATTTATTGCTTTCTTTTACTGTTCCAGAAATTATTGAATCAGTTCTGGGAGGTAGAATGATATCAGTCTGGGCTATTATTTGCTGTACAGGTAAAATAGTTTCATTTTTAATATCGAACGCAGCTATTTCTTCTGAGTCTGAACGAAGCTCATTATTCTTAAAGTCCAAATTAAATTTGTGTGATTTTAAAAAGTCCAGTCCGAGAATAAAAGAGTCTGTAATATTGGCGACATATACCACATGGTCGTATCTGGCATTTCTAAACGTGATTTCTACTTGCGCTTTTCCGCCCACTTCGATCTTATCACCTGTCACAGTCTGGAGGGTCAGCGAGGGCGGAGTCCAGATAATCTTTAAATTTAATTTCTTGGCCAGATCCGTCCTTAAGATGGTTACGTTCGCTCCAGTATCAATCACCATGTGGCATGGGGAACCATTAACGTATCCCAGTACGAAGAGTCCATTACTGCCGCCATTCACTGATGAAATCTGTAAGACTTTCAAACGAGGATTTTGAATATCCCTCAGCCTCTGTTCCTGAAAGTCGTCTCTTTTCTGTCTTCCTTCATGGGCTTCTCTGGTGCATTGATAACGGCGATCTTTACGACGAGAGTTCTTTTGTGCGTCACAGTATTTTCGTAAATGCCCCTCGCTGTTGCACCTCCAACATTTTACTTTCTTTGGGCCATCTCTCGTTCTATCGGACAAGAGGTTTCCAGAAAAGTCAATTTCTCGAGGGTTCTACATAAAGCGTGAATTTTGATTACGTCATAGAAGAGAAATGTTAGGTTATTATGCGTTTTTAATGCAGGAAAAACAACTTCCAGGCCCCATTGGGAAAATCGCGCCAAATGACCAAAAAGTCGCCAAGCTTGGCGACTTTTGGTGAAATATCGCCAAATTTGGCGCCAAAAATAAGTCCTCAAAAGTTAAGAGATCTAAGCTCTAGGACTAATATTTCTCGAGTTTTCTAGAAATCCCATATATTTGAATCGGAAACCGAAACCTCCGTATCTCCGGTTCTAATTGGCCGATTTTGATGCAACAAAAAGCAAAATTTATCTATTTGAAGCGTAGAATACGAATTTTAAACCATTTTAAGCCCCAGAGCAGAGGGTTGCCCCGAAAATTCGTAACAATATAAAGTTCTTCTTCATGTTGAGGATTTCTTGTCAGCTCTCTGACATCAAGTGGTGACATAATTTCGTGAAATCTGGTGTCTGGAATATAACCCGTACCAGTAGCTTTGAATTAATCTGCATGTATGTTACCTATATTTCAGATAATAAAATGTTAATGTTTCTAGGTTATGTTAGTCTCTCTTTACTCGTCGGTTATTTACAATGCCTTTCTTTACACGTGCATCAATTGCATTTAATTGGTACCATAGCAACTTTTAGGTTTTTTTCAAAGGATTGAATTCATTTTTTCGAGGAAATAATACGATTCGAAGAACATACTGTTCTTTTTTTAATTTTGACTATAACGGTGAGAGTTTTAGGGTTAGCAGTGGTAGCTTCTGGCAGAGTAGCGAGCTCTGGATCAAAGAACTCGTAATTTTTGTTAAGGCTCACCAAAGACCATCGTGTAGATGCTGTGAACGTGCGTGTGAAATCTGTGAGTTTATATGTGATCTCGCTGAGTAGGTCAGCAGACAGAAGAGAGGTGCGGAATCCTGATGAAGATGCTCTAAATTATCGGATTTCCTCAAGAGGAAGCATAGCCGTAAACCCTAAAGAATCGGCTCTCGCCCGGGAATAACAAACGAACAAGTTTTTTTGTTACTGTTCACCAAATTGTAGGGTGTTATTTTTGTGGGTCTATAAATACGATAAAAAAGTAAAGATTATGTATGTTTTTTCTTCCCATAAGATCAGATTGGCGGAAAATCCCGGATAGAAAGTTCAAAGTCACAAATTCGTCTCTACGATCTTAACAGTAGTAGGTGCAATAAATAAAGTCATTTTAATGAATATCTTAATGCAGATATTGGCATTACGAATCGAAGAATTTGGAAACAGAAAATCGTTCAAAAAGTATGTGGAAACAAATTTCAACTTAAAAAAAGTTTTTCCTAGTTTATGATTTTTTTATTTTTTTATTTATTTTATTTTACGCTACAATTTTTCTTCAACAACTTATGTTATATTTTTACTTTCGCACAACGGTTAACAGATATCAGTTGAAAAAAGTATAATCCTCTATCCCAACTGCAGTATATTCTTTTAAAAAATCTTTACAAAGGCCACAAAAATTAATAACTTTTCATCCTAGAGGCGTTTAAAATTTCGCGAGGATTTAAAAGTTAAATATTTTGGTAAGTTTAGTTTTCGTAATAGAACTTACTTAACAAAAGCTCCCGATTTTAGCACATTTTTTATATATTTTTAAAATATATGAAAGTGAGTAGTTATCTTAAGGCTGATAAATACCTTAACCTAGTCTGGAGATATTATTTTATTGACATAAATAATAGTTCCCGACTAAATTCATATAATTTTCCTTTATAAATTATTTTTACAAGGAAAAAATATTCTATTTCAAACATTTCAGAAGCTGTTCGCATATTATTTGGAGATTTTGTTTTTCTGTAACACTATTTTGTGCTTACAAATGCAATTACGTTTTTTTTTTCTTTTTTAAGATGCTGCAGGGCGGTCATAAAGAAAAAATTCCCGATATATGTATCTCTAGCCGCCATTTTGTTCAGTCAATCGAGATGAGATTTGACACTTAGTTATTCAGTTGTATGAGCTCAAGCTTGAGATTGCTTGAAACAATGCAGCTCTCACGGTTAGAGTTACAGTGAAAAAATTCCGAAAATTTCCAATTTTAACACCCACTTCTTACCTGGGAAAGTTAATCAGCTCATTGAAAAACCGTAAATGGTATTGGAACGATACACGAATGAAGAAAATTGGCGGCGTAAGATGTCTGCAAATAAGAGAATTTTAAAGAGCAAAAATAAAAACGGAGAGAAAATGCATTTATACAATTTACATAATTTCTTAGAAAAGAGAATAGAAGTGTCAAATTAACAGTAGGGTGCTTGAAAAATCTTAACGCCTATGAAATCAGTTTCCCTCTCCTCTACTGGTCTGTTATTGGTCCGTTAGAATGTGCTTGTTTGTTTCAAAGTTTCGAGTTTTCTGGAGAAAAGCGCCCAAAACTCCAGACCGTTTGATCGACGGCCGCGCTGTAGGCAAGGAGCCTTGTCCTTTTACTCTTCCGCCAACTTTCAGTGCCTTGTTCACTTGAACATTGGTCGCCTTTTCAGTCGCTGAGAAGATAAACCCTTTAACATTCAGCTGTTTTACTATGCAACCATCTACGTCTGATGGTACTTACGTATTATCCCAGCGGTCATTCTCGCCAAACTATTTTTTCGTCATCTGTACTGGCAAGTTGCCAATCGTATTCCGAAACATCAATAATTTCATGTGTCTGGCATTTATCTTGAGAAAATATCGCTCGTCTTGGCGGATCGCCGGGATAATACATAAGTACCCTTTTGATATTATAATTATTGATCTCAAAAATGCACTAGAATTATTTATTTGTCTACCTTGAATTGCAAGACTTGATTCTCACAAAATGCTTAGTGTGACAAAGAATGTGCACATTTTTATACACACATTTTATATGTATTATTTTATATATTTTTAAAGGAGAAATAACTATGCTCTCAAATCTAATCACGATATTCATTCTATCTCTAAAACAACTCAAAAACCAGAGAGTTTGATAAAAATTTGCGTTTGTTATTGCTGTTTGTTGTTTCTCATCCCCGCAACCAGCAGAGCTAGATCAGGTACATGAGCCCATTCACCCTGAAGAAGTCCAGTACCAATAGGGGGTCTTGAACCAGGTCTTACCTGGTAAGTCCTAGACAAGATAAACTGTGGCCAGAGGAGGCCTGTGAAGAAGAGCACACTTCGTGCAGACTTCGAAGTGCTTATTGCCAGCAACAAAAGTCATTGATAACAGATGATCACTAATGAAACGGGTAAGTGTAGTTTGATCTCGTCCACTGCTGCCCCGAACCAAGGAGCCACCAGGGCACTTACTCTAATGTTCTATAGAACTGGCAACAAGGTGGCAAGAAACAACCTGTCCAAAGGGACTACCACGTTTGAGCCTCTGATTACTGCTCCATGAACCCAGAAATTTTGAGGTACGATTCTGAATGCCAAGCCTGGAGACACTATCTTCGTACTTCACTAAACATGCATTTCTCCTAAGACTGCAGATCGGCTTCATAAGCAAATATCTTTCGGGCAGGAATTGCAAAGACCTGTAATGATCCTTGCAGCACAGAGTTGTACACGTTGAAGTTTCTGCAAGTTTGAGTCAGAGGCACAACAAAAGATGGGGAAGCCATATTCCAAAATGGGTCGAATAAGAGAGACATAGGTGTTTCTGAGGGTACCAGCATCGATATCCCAGTCACGCCCGATATGTACTTAAGGAGTTTAATGCGTTTCCTTGCCCCCAGAGCAAGATTTTCCAAATGACTATAACCCAAAATCTCAGGATCCAAAATGAAGCCCAAATACCTTGGATGTTTCTCTACTTCCAGGGGCTGATTGTTCAACAAGATTCTTGGTCGAAAATTGTATAGTTTCCTATTAGTTGTGAAAAAACCCGCGGTAGACTTTGAAGGGCTAAGAAATTGTTATGTGTTATTAATAATACAATTGAAGATTGACTTCCAATAAAAAGAAAAATGTGAATAAGTTTAATATAACAATAAAATATGGCAATAGTAATTGCTATCTTTTTTTGCACTCTCAATGTAATCACTCCCCACCCGTAAAATAAATTGGCATATTCCTAATTTTTTTTTCTCCATCATGCCATAAAATCTCTATCTTCAAATTTGCAGCACACATATCTTTAAAGGAGATAAACAACATCATATTTTTGAAAAAAAAAAAATGAAAAAGTCCGATTTTAAATTATTAAAAACATATTTTTAAAAATTTACAACAAAATAAATCTAATTTAATTGACATGCGGCAAAAATATATATTTCTTGAAAGACCGTTGCAAAGACCAAAACATTGCACAAAATGTCATAAATTTCAACTCTTTGATAGATCTTCCGTTACAGCCTCATAAATATGAAACTTTTCAGACTTTCTCCAAAATTTCAAACATTTATAGCTTTTGAACAAATTGAGTAAAAATTTGAAACTTCGCAATTTTATCTCAAAGGTAAGTGCAACCAGCAGACAATGAACTATTAAAATCTACAGCATCAATGTGAAAAATAATTTTCATTCGTTGGTTTAACATGGAATTATCCATCCATAGTAAGCAATTTTACGTTTACATGCACTTAAAATACTCTAAGATGTACGATTTTCTGAATGTTTTAAGACTGTTTTAAAGATCTCATCAGTGATCAATTACAAGAACAAATCGCATAGTTTCTTTAATCTGTTGAAAATTTTTATTATGTTTTTTAAAGAAGTAATGAAGCGTAACAAATCCAAATCGAAATACTTTGAGAGCATATGAAACAAGAATTAATCATAATGAATAGTATACAAACACGTAGGACATTTTCAGGAATACATCCAAAATGTGTCAAGAGTGCAGAAACATTTTGCAGAAACATTGCTCTTTGTGGAAAACATGCTATATTCCATATCCAACTGAGCTTTTGTAATTTATGAACTTGTGGGCTTTGTCACGGTCATTTCCCAGATGAAGAATCGCGTAGGCGTGTTTTGTTAAAGATTAATTTCTTTTGATGACAAGGAATCAGTTCTACTTAGTGTATTATTATAGTAAAGCATGCTACTTTACACCGGCAAACAATACATATATAATTAATTATCTCCTCCAGCTAAAGATATGGGAGACATGTTATAAGGTGTGTCATGTTCAAAATATTTAAATAAAGTGCATAATAGAGATATAATTAACTTGCGTATAGTATTTTAATTAAAGTTTTCTTTTAAATTACCTTCAAGTAGCAGTTTAATTAAATCCAAAGATATATATTAGTCACATATTTAAGTTGTCAATTTTACTTAAACATTTATACACATATTTCTATCTGCCATATTTCTATAAATTTACATAATTTTCTATAAATTTACATAATATTCTCTTTTTTATCTATAAATTTACATAATTTTACTTAAAGTCACATGTTATGATGCAGAATGAAGTATTTTCTTTTTTGTTAAATATTATTCAATCTAAACGTCAGAGGATAAATTCATTCAAACGGACATACTTTAACTCCTTACGCACCACGTTGACTTGAGCATTAAAGACATTTAGAAACAAGTAGCAATTTCGGCTTTTACTAAATTGTTTAAATGTGCTAAAATAGATATACGCATACGTCACGGATTTGGGTTACCAGAATTTCATGACGCACGCGTGTTCGCCATGATGCGCAAAGGATTAATATTTCCTATAAAATGTTAAATTACCACAATTTAATTCTGATAAATTGTTTTAAAAGGCATTAAGCAGCAAATACTTTATGGCAAGTTACATTTTATGAAAAAAAGCATGCAGAAAACGGTTCAAATACACTAATAGCTGTCTTATTAAAAAATAGAATAAATACTCAAGGGAAATACATCTGATGCGTCTTTTTTTTTAACATTCTTCTTGTGTGCCTGTATTACAATTTTTATCCATTTAATGTTTCTTTTTTATAAAAGAAAAGCAATGCAATTAAGGCAAAATCATGGCAACTCCTCAAAGCGGACACTTTTTTTCCCCCTCTGTTTTACTGAAGGGAGAGATATAAAATAAAGAACAATAAAGAATGAATGTGTTTTCATTTTTTAAGAAAAATCATAAACTCCGTCAGATATTATTAACTTCGAAATGTACTCATAAAAATAGAAAAAGAATATATCATTACAAACAAACCTATAAGTTTTGTTGAGAAGAAAACGATTGTATTATTATTTATTCATTTTTAACCCTTTCGGCACAGAGGAGCTGTCAATAGAGTATGCATTTGTGGCACGAGGAAGTTTTCCACGAGCATGGTTTCAGTGCAAGGCAGCGTAAGCCCCAAAAAGGCGTTTTGCGAGATTCATAGAAGTCTCGGGCGTGGTTGACACTGAAATTTTCATTCAGACTGCGACTGTCATCGGTTACTGACATCGGTGACTGCGACAGACATCAGTAGCTGTAAGGGTACTATACTGTTTACAAAAAATGATTAATTATATCTCGGAATTGGTTCATTACATCTCGCAAATGGGAAGTGTACCCAATGGATAATAGTACCCAGATAACGTCCATGCCGCCAATAGACATAAGGACACTATCCAGAGAACGTTTCGTGGCCGCAGCAACGGGCAGCAGTTCTACAGAAAGGGTTAAAGCTTAAAATATAGTTTTTGTGGATTCCGCACTATTAATTAAAATAGAGTTTTTAATCAGTGTTACATTTTTATATATTCAAATCCTCGTAACCTCGGCAGTGGCTTTTACTAAATTGTTCCAAGCTAACTTTTTTTTTCTCTTCCATATTTAATATTGAATTCAAGAGTTCAACCTGTTCGTTTCGATAATGAAATGGTCACTAGCCCTAAAAAAGCCAAACCTAGGATTCAAAGAACTAATCAGAAAGTTCAAGTATCCTTTCTTATGTCTTTGTCATTAATGTAGAGAACACGTTTAATCCGAATACAAAAGCGCGGTTGAGACTCAACTACATCACTGCCTGAATTCGTGTGAATAGGGAAAAAAGATAAATGCACGTAGTATTATTTATTATTCTTCTAAACCATCCAGAGTGAGTTCATTTGTTTGATTCCAAATAATTATTATCGCTCTTTCAATATATATACACTCTATAACAAATAAATCGACGCACCAAGAAGGAGGTGTCCGATTGAGACGAAAATTGGTGGATAGGCAGACAATGTACAGAATAGTAAATGATTAAAATTGCAGAATAATTGAATAATTTATTTCAGAGTTACAGTAACAAGTTCAATAACGTGTTGACCCTTCGCTAGCCTGGATACAAGCTGCCACACGGCGTGCCATAGACCGATAAAGCTCCCGGATGGTCTCCTGGGGTATTTCCTGCCAAATTCGCTCCAATTGTCGAACGAGGTCATCAACAGTCCGTGCCAGATGCAATCGCCTTCCCATCATATCCCAGACATGCTCGATGGGAGAGAGATCTGGCGATCTGGCAGGCCAAGGAAGAGTTTGACAAGCTTGCAGACAGTTTAGAGCAACACGAGCCGTATGTGGTCTGGCATTGTCCTTCTGAAAAACCAGCCCTGGGCACTGCAAAAGGAACGGTAGCAAAACAGGTCTTAGAATGTCGTCCACGTACCGCTGTGCAGTAAGTGTACCTCTAACAGGGGTGGCGCCAGCGGGGGGATCGGCGGGGCCATGCACCCCCCGTCGGGGATCACTGCCCCCCCTGTCGGGGAGTGTCGTCGGGGATATTTTTAGAGAATTTGTTGGTTTAGAAAAAAGAAAGGAAGTTTTGCAACCAGATAAATTACATTAAAAGTGTCTGACCCGACCGTAGAGGTTCCGTTCCGTTCACTTCCATTCTCATTCTGCTTGGAATTATACGATATTCATATACTGAATATTGATTATCTGCAGCTCGGAGTATGTTTCTCGGGATTCGAAGGAACCAGCGAACAAGATCCACATTTCTAGGGTAAGCAGGGTTGCCCGATCTGCTGACAATTGCCTTCGTAACGACCTTTTTAACAACGACTTTGGTGAAAATCACTGGGCTTTCCTGTTAACCAAGAGTAGATAATTAATGACCATCTCATCATAATAATTTTTAATATACGAAATCAAAGTAGGAAATTTATCTCTTACTCGAATACTTTTTTGAGGGGCTGTGCAAGTACTGACTGACTGATAGTAGGCTTTAAGGGAGCACATGCGCGTAGCGCTTATCTCCAGTATGTTTTTGAAGTGTGTTGATGTCATCTTGTATTAAGTGCCCAAACGTCCGGGCGAAAAATCAGTTCAGACAGTAACGAACGGCCTGTAGATGGAAAATAAGCACTGGAACGTCTAGTCGAGCAAACACGGCAAGCACGGGGTGAGCAGCGAAGCTGCGAGACCGAACGATCGAAGAGATGAAAAAAGATGGAAACTGACCCGATCTCCCCCGTGGAAAGCCACGGTCTTCCTCGATCAGGTTGCTCAGTTACGACCACGTGGATGAAAAAAGAAAAGTACGGCGATCCAAAGCTAGAAGATGAAAAAGTATGACCCTCCGAAAAAACGGGGAAAAAAGCCAAAAGGCAGTCTGTGAAAATGCCAAGAAAGGCGGTGGGAAAAAGGGGCCATAAGGCAGTGCGAAAACCGAGAAATAGGGACGAAGAATCTATCAAAAAAGAAAGAAAAAGGTCCATTTCGACGGTAGATGTGCATGGCGAGAAGAGACAATTTCCGGGACGATACAGTAGACGAACAACGATAGGAACCCAACGTCGCCCGGGATAGGGTGCCACATCGTAAAGTGATGATCCGCCGCCCGTCGATGCGCCCTGCCACGGCTCGCTGCCATCAGTCTGTGGCTCTTCTTTAGCGGATACGCCCCCAACATCAGACGAAACACCACACCGCTGGTCGGCTGCCACCCGCAAGACCGACCGTCGAAGTCTTGAAGTAGGGTCCTGGAAGCCGTAGTCTTCACGCCAGTCAGATCTCGGGCCGGTGATTCAAACCAAACGTCATTCAGTAAAGTCAGATGGGCGACTTGAAAAAGTGGAAAAAATCATGGGGTTTTATCGTTTGGCCCCCTGTCTGGGAAGATGGCCCTCCCGTCGGGGAAAGTCTGGCGCCATTACTGACCTCTAATGATGACCAAAGGGGTCCGGCTGTCAAAGGAAATGGCACCTCAGACGATAATGCCTTGTTGAGGGCCGGTGTGGCGTGCAATAGTGAAAGCAGGATCCCCCTCTGCCCTGTGCGTCTCCAAACACGTCTTCGATGATCGTCTGGACACAGTTGGTAGCGGGATTCGTCGCTAAAGACTATACGTCCCCAGTCGGCATCATTCCAACCTGATCGAGCCCTGCACCACTGTAATCTGGCTCGGCAGTATGCAGGCGTGAGTGGCAGGTGGCGTAACGGTCGGCGCGAGCGTAGATTTCGCTCTCTCAACCGTCTGTGAATGGTCATGCCAGGAGGAGTTTAAGCCTCGGTCACGCGTTTCTAGGAGCTCTGTGGCAGGTTTCGGCGACGGGGACGGGTGCGGAAGGTTGCCGGGGCTTATGGTCGGGGGCCGCCGGCTGAGTTCTGCTAACTTATTCTCGGGACTGGGGCCTGTTGCATCTCAGTCGCTCTGGAGTTTAATAACTCCCAAGTATTTCACGCTGTAGCTTCGCTACATTTTTACAGTCACGCTGATTGCATGTCACGCTCTCCAAGTCGCCCATCGGACTTTCTTCGGAAGAAACATCCTGGTACGAGTCATCGGCCCAAAGATTGTATGGAACCAAGCCTACTTCAACGTGGTTAGATCTTCATGGCTTTCGTCTTCGGATTGCGAGTGGCAGTCGACCTATGGTGCTGAGATGGACGGACTTTGCGGTTGTCGCCGTTAAAGAAGAGCTCGCCGCCAGTTTCGATGTGAGCCGGGCTCCGTGGAGGGCATTCATCAAAGCTTTACGGGTGTGGCACCCCTTCTGGGGCGACATAGGGCGCCGTATTTCGTCATGCTGCAGGGATCTCGCCTCGGAGGACTATGCTTGGCTTCAGGCCTTCTTCTATTGACTAGGACCGTTTTTCTACGTTTTGCGTAGACTTTCGTCACCATTTCTTGGTTTTCTTGAAATTTTCGCTCTGCCAATTTTAATTGGCCTTTTTCATTCTGCCTCACGGCACAAATTTTTTCTGACTGCTTTTCGGTATCCATTTTGTGTCTTGGTCGAGCAACCCGTCTGGAGCCCGACCCTTTGGTCGGGGGGAGGGCGGGTCGACCATCCAAGCCCCGCCTTGAGCTTGCAGCTAAAACTATGGTCTCTGGCTGAGCAACCCGTCCCTAGTGGGCGGGGGGAAGGCGGGTCGGCCATCCCACTCGACTTTCCATCTTTTTTCATGCAGCCCGCATCGGCTCTTGATCTCTCACTTCTCTTTACCATCGATTTACTTCGGCCCGATGTACTTCGAGCCTGAATCGAATTATTGCTCCGGCCAGCTTTTGGGGTTCTTTATTTCATGATAAGCAAACAATACACTTCAAACTTCACACTGGAGGTGAGCGCCTTCGGCGCAGGTACTCCCTTAAATCCAAGCTTCGGTTCGGTTCGCTTTGTGAATGGTCATGATGGACACTGGTGTTTGGGTTGAACGTCTGATGGTTGATAGAGATGAAGAAGGCGCTGTGACAGCTGATCGGACCATCACTCTGTCCTCACGATCTGTTGTAGCCCTAGGTGGACCGCTACCATCCTGACGCTGCACTCTGCCATTTTCCACCCATCCTTGCCAGCATCTTCGAATCGTCGCATCGCTTCGACTCAAATGACGAGCGATTCTCCGATTAGTCCAACCGGCCTCTTTCAATCCAATGATACGACCTCTGTCAAACTCTGACAGTTGCTCGTAATGAGCACGAATCGTGCAGCGTGGCATTTTTTAAGTTGTTGAAAGGTCATCTGAATCGCAATCCAACCGAAAGTTTTAACAACCGTTGAAGAACTGCTCCTTATATACGTCTGCGTGATGCACAGTTCCCATGCGCTAGAAATCAAACTATTCATTCATTGTACACCAAATTTGAATCATTTGCATATCTGTTCAAAACATTCATGCATACGAAATTTCAAAGCAATCGGATGATTGTTTCTTGGTGCGTCGATTTTTTTGTTATAGAGTGTATATATATATATATATAAATAAATATATATATATATATATATATATATATATATATATATATATATATTTATATATATATTATTCGTTAATATCTTCAAATATTTCTAAAATTGGTGGCTGTTTTAGAACTCTTTCAAGTTATACTACTTTTTTTTTCCTTTTTTCGTTTTCATCTCGGGTTAAACTTACTTGCTTTCATAGTATGCTGACAACTTCGAAGCCCTGAAAAGCAAATGCCGAGATTCAAAGTTCCAATCAGAAAGGGGAAGTAATCTTCCCTGCGTTTCCACAATTTCTGGAGGAAATAACCTGAATTCAAAGGCGGAGTCGAGCCTCAAAAATTTCATTGCTTGAATATGTTGTAGTGGATTATATATACTGTTTTTTATGAAACGCTAAATGATTTGAAGCAAAATATCTCTATTCTTCTTTTAAGTGCATTTTTTTTTATTTTAGTAAAAGTAAAAGCATTTAAAGATAAGAAAACCAAAAACTTCATGCTTTATAATACTCCTTCGATGAAAAATAAAGCGTATTTTCATTTCATTATCATTGACACTCTAATGAAATACCGTTACATTAAATAGCTCCTCTCTTTCAGGATTGAAAAAATGAAAAAAAAGAGAAGACTATATGCATCAGTATCAAAAGCAATAACTTATTTATCGTTTTTGAGACTTACTAGCACCAGACTCAAAACCCTCGTGATGATGCTTCTTTTGTATGTCAGATATTTAAGGAATTTCGATACAAGCAACTATAATCGATTAACTGATCCTTTCCCTGACTACTTTAATTCCGAGGTGCTATCTTTCATAACAGAGATTTTGACATATTATCAAGTCTCCTCCTCCGATGCCGTAATCTATATTTTTGGTGATTGCACAGCGACTCCTAAATGTCGATACATTTGTGAGTGGCAATAAATCAAACCTAAATGAAGAATCCATATTAATTATAGTGTGTTTACTTCGTGCCAAATCGTGGGTTAGCAAGTATTTCTTTTTTCATGCTTATATTAATTTAGGAGCGAAGCTTCAGTTTTATTTACATCCAATGATTCGTTATAGTTTTATTTATATGGATATGTATTTATTATGTTATATGCTTCAGAAAACTTAAGTATGAAGCTACACAGTGTGTAACATTTAAATACATCCGGCAATGTTTTTTTTTCTGTTTATATAATACATTTATTTAATGAGTTATATGCATCTGAAATCTTAAGTATATAGCTAGACAGTGTGCATCATTGTCCTCTGCTAAAGAATGAATATCACATTCTTTCCACCTGCACATAGTTTGCCAACGTAGTGAATTTTGTTTTCTAAAGGCTTTGTTACTTCTTTAGCATATGAAATAAATAAGTGCCAGATCCTAAATATTGATTACAGACACATGTCTCTCTAAAATTCTGCTAACATATAATATACTAAGACGTTATTTGTACTATAGCATAATCGCACAGAAATTCTAGTTTTTCATAAATCTCTATGAATCTTACTACAATGGTTCTTCATGTATCTTTCTATAAATCAGTTATACAATGGTTTGTGCCATAATACTTACGAATGAGTTCATTAATTATCGTATTTATAAAAAGAAACTTCACTTCCTATGCTAAATATCATCTAGTAGTTTATCAAATGCATTTACAGTAGACCTCCATATAGCAAGGGTTCATATAAAACGGATTCGCATAACACGGAGTTAAACTTGCGATCATTTTCGTACAACACGCTAAAAAAGGCTCGAACAATACGACAAATGAATGAGATAGATCTTTCTGTATTGCCTGCTAAAACTGCTGATTATGCACATGTGTTTGTAAAATCTAAATAATTTTTACCACAATTTATCCATGCAACTCAGAACATATCTACTGTGTTATAGGGGGGGGGGTCTACTGTATTTCCTTAGAAATTTGATTAGGATGAAATTGGATAAAAGAATACAGTTTTGTTTCACATAAGAGAAAATAGCTATAAAAACATTGAACACACATAAATATATATGTATGTATTAGAATATTTTTGACAGATCAAAAACATTTAATTAATATAATCGTAAACAAAAATTGCGAGTGTTTAATAGCTTAAAACAATTTACTACATCATTTAGAGATACAATAGAACACACAAAAAAAGAGTGAGATTTCGAAAAAAAAAAGTTAGTTCACAGTTTCGATTCTAAATCTATCTTTTAAGGAAATTATCAAAATGTTAATTCAACACACATTAGGCTACATAAAATAATCTAAATCCATTACTCTTCAGCTCTATCTAATTGAAAATAAATTAACAATGAAGGAATGCAAATGCTTACTTTTTCATTACGAACTCATTGAATTCCATCTCGCAGAAATCAAAATTTTAAAGAGTAAAAGAATGAAATGTCAACACTCATTCATTAATTTATTTTTTTAAACACTTCTTTTGTTTGCTTCGAATCCCCATCGTGAAGAATGAATGGCACAAAATCACTGCAGGGGGAAAACAGGATTAAAGCATGTGATTTTATGCATTTTAAAATAGAGCCGTCCGCTCCTTGTTATAGATATTTAAAAAAAGAAGTACTGTCAAGAAGGAACGACAAAAAAATTGCTAATTAAAGATGTAGCTTGAAAAAAAAAAATAAGACGCATTTTTCATCATTTAATCAAGAGTGTTTCTTCGATGGCAATGAAACAATGAAAATACCTAAGGATTAATCATTAAACAAAAATTTTTTCTGAATGAGTATTTTCTAATTAAGGTCATTAAAATTTTACTCTATAAGTTTGTTCGCAGGTTAAATGTTATATATTTCAGGCTAGTTCCATTAAGATAGCAAATATCCTTCTTAAGTGCAAGATAATCAAATATATGCCTGATTGCACAGAAAGTATTCGTGGAAGATTTATTTTAAGCAGAAAAAAAAAATTATAACGGTAAACAATAATTTTTATAAGAAGGAATTCTGTTTATCCATAAAAAAATCATAATTGTTTGTTAAAAGCTTCAAGTAAGTATGTATGCGAATCTGTGTATTTTTAATCTTTCTTAAACCAATATTCAATTATTAGTCTGTCACTGATGCGTACTATTATGACATCAAAATATATTGTAATATCTACTGAATAGACAATTTTAGCCCTTTAATGCTCGGTGGACGATTCGTAAAACCCCCTCTTTCCAACGCTTTTAACTGCTAATCGCACAAAAAATATGGTTAAATGGTCCTAAAAGGGAAAAAGTGCTGCCGCTGCCATATATCCATTTAACTACCAACAATATGGCAGTCGATCGAATCACCCATCTCGTGTCACAAAGCTAAAGACGTTTCCTGACACAGATGGGTGATTTATGAGTACCAGATGGCCGATTCGATCGACCGTCAAGGTGTTGGTAGTTAAATGCATTGATGGCAACGGCTGCACTTTTTCAGCGTTGGACAGTCCATTCAGTTGTCCTTCTATAATGATATGGAAGTGCATGCGCTTCAAAGGGTTAAGGCGTTCTAAGCTATTTATGTATTTAATTATGAGTAACGCTAGATAAAATATATTCAGAATAAAATTTAAAACTTACTGGAGATTCATAACTTCTCCAACAAAATGACACTGATAAAATAATTACGAATAATGATGAATAAGCAATTATTTCTTGCGATTTTTATTGTTATTGTACTGACCGGTACAATAGATAATATTGGGAAATAACAATATATTTGCAGCAAAAACTAATTTTGAAAAGTTTAAGAGATTCGAAGTATCAATAATCAAATTTGGAAATCGATAAAATATAATAGCAATTCTTAAATGCTTTCAGCGTAATATAAGCTGGCGAATAATTTAAGAAAATTCAACTCATAAATTGTGATATTTCCAATTTAAGATAGAATTCAAATGTACACCATCAATTTGCGTTAAGAGTGCCTTAGCAGTTACGACTAATTACATTTAATGTTGTGATGAAAGTGCTAAATTTAAAGAGCATTTAGATTGCATTTATTATATCCATTCCTGGATCTGCACTGTTGGTTAACATTACAACCTAATCAGATTAATTCCCTAAATAAGCGTTAGGAACTACAGCGTACGATTTCTCCAGAGATGCTAATGCAATAGTTTCGGAATATTTATTATAAGTAAAATCATTATCGCGTACTGGATTTGATGTCGAATTTTCAATTTAATAATTGGATTAGTTGTTCAAAACTTTATGGTAAAGTGTACGATGTTACTTCTCCGGTGATAATGCATGCACTTCTTAATGTGTAATACTTTCGGCTTGGATATCAGTAAATATGGAATGTCTATGTAATTTTTGTATTTTATGTTGACATAGTATATAAGCAAGTAAGTGTGCTTATGTTCGCAATTTATTTTTTTTGGAAAGCCGGACATTTCTCATGTTTTCGGTCGTATTTGTCAGTATCTAGATAGCGATCGTTATTTCTTGTTTTTCTGGTTGGTTATAGTCTATTTGCTTCTACAACTATCAAAAAAGATTTTTATGTTGTTATGACTATGCACTTTGCATTTTTAGAAATAAGAGTTGCGTGTCTTTTCATTATTTTTTCCGACAAAATGTTTTATATTAACACAACACGCATCTAAAGTTTCTAGATTCATAAATGCTAACTGATTTTCCTCTTCGAGAAAACAAAATTTTTAATTGAATTTTAAAACTCAGAAATTGAAAAATTGTTAAAGATACTATTTAAATTTTAGGAAATAGAATACATCTAATACTGCTAATTATAGTTTTGAAAATATTTGTTCAAAATTTATACACATGAAATTATAATTATTTGAATAATTATAGTTTATCCCATGCATAAAATTTTCTTGAAATGTATAGATATGCTAAATATTATCACATATCAACTGATATCATTTTTCTTGTTATTGTTTGTTTGTCTATAATAATATCCCATTACACGCAAGGAATCTTATATTTGGTTATTATATATCACTTGCAATATCATGCAAAATACCTGCAGTACAGTAAGTAACTGCAGTTGTTTCATATATTTTACAAAGATTTCTTTTAAAATCGTAGTCGCATAATCTTGAAAGTATATGATTTTTATATAAAAAATATCTATAGATAACCTTTTTTTATTTCTTTATGAGATTTTTTAAAATTTTTGCCTAGAGGAATGAAACTAATGTCATTTCAAAACCTAAAGTAATTTTGTTTCAAATTTTATTTGACGTTTTCATTCTCTAAAAAAATTCTATTGGGTTGGCAAAAAAGTAATTGCATTGTCCCGTATGTCGTCTGGCCAAAACTCCTGAAGCTAATAATGCGAAATTTTGCACTTACGTTAATTCTCTAACGTAGGTTCTAGATTAGAGAGCATTTTCCAAAATCCGTAATCTTAGGCAGGGTTAGGGGGCCAAACATTTCTTTTCACATATCCCGCATTATCTCAAAGGAAGAAAGAGATGTGCGTAAAATTCTTGCTGTAAAATATAGCACTCACAAATATTTAAAAATCGATTTCAGGACATTTTTAATATTGTCCTCCAAGAAGAATTGGCTTCCAAAAATAAGTGAGGGTGTCCATCTTCAACAGACGAAATGAAAATATTACCAGTACATTTCTTACTTTAAAATGTAGCAAATATGAATCTTATGTTTAGGTACAGCTTGTTTATAGTTAAAACTTCATGAAAATTTATTTCTTTGAATTTTATGTTAAAAAGAAACTTAATTATTTTTTGACATCCCAATATTAAAAGCAACAATAAAATTTTTAAATGCAAAGTAATAACCACCTTTTCGTTCAAAGCTTGAATTTTAATTTATAAGTTGGCTCTAAATAAAGTTTATGAACATTTATAAAATGAACTGCATATTTAAATTAAATGAATGCTTCACATTTCTGAAATACTCAACATAATAACTGCTACAAATAAGGCCAACATGATTAATGTGCAAGAATAACACGGAATATTTAGCTCATAAACTAATCATCATGAAATTCGGGCTCCAGATCTTGTTGAACGCACATTGTTCTTTTATTCGCCGTCTGGCATTACATGTGTAATTAGTCACTATGAGAAGTGCTATATGTATATTCAAGTGCCGTTTGCATTTAGTATGCAGACTAAATTCCTGCATAATGCATGCATTCATTTTAAAGCTAGTAGCAGACTTTATTGGTAGACATCTGAAATACACAGAACCTGTCATATGAGTATGAGCGGAATGTGAAAAGGGAGAGGAATTTTAGGTTTGAAGATAAGTAAATATAAAAACAAAAAAGTAAAACGTTTCGAAAGCAGTAAATTTAAGGTAAGAAAGGTAATTGGCTACTAATCTTCTCAAATGCTTTATAAATACGCAATCTTATATTATTTCGTCAATAATCGTGCTCTAAAAAGTGATTTTACTCCGGAATGTGGCAACGCTAGATATGTATTTTTTAATTTCAGTCACTCGTAGAAAATTATTTCATTGTAAAAGCGTTGACTAATTACACAGCTACAAAATTCTATTTTATATGTGATACAAATTATGAAAAAAGAAAGAAAAATTGGAATCATTAATATAAAAAAGAAGTCCGTTAGTGTCTTTCTAAAGATGTCACTGAGGATTAATATTTTATTCTTTTTTTTTTTCAAACATAAATAGCGTCAGGACATATTTTATGCTTATACTGAGCACATGCGAAAGTGAATAAAATCATTTGAATGTTTCAAATACACTTCACACGAGTGTCCTTTTAATAGACGTGTTTGAGTGCCTTTATAAAACACATTATTGAATTTAAATAAAGGTTTCCAAACTTTTTGTAGTGGTTTTTTACTGGTGAAAAGTTATACGAATAAATGAAAAGTCTGCGAAGTGAAAAACGGACAAAATACATATTCTCTTGCTCTAAATTTTGTCATTGTTCATCTTGTAGTTTTATCCTCTCAAAAAATATGAAAAATGCTTCTTTTTTTCTAACTTATATTAAATGTCGAGATATTTTTCTGTCTGATATAAAAAAAACTTTTATCACTCTGACTAGAAATGTCGATTGAAACTAGACATTCTTAATTTATTACTTGCGATATGACACTAGGCAAAATGAAAGTGCTATGTTCTGATAATCGGTAGCAATTGTTTTAACTATCGGTTATTACGGTTCTTCTAACCCAACCCACCCTTTACCATTTCTGCCTAAACGGTCCTTTGAATTTGATATTGTAATGGCGTTTCATCTAAAATATATAGAAGAAAAATTATTTAGGACTTAAACATTTTTAAAGTTATATTTGCCTGTTTATTTTTTTTTATTTATTTATTTTTTTTTTTGTCGCTTAATGTATTTACTCACTTCATGTAAAGGAAATTTCTTTCTTAAAAAAAAAACATCAGTTATTTTTAGTGTTATCTTAAAGTGCTTTTATATAAACATATTACGAATACTATAAATGTTTCTATTGTTCAAACGTAATTAAGGAAGTGTGTGAACAAAGTTTTAATTAAATTTAAATGAAGTCTGTTAAATTACTTTAATATTCATGTACATATTGTACTTAAAGTGCGTTCTTTCAAGCTGATGATTATAAGTTGAAAATTAAAGGAATAAACTACATTTTTAGGAAAATAGTGGTCATTCAATATTCAAGAGAACCAACGGTGCCTCAAAGGTCGTAAATACTGCCTAAGTTATAATAGCTACCTGCTTTATTTCTTACCGTAAATTAGCATACAGAAATTTACAGATGTCGATTTCGGCAGTTTCTAACATATAATTATTTTATATATATATGCAGTAGTTTAACCCTTTAATGCACGGTGTCCTAGCTGTGAGGACACAACTCTGATGTTTTGGCTATTTCGATTCATGAAGATTACATTTCATTTCTATTAAAACCTTAATGAGGGCATCAAGATATTCTACCCGATGCCGAAAAAGTGCAGCCATTGACATCGCATGATCTAACTACACACAGCCAGTTGTATCTTGTATTGTTCTTTAGCTCTATGGCACGCATTGGGCGATTTGATCGACCGCCATCTTGCTGGTAGTTAAATCGTGCGATGGCAACGCCTGCACTTTTTCAGCATTGAGAAATGGTAGCGCTTCAAAGGGTTAAGCGTTAAAATAATAAGTAAGATAAAAAACGAAAAGAAATAGCATATCTTTTGAAAGGTATAATGGTTTAAATCGCATGCACAAGCACACCTAAAGAGTTTCCTCTTTCAATAAATGCAGTGCTTTGAAAAGAATGTGGATTTGTGTGGCTATTACAGAAAGCAATGCATCATAAGAGAAAGTTTGAATAAGGACTGCTATTTTAGATGGTAATAAGCCACAAAAGGCTGTTTTGTTCTCAATTTGCTGCAAACAAACATTCTGCGCCTTTCTTACGCACACAAATCACTAGATCTACTCTTTCTTTTCCTTTTATCTTCAACTTCGCAAGTGAGTACTTTCCTGTTTACATGGCCATTTTCTTCTGTGTTGTAAGCGGTTGCACTCCTTTTTTTATTGTTTCTAAGTTACTTGAATTATTATCTTAAACTTGTGCATAGTGAAATGTATTCATTTAAAAAAGCCGTTGCGTGTACTTTGAAGTAATTATCGTTCTAACACACCGCAGAAAGGAAAATTCGGTATATGTTTAAATCACGTTTAATTTATTTAATGAATCACATGGAAATTCACCAACTAGCTTGGTAAAATACAATTCAAGCTTTTTAAGAGCGAAACTTCGTGTTCATTATTTAATCGAAATTTAAAACTCTTAGCAAACAAATGCACTGTTTAACGAAAAATTATTTAAAATTAGTTAAAACAAATGCACTGTTTAAAGGAAAATTGCGAATATCGAGCTAAATATCTAGGTACAAGCTATTTCCTGCATATATTTATGATAGTTATTGTTGTAATTTTGATAAAAACTGAAATGTTTAAAAGAAGGACACCAGAGAATATTTTCCATAAAGCGCAAATTATTGTATTGTAAAAGAGCAGCTTATCCATGCAATTACCGTATTTACCCATGTATAGGTCGACCCCGTGTATAAGTCGACCCCCCCACTTTCCCAATCAAGAAATTTGAATTTTTTAAAATCCCGTGTATAAGTCGATCCCCCCATTTTCTCGATCAAGAAATTAATTTATTTTTAAAATACATTTATTCAAAATCATCTGGGGAAAAAAATAAAGTACTAAATATTCAATAATAAAGCAACTTTAATATTTTATAAATACATTTATTCAAAATTATCTGAAAAGCAAAACAAAAAGAAAGTACTAAATATTTAATAATACTGTTGACTATATACAAAATTTACGTTTCTGTTTTCTATTAACTAAATCAGCCATATCAGTAGAAACAAGGAGGAAAAGTATAGCAAGATAAACGAAGTAATGAAAAAGTGTACTATGAAGAACGAGCATTTCAATTGCACATATAGGGGTGCTAGATTCTCGGAATCTCATTCTAGGAGTCGCCTGGACCAATCACATCACTCAGACTCCAGCGCTGTTAAGGAAAAGAACAATTCATTCCTCTCTTTCTCTCCTGGTATGGAAATCGGTGACGTCATTGTGTTATGGAATGCAGGATGAGAATAACTCTCTTTCAAAAGGGCATTTTTGATTTCGGATAAAAAATTAAAAATTACGGCCCCGTGTATAAGTCGACCCCCCCCCCCCACACTTCAAAGCCTTTTTTTTTGTCTAAAATTTCTCGACTTATACACGGGTAAATACGGTATGTCATTGGCATGTTTAACTGTAGAATATATTACAATCCTTCTCAATTAAAATAATAGTTACAGATTAAATGTATACTATAGTAATTTCTTGTGCTTTTTCTTTACATAATCTTATTTCATGTGCAAGTTCCATAGCTTTAGTTAATAAATTTGAGTTTTTAATATAACTTTAGGAGAAATGGAAACACTTAACACTCCGCTACCGGAGCATATTACATAATACAATTGTTTTTCATTTCTTTGAGTGTATAAAAATATTCACACAGCTTTACCTTTTCAAAATTTCGCTTATACTGATATAACATTTTTGTGAAATTTTTAGCAATTAAAATTATATATATTACCTGCGGATTCAAAAAATATGTTACAACGATTGATTATTTTTTAAACCGTAAGTGATCAAAGCATATTTTCAGTTAGAAAAGTTTGTCTAACTTAGAATATCTGCCAAATTATAGCAATTTTTCAAGGGCTATACGCGTATCAAAATGAAAAATATAATTTTTATATATTCACTCATTTCCTATCACTTACTTTTTGAAAAATGTTGCTGTATGTCTAAGAAGGTAAACTGAAAAAATCCCATGTCTCAGAGAAGAACAATTACCAAGATATCCAAGTTAAAAACTTTAGCTTTTGTAGTCAAATTCTAAAGGTATAACAGGAAAGTTAAAAAAGACTTTTCATCTGACGATAGTTTATGTTAGTGGTTCATTGACAGCTAAATTTGACTCCTGGAAATCCTACTTTGGCTAGAATTTTCCCACACTATATGATTGGCAGTTTCTGGTGAAAGTTAACCCACACCATTTTTTATATCATTCTCTGCAACACTTTGATATTTTTTTCCCTGGAAGCCTGGCATGCTTAGTGTATGATACCTAAATGACTAAATCATCGATTACACCATGATGCAGTCAGTACCTTGTGATGCAGATCACATATATTTCGGTTCTAAAATAATTTTCATGTGTTTCGTTTTACTAAATCATATATTTTTGTATTCAGTTTTAATCTCTCTCCACTTAGCTTTTCTGCTTGATAAAATGTGCTTCATTTTCACCGCTGTGTCTGAAATTCCGGAGTATTCCCCTTCTAAATTAATTTCGTTTAAAGTAAGCAATGTAAATTCTGGGTTCTTCTCAGTCTGATGTTGTCTAGTTTCACAGGCTGTAGGTTTTTGGTATGGCGTTCGCCAAATTCTGTTACATCTTCCTTGGCGATATGTATTTAAACCGTTCGTTTCAAATATTTAATATTTATTACACCTATCGGTCCCTGTATGTCACGTGGGCAGTGGCTTATGAGTGGTTCATCTTTTTCTTGGCTATCTGTTAAAAGCTGGCCAATTTGTAAAAAGTTTATAGGACACTTTTAAGTTTCTGTCCTTACGAGGAGGTTTTTTTTTTAGCTTGTAAGGATCTCCGGCATGCCGTGGGGCTTTGCGGAACGATTAGATTGAACCTGGTGTCTCTTTTTGTAAAAGCAATGTGTTACAGTGAACTTATGTTTAAAACTGTTTGTACTTTCAACAATAAAATATAGATTGTTAACAATCTATATTTTATCTATATCCGTTTTCTTGGACTTCAGCGTTTCTTATGGATTTTAAAAAACACTATGCGACGTCTATCCTACCAATGTACAATTCCTATTTTCGACCACCGACAACCTCCACATACCTATCAGCTCAAATAATACTAAACCTGTTAATTTCAAAAATTTAAATGTGTTTAACTGCAATTTTTCAACAAAGGGATCATTTTTTAACGTTTTATCAACTCATATATGATAAACCTAACGTAAAAATTTCTTTCCCTGAAAATGGACGCCAACAAAGAAGATTAAAAAGTGTAGATCTTCATTTTTAACTTTAAATTTTTCGATAACTATTTCACTCCGTCTCATAGGATTCTCTTTAGTTACCTACTTAAGGATAGAATACTACTTTGCTAAATATTCTTTGTGATAGCACACGAGGGAATGTGTAATTTTGTATTTTAATATGTATACAGCCCCTTGTTAAAAGAAGCCATACCTGAAAATTTCCCGAACTTTTCTAATTGAAAGTACTTTTCGATCAGTTACGATTTAAGAGATAATCACTGCAACATATATTTTGAATCACCATGTAACAAGTCTAATAAAATCTATGTATGATCTATAATGAATGAATGTGTGCCATATATGAAGTGTGTATTTGTTGATGGGTACAGTTTTATGTGTATTAATATAAAAATGTATCAATTTTGTATGTATGTTTTATTATCCTTTGCTATATATTTTTATTTATGATATAAGAGCCACAGTTTCATTTATTTCTATAAATTCACTACTTGTTTAGTAACGCTTTGACATACAAACCAAATCTAATTTATTTGGTAAATTTACTTTTTTTCCCTCTATGTAATGAAAGAAATGTTTTTCACAGTATATACAGAGTTGTCCAAATTAAACTTCCCCAACTCAGAGGCCTATGCAGGATGTTGTATGGCTCATAATGTGATGAAATTTTGAAAACAGACACTTCAGATCACGCGCTCGTGATTTATTAAAAAAAATAATTAGTATAAGAAGTTGCCGATAGGTGGCGCTGTAACACTAGTAATTTGCATATTGTAACAACGTGAATTGCAGAAATAAAGCTTCTGCGCAACGTATCCAAAAGACCAGCCCTACAAAAGTGGAAGACACTAGAGATGAGACGGGCTCTGTAATTCACAATTGCGTTCGGGCTCGGGCTCGTGAAAAATTTCTCTTTTATTGCACATACTCCTTGAAAGAGACTTTAAAAAGTGATTCACGAGGAAAATAAAAGTACATGAAAAACATTATATAAAGATTCATTAAAACATTTATATAATACATGAAAAAAATAGCGGCACGGCCGCCTAGAAGGTGCGTGAAGCTCTTTGGGTATTTCAGAACGGCGGCTTATATTGCTTAGTTAGTCATGAGAGCGGACATTATTTCATAAACATAGATATAAAGAATTAGAAAGTGCATTAAAAATTCGCAACTATATTTGTCTTTAATTTGCACAAACTGCAAAATTTATTGTATTCTATCAAAGAATTACTTCTTTGAATTTTATTTATCTTATCTGAAAATTCGGGCTCGGGCGGGCTCGGATTAAAAGTCTTCGGGCTCGGGCTTCAAAAAATGAGCCCGAACTCATCTCTAGAAGAGACGCGCTGCACAAGCAGTTGTTTCCAGCTCGCTGATGCACAATGGAGACTTTGAAAGACAAAGCTCTGATAGAGAAACTTTTCTACCAGAATGACGAGAGCTGCGATAAGAGCATTCCGTCGGCTGAAGAACTTACGCTGAGGACCAATGACACCACGCGGTTTACGAGACATGATGAAGAAGTTCGAAAGAACCGGACAGCTGGGAGTTTTACCAGATAGAGGACGACATGTTGTGAATTCTGCACGCGTACAAGACGTTGCTTTGGCGGTAATGGACGCCACTAGCCAATCGCCACATGGTGTTGTCAGTGTGCCAACTGTTTCTATTGCTGTTGACATGCCCTATTCAACAACGGCACACACATAGAACATCTGTAGAACGTCTTGTTGATATGGAGCGCCAACTATCGGCAACTTTTTGTACCAATTTTTTTTAATAAATTACGAGCGCGTGATCTGAAGTGTCTGTTTTCAAAATTTCATCACATTATGACCAATACAACATCCTGCACAGGCCTCTGAGTTGGGGAAGTTTAATTTGGACAACCCTGTATTTTTGCCGGGATTGAGCTTATATTGCTCCAAATTTTCTATCAATAATAATGGTATGTGAAGAAGATATAGAGGAATTTAACAATCCTCAGTATATATATATATATATATATATATATATATAAAATTTACGTCAGTGGTATAAAATAAGTTAAATGTAAAAAATTAAGCACTTTTCTTTAAAATTTTGTGAAGATTAACCAACGGAATCACATATCAGCAATTATCAGCTCCATCCAAGATGGCGGAATATGAAATTAATACATTCGGTTGAAACCGGTTGTATGGGATTCTAAACTGGCATAGAATCCCACTTTTTTTCCTAATATCATATTGCTAGTTAAAACATATTAGTATGCAGAGTTTCAGGTCAATTGCAGATTGGAAAGTTGGCAAAAATTTGATTTTTTATCGATCAATATAATCTCTTCCGAAAAGTACTATACTCACAACGTTCAGTATTATTTTATTGTCAATAGTTCTTGATTTGTCTACAAAATTTAAAGTTAACTGTAGATTCATAAGTTAGCTAATAATGGATTGCAGGATTTGACCCAGACATATTAGGTGAATTAAATAAAAGAGTGTAAAAATGCATAATCTTTTTACAAGCAAATTATTAATGATATTTCATAATTCCTCAGGAAACTTAAAACCTTACACTAATGCGTTTGAAAGATTATTAATTTTCTTTAAAATAATTTCATACTCATTATTAGACATCGTAAACCACGAATGAAAGCAATATGATTTACAATGCAAGTAAAATCACAGAAACTTGTTTAAAATTTTAATATTTTCCTATCGCCTTATTGTTTTAAGAAATTGATAAAAAGAGATCTAAAGCTCTGTCGTGTTTTAGTAAAATAAAATGAAATTCGTTAACGACAGAACAAGATTAAAAAAAAAAAAATCAGAAGTCTTGCTGTCTAAATGGTGTGATAAAAACAATATTCTTTCATTACAGTTTTAATATTTTTAAATAAAAATCGTGCTCAGCGAGTGAAAATGAGAAAGGAGAAAAGAATTCATTGTTCGTGTTGCTTACATCAGCGTAAAAGGAAATCATTCCGGGAAGTGAAGATTTCTGTTTGAAAAATCTTATTCCGTTAAACGAGATTTTACCGGCGCTCTCAACCGAAAATGAATTTGTTTTTTAAGCTGACAACATGTGATCTCAGTGAAAAAATAAAAAATAACATAAAGATATAAAAAAAGTATAAACACTTTCTATTTCATTCATCCATTTGGGTGATTCTTTTATATTATTTTGAGCTTACATTTGATTATAAGCATTAGGTTTTGTGTAAGTATTCACTATTTTCCAGCATTTGTTTTCAAGAAAGGACTTAAATTGATTGTCTTTTACTAGTCAGTTTTAAAGAACTTACTAAACGTCTCATGAAAGAAGAAATTAATACTTAAAAAAAATGCTAGCTGGCTTTTCTCTCTGGATTATGTTGCTAAGCTGTGATATTCTAAGTACTTTAAAATGTGTCTAAGACCGATCCTGTATGAAACGCAAATCTGCGTGGGAAAAAAAAATAGTCCCAGCAGTAATTAATGTTTTTCAATGTATGTTAACCTGTATGAAACGGAAACTGCTTAACGCGGAAACGAACTGCATGTTTGTATATTTTTAGGACAAAAAACCTGTCAAGACGGAATGAGCCTGTCAGTATCTCGTTGAGAGGTTTTTTTTTTTCTTTTGTCCTTTTGTTGGGAAGCATTCGGAAAAAAAAGATGGGTGGTTGAACATGAAGAGTGTATCCAGTCCTTCGGAGTTTGTTAAATCTATAACTGTTCTCGACGCTATATTTTGGCTTGGAAAACCATGGCAAAATGTCACTAGTAAAACTATAAGGTTCTGTTTCATCAAAGCAAATTTTTGAAGGGAAGATAGAATCGATGAAAATTCATGCAATTCTGAAACTGATGTTTTACAAGCAATGCTAGATGAAGATGAAAATAATCTGAATGCATTAGATTTTGTGATATTAGATGACGAATTAGCTACAGAAACACCATTTGGTGAGGTTGAAAAACTTCTTTTAAGCGATGAAATTAAGGATAATAACAGCAGTGAGGAAGAAAAACAAATTGCCAAGATTGAAGATTTTGTAATAAACTAGTATTATAAAATTGCACCTATTTACCAGATGATTGTGACATAGCAAGCATAGGGGCAAGTCCTAGTCAGGCATTGCCCCTATACTTGCTATGTCACAATCATCTGGACCGGTTCATTTAGTGACTGCTTTGTAGTATAAAATATTGAAATTTGGTGAATAGGTATGAAAATGATCATTTAATAATGACATAATTTAAAACAACTGAGATAGCTTCGAATATATTTTATTTTTCATTTGAAACCCTTCAGTCAATGCCGGTGCAGTGGCGCCATCTGGAGAATGAGGCATTGACATAAATATTTCAAATATAAAATAAATCAGGCGCTATCTTCGTGTTTTAAATTTATGTAATTTTTTAAAATGATAATATTTGTACCTATTTACCAAATTTCAAGACTTTATACAAAATACCTTGCAAATAAACTTGTCCAGATGATTGTAAAATAGAGGATATAGGGGCTATTCTTACTAGGACTTCACCATAAGGAATTTGTATGAATTCAGCGCGCTTCTATATATATACCAAAGTAGAAGCTGCGAGCAGCTTCCAGAAAAGACTATTTCTCGAAGATTCCAGATAAAGCGAGAATTTTGATTACGTCATAGAAGAGAAATGTTAGGTTTTATGTGATTTTAATGAAGGAAAACCAACTTCCAGGCCCCATTGGGAAAATCGCGCGAAATGACAAAAATGTCGCCAAGATTGGCGAATTTTGGCGAAATATCGCCAAATTTGGCGCCAAAAATAAGTCCCCAAAAGTGAAGAGATCTAAGCCCTAGGACCAATATTTCTCGAGATTTCTAGAAACACATAGAAAAACAATAGGAAAACTGAAACCGGTTCTAATTGGACGATTTTGATGCAACAAAAAGCAAAATTTATCTATTTGAAGCGTAGAATACGAATTTTAAACTATTTTATGCCCCAGAGCAGCGGGTTGCCCCGAAATTTCGTAACAATACTTTTCCTAGATATTTCGCCCTCAAGCAAGTTACAATCAAGCTCCCTACCTCCAGATCCTACTATGCCAGCGTTTCTCAACCTGTGGGGCGCGACCCCCAAGGGGGGCGCAGATGCAGGGGGGACGCGAGAAAAACCAAAGAGCAAGTAGTGATGCATGTTTTTAAAATAATCATCTTATTTACTCTCATTTTTACTTAAAAGTATACCCATTTTCGCTTAAAATATTCATTCAAACTTTACTGATAACATTATTTTGTAAAAAAATTGACTAAATGGTCATTGTTAAAGATTAAAAAACTGAATGTATGCTGAAAAATGTGAGGGGGGGGGCGCCACCGTAAGTTAGCCTTTGTTGATGGGCGCGAGGTTAAAAAGGTTGAGAACCGCTGTACTATGCAATTCTTGCTCCTCACGACCTGGCACACTCATACGTGCCATTTTGGGATATGAACTTTTGAATATATAAATATAAACGCATATATATGTATATACGTATATATAGTGGAAAATGGCCTTTAGAAATATATGTACAAAATGTCAACATTAATTAAATAATATTATCCGGGTCCAAAAATGCAAAATGAGGCAAAAAGGACGTAAATTTTCAAATTTTAGGGATTCTTTGTAATTCCAATTCTTATTATCGCTAACACGGAAAAGTTGGAAGGCTATGCACGAAACATAGATGCAAAATTTTAGAATCTTATAAATAAAAATGAAATTCTGTTTGTTTGTTTGTTTGTTTGTTTGTTTGGGGATTTGATTCGTATACAAATCCACAAAAATGGACCTATCGGCCTGAAATTTAGCACAGATGTGTAAAATAATATAGAATAAACCACTGTCCACTTTAAAACTTTGAAAGTCCACCCGTTCCCGGAATTTAAGAGATTTTTTATGCTCTTCACGCAAAAATCTTTCCGTAATTGTAACCCCTGTAGTGAAAAAAGTGTGAAATAAGGATCGTGGTTGCCATGTGTGGCAATTTTGCCGAATAAAATGTTGTTCGTATACAAATCCACAAAAATAGACCTATCGGCCTGAAATTTAGCACAGATATGTAAAATAATATAGAATAAATTGTAGTCCACTTTAAAACTTTGAAAGTCCACCTGTTCCCGGAATTTAAGAGATTTTTTATGCTCTTCACGCAAAAATCTTTCCGTAATTGTAACCCCTGTAGTGAAAAAAGTGTGAAATAAGGATCGTGGTTGCCATGTGTGGCGATTTTGCCGAATAAAATGTTTTAAATTCTCAAAGTAAAAGAATAATAATGATCTTTTTTTTGTTAGTTTATATTCGTGAGGTTATTTTTTTTAAATTATAATATCGTGTGCATGGGAAATCAGAGCAGGAATGTAATGCTTTACACGCAAAACAATAAGAATTGAAGATTTCCGAGGCTAATGTGTAAATTTTTTTAGTTTGGCGAAAAAATAAAATGGTTGAAATATGGATTTTGAGTAAGTGAGTTCTAGCGGTTTGCCCAGTTTTCGGCTTGGCGCAATTTATTGAGAGCTTAAGGAAATAGATTTTTGAAAACAAGTGGGGTTTAAGTTGGGGGAATTCCGCCAAATTTCAGAAAATTGAAATCTTCTCATTTAGTACATCGGAGTAACGATGAATAAAACACATTATAGTTGATAATTAAAAAAAATCGGCTGTATTAAGGGATTCCACTTTTCAAATAAATGCCTGACGGTCGAACCATTTCCCATTTTGATTGCTGCTAAGTCAATGCTTCGAATGATTCCCCGAAAAAACTCTTGCAAAATGGCGTATGTTGGCACTTTGGCGAGGCTTAGATTTAAAACTGGATTTTATTTGAGACTGGTATATATAATAACACTGGTTATAGATAAAAATGAATGTTGGTATGTGTTTATGAGGTTGAAAAACTCCAGCACCGTTGAGCACCGTTGAACGATGAAATTTGGTTCACCTAAGTCTTTTATCATGGAGAAGGTTTTTATGCTATCCGTTTTCCTTAACTTGCCACTTGGTGCCGCAGCACAACGTTGAATTCTATTCCGTTTAGCCGTTTGCTATGCGAATATCGTCCAACCGATTTCCATGAAATTTGGTACATGCGAATATTAGAACACGGAGAATATTTTTCACTATCCATTTTGCTGTAACTTGCCGCTAAATGGCGCTGCAAAGCATCAACTTCTATACCGTTCGACCAACCAGCATAAAATTTTTTATACTTACACATTTGAGCACGAAGAATATATTCTAACTGCGTTCCTTTTGATGTTACTCACCACTAGATGACACTGCAATGCATTATTATTTTAACTCGCCACTAGATGACGCTGCAGCAGGCCAAATTCTTGACCATTCAAACGGTCGCTATGAAAATCAGTATACATAGCTATTTGAACAATGAGAATATTTTGGCGTTATCCATTTTGCTATAACTCGCCACTTGACGGCGCTGTAGCAAATCATTACTTTAATTAACTACTAGATGGCCCTGCAGTGTATCACTTCTTGACTGTGCAAATGATCGTTATGAAAATTGGTATACATAGATAGTTGAACACGGTCGCTATGAAAATCAGTATACATAGCTATTTGAACAATGAGAATATTTTGGCGTTATCCATTTTGCTAAAACTCGCCACTTGACGGCGCTGTAGCAAATCATTACTTTATTGAACCACTAGATGGTCCTGCATTGTATCACTTCTTGACTGTGCAAATAATCGTTATGAAAATAGGTATACATAGATATTTGAACACGGGGAAGAGTTTGGCGCTATCCATTTTCCTATAACTTGCCACTAGATGTCGCGTCAACACATGAACTTCAGGACTGCCCAGCCGATAGTCATGAAAATTCGTATACATCGATATCTGAATGCGAAAAATATTTTCGCCTTATCCGTTCTGCTAAAATTCGCCACTAGATTGCGCTACGCCGCATAGCCTTCTGCACCGTACAAACGATTGCCTTACAATTCGGTATGCATGATTATTGGACACAAAATAACGCGATATCCACTTTGCTATATCTGTTTATTACAATGAATAGTAATCACCACAAATCGTAATATCAAAAAGTCCATTCATTCCCGTGCGAAGAACGGGTACTTCAGCTAGTAATCAATAAATATTTTCCAGTTCTTCTTATGCGAGCACTTGAAATACGCAGTATTTCAAAAGAAAGAAAAAAATATGTGCAAGAGTTCATGTATTTCTGAGCATAACTTTAAAGTTAAATATTGCGTGGATCTTTCACTCACTTATTGAACGATGACACAGTGCAACTGACAAAATCTGGCTGATGTCCAGTTGGAAACATAAACTCTTTCACTGGGGAACATAAATTTCACCTTGCAGAACTCAATTTGTTGAAAGGGGTATAAAATTGACAGCAGAAGCTTCTTTTGCAATCATCGGAGAGACTAAGTGATATGGTTACATTAGATCCAGAAATGAATTAAGGCATGCCAAAGCATTGCTTGAAATCAAAAACTAGTATAGAGTGAAGCATGTGGAAGTAAATGAATGAAGTACTCTTTATAAAAGATGACCAATTGGAATTAACCTAACACCAACCATAATAGTCGAAGGGCTTGGTTATGCAGACGCTCTAACCTACTTCTTAAATCGTCAGAAGCACTGACAAAGGAACAGCAACAGTACCTGATAAATGTATGATTTGCAGGTAGGTATTCAGCCGCAGTGAGAGAGACCGCAGCCCCAACGAACGCATGCCAGCTATTTCAACAAAACAACACGTTTACTTATCTTTTCGAATAAATCGTCAATCTGGTATATCCGTGAAAGTTTGGAATCGAAAACACGCAGGTATTTGAGGGTTTGTCACTGAGGAATATAAGCATTATCATGCATGTTTCATTCTATTGAAATATGACATAGTAATAATGTCATACATGCAGATTTTTCAACATTAACAATATGTTGTTTGAATTGTAACACTTTTGAAGTTTTCACAGAGCCTTGTTTAAACTGCCCATTCAATTTCTGCCAAGTCAATCGCTTCTGTGCAAAAGAACAAAAGACCAAGTTGTCGGCGTACATTAGAACAAAGATGTCCTTATTTTCTAGAGCTCTGTAGATATCAACGTAAACAACATGTAAGTAGCAACTTGAACATGAACATTGCACCCTCCGGTACCAGTTTAAGAGTGTGTGTAATTTGACACGCAGAATCTGTAACGCATGTTAATTAATGTATTGCTGGTCAATGAAGCTGCTAAACTACCTGAGCATGTTCTCATAAATATCCATATGAAAAATCGTATTGATCAAATGCAGGCAGAATCATTCTGCTAGCAGATTTCAGATTTTTTTGAAAAAAACCATCTCTACCGAGCCCTAACAATAACCCTTAGCTTGAAGGATTAGTATTCTATGAGGTCCGTTTACCATCCCCGAAATTTTTCAGGATACGACCTTGAGCTTCTCTTCTTTCTCAGCATGAAGTCAGCAAATGAAATTAAAACCTACGAATCAAAATTTCAGATTTATTTAAATTTGTTTCCCGACATTGAACATATTTAAGTTAAGAAAACTGACTTAGGTTCAAATTTTTGCTATTTCATATCCCGGAAAATTGTAGTCGTAAATGGGTGATTATGATGATTTTTTTTCATTAAATTGTTCAAGGAAAATTTTCGTAAATGTAACTCATAGTACCGGTACGCCGTGTAAAAATTTAAATTTTGTAAATTTTAGAAGAATAAATTTAGTGGTTTAAAATGTTTCTGTGATAATATATTTTAAAATTTAATACTCTGTTGGAATTAGAAATATGCTGCTGTGACTAACAAATCTGGAATTAGTCATTGGCATTTTAAGAACCGGGCACTCTCTTTGCATAAATACGAGTAACAACGAGTGAGAAGAAAGATTAACTTTATTATTTTATTAGAATCTAGTCCCCTTATAGCGGAATACATTATAGCAAAGGAAATATAAAATAAAATCAACATAAACTTTGTGAAAAAAACACACATAAAATGTTACTTATAAGACGTTTCGACCAAACAATTCTTCCGGTCTTCATCAGACTAAGCCCTTCGTCTCACAAAACAGAGGGAACTGAAAGAGTTTTCGGTCGAAACGACCGTTTCCTGTTACAAACATTTTATGTGTGTTTTTTATACATTAGAGCAAATACATTATATCAAAGAAAATATAAATTCCTATAACACATTTAACACAAAATATTCATAATTTATCCTATTTGTGCCCAGTGGTTTATTTTTAGATGTGCATTGCGTACATTTGTCACCTTTCTTTAACATTATTACAAATTTTTTGTCAATGGAATTAGTACTTGATATCATAGATAATTTCACTTTTCAAATTAATACCAAAAAAAAATTCTGCGTTATACCAAAGTAGAAAGTTATTGAGCTTAGAATGAAATATTTGTACAAGCACAAAGCATTGAGAAAAAAACTTACTCTGTGTATCCCGAATAAGTGCGTTTGTGCATATATATACATATACCCATAAAATCAAATAAGCAGAATAAAAAAGCAATCCTTTGAGAGAAACCATCTAACGGAGAATTCTCTTACATTGATTCAATGCATAAATTAGCATATGAACTTAGTTTAAGTGCAGGCGAATTGAACCGGAGAAGTGCATGAAATTGAAATCCGGATATTTATACATCCGAGGCTAACAAAGCCGCGATTTACTTGCAGAACTCACTTGTCTCACGAGGGTACCTTATTACAATAATAAAGTACATATTTCTATGGAAAAAGTGATACAAATGGCCAAAATATAGAGGAAACGTATCTAATTTAGCCGGAAGACATTCTGGAGTTGAACGAAGGGAGGAAAAAAAACCAATGTTTTATTGATTATAAGACCCCAAAGTAATTTCTGCTATCTTTGTTTTCATTTGCGAGGAAAAATAGTCCAGGTTGAAATTTATTTATTTTGCTTCTATTTAAAAGTTTTGTCGTTTGCCATGAGAAATACTGAGCTGGGGTGATGTATTCCATTTTTTTTTCTTGAGCCGAGGAAAGACGGCTAATAGAATTTGTATGCAAAATATTAAAGCATTGAATAAGTTTATATGCTGGAAATAATCTCCAAATGGAAAGAAAGTAATGATAATGGGGTTTAATTTCTTTTCTTTTTCGTTTCGTAGGAAATAATAGTAAAATTAATTTTTCAGTAACTGAGTTGCATTTGTTATAGATTACTACAAGCTCTCTTATTTCAAGAAAATTACTAAACATGCTGTTGCTTTCCAGTACTTTGTAAGTACTCGCAGAAAACGCGAGTCATGTAATATAAAGTTTCAACAATTTTTAATTCTTTTATTAAAGTTCCTCAAAATTCTGGTAATAATATTTTAATAATAATAGGATTAAAGATAAGAAAAACAGTTCAAGAAATTTTATGTTTTGAATTCTTTATGCATTCATTAACGATGCATAAAAAATTGTAAAGACAGTTGCTAGTGAAATTGAGAACGTTAAGAAATCAATTAATTAAACGCATTTAAATAAATTTCCTAACAATATGGAGAGTCGTAATAACATCGCAGTGACTTCCTCGTGAACTACAAAAGCTGTAACCACATTCTTGGTCCACAAGTGACGTAAAATGCTACTAGTCTGTGAGATTCCATCTGCAATTTCAATGTAGTGCCGCTGTAATCATTTTTTCACTTATTAATGCACTCACAAAATTCGTCATTCTCCGTTTGCGATGTCACATGTGGAACGACAAAGGAAAGATGTTTTGCATGCGACTCTATGGTGACGTTATATAACAACACAGTGCCAAAAATCTGATTGCTTGGCGACACTTAGCCCAATTTTGGACAATACATATAACAGTCATTCCTGGGCCATTATGAAATCAGGACTGTTGATTGTAGGACTGTTGATTGTTGATTATTGTTAAATAGGGGAGACGAGGGTCACAAAGGGTCAGTTTTTAGATTTTTAATACAGCTCTAAAAAACATTTTAAAAACAGAATATCAAACTAATGTACCATATTTTCAGATCTATTGTCTATCCTAATTATTTTTAGTTTAATTCTACGAAACATTTTTGTAAAATAAAAAACTATTTTCTTAAGTACTTTTTTGTTCACCCAGTGTACACCATAAAGAGAGAGGTACAATGGGTCAAAAAATGGAGTACAGTAGGTCAGCTAAGGAGAAATATGATAAAAAAATTCCTGTCACACAATAGTAAGTAATTTAAACATTTTTATTGTATGACAATATTTAGTATTGAGTTAGGTATTAAAGTAGGTCAAAATTTATAAGTTAAATGTTAGTTTTATGTTTCTAAAATATGCACAGACTAAATTTGTTTATAAAATTATAGAAAAATGTTTTAGTAACATAATATCTCTTTGAGTCCTATTAAGTTTACAAAATGTTAGTTTTATAGCAGTTTTTAAGACATTAAATCAAAAACCGTTATTTTACAGCACTGTAGGAGATTATATAGCTAAAAATCTACAGAAAAAATCAACTGTGTTACTGTTCTCTCATTTCCTTGCAATACATTTGGTTTTGGAAACCTTCTTTCAATATCTTTACTGTCTGCTATATAAATGTCTGTATCATCAAAAATAAGGGCATAACCTGTCTGCGATCCCATCATGTAGTGCACTTCAAATTCATTATTATTTTCGCCTACAAATTGAGTAACATATTGTTTAAAACTTCATTTTTTTCTTGCCGTAGACTTTAAATAATACGAAATCTCCTACGCCAACGTTAAAATTTTGTACATCTTCAAATTCCAAATCCTCAAAGTCAGATTCACTAGAAGATTCTTTTCATTCTTCTTACAGTTGAGCTATTCTTGTAACTACTTGCAATTACTTTTTCTCCGCTGTTTCATATCATTAGGTCTTTTACTCTTTTTTTACACTCATCAAATTTTTGATTGTGATTTTCACAGGTGTATCTACAAGAATTTCCGATTTTTTTGGCTTGCCTTTTTTAAGCTTGATCTTTTAGTTTTTCCTCTTTTGCATCAGCCTTAGTAAAAGGCTTTTACCATCTCCGGTGTCATTCTTTCTTTTCAAGGGCGTAGCCAAGGGGGGGGGGGTTAGGGGGGTCATACCCCCCCATGAGAATTTTTTTGCCATACAAAATGTATATTCTTCACTCTATTATCACAGACACGTATACATATATATGAGTTGCAGTAGTCGTAACCCCCCCCATGGAAAATTTCTGGCTACGCCCCTGTTTGTTTTGCATAATTTTAACTACAGATTCTGTGGCTGATGTGAAAGACTTATTTAGTTAAATTTAGATCAATCAAACATTAAAAAGTAAGAAACTTACAGAAATACAATAATACAAATGAAGACACAATGGGTCACTCGTCCACTGTATCTCATTTCAGGTGACCCAGTGTGCCCCATATATACCAATGTATTATTTGTTACCTCAAAATTCCAAATCTTTAAAATATTCATTTAAATACAACATTACAGAAAAGAAGGTAATTTATATTATATAAACATATCACGTAACACATATTTACTTGACAAATTTCAGCTGTAATAACATAAAGTCCTACTTTCTTCAAATTTCATGCAGATGATCAGAAAACAAAATGGCTCTTTCCTCCCGCCACTATCAAAGTGAGATGTAGAATTTTTTTCACATAGTTAAGTTGTTTAATACCTACTTTAAATAATTTTCTCATTTGAAAACAATTTACTGAACCACAAATATCTTAAGTGATTCACTGTACCCAATGACCTACTGTACCCCGCTCTCCCCTAATAGTTATTAAAATTACTAGTAACCATCAATAAAGATTTAGACCTATCCATAATGTAAGTGTACCCGTAAAAAGCAAAATTGACTTTATGGGAGCATATTTCTAAATCATTACCTCAAATATAGCTACTGTTCATATTTTATGGATGTACAACACTTCAGAGAGAAAAAATTGATGCTTTTGAGAAATTTATAAAGTATACCATGAAGTAATGAGTCATTTTACTATCTCTACTTATACAACTATACTCTCTTTATAAAAATTCACTTGAAAGGAAAAATTTTAGTGTTGGCTGTTTAGTTACTAAAATTATAAGTATGCTGTTATGCTTTATTAAAGAATAATAAAAATTATCGAAATATTACCTAATAGCAACAACATATTAATTTGTTCGTAACTGTTTAACGAAATCTAATTGCACGCTATTTATATCGTAACAGTATTTTAACGAAATTATTTTATTAAAACTTTTTACTGGGTCCACTAACTTCGTATTAAAATAAAGTTAGTTCATTGTACCATCAATGCTCTTATATTTCTTTCCGGCAACAAAAAAGGTCCCGCTAAGACTATCACAACGCAATTATAATAGTTTTGTGATCTACAGACTATTCCGTAAGATTACTTAAAGTACAATTTTTTACATAAAGTTTTATTACAAACTTTTGAAGTCAACAATTATAATTTTCATTTCTTTCGTAGCTTTACACTTGTTCCTTTTGTTCTATTATATTATTTCGATTGTAGTATATTATTGTGCTTAAAACCATAGTGCATGTCTTTACATTACTGCTATGTGGGAATTAAATATTAAGGGCAACTGAAATTAACATAGTTTATATATATATATATATATATATATATATGAATGTGACGGTTTTATCATGCACGATATCAGAAAATTTTCCGAAATTCGTAACCTATGGGAGTTAGGGGCCAAAACGTTCTTTTCACATATACCTTTCTATCTGAAAGAAAAAATGTATATATAAAAATTCTTGCTGTCAAATTTAATCTATCAAAAAAATGTAACCCTAAAATACTTTTTCTAATATGTAACAAATAAAATACTTTCTCTAAAATGCAACGGTTGCCTAAATAGTCTTTTTCAGTTTGAAATTTTTCCTCCCATCAGAGTCATCAGCCACACATCTTTTTCCCCCCACATCTTTCCTTAATCTAAAAGTAAAACAGTTATCTGTGAAATTCTTTCTTGAAAATGTAAGAAATATGAACCCATTGTTTAATCATAACCAATGTGTCACTAAATGTAATTTATCTGTTGGAATTTAATGTATATAAAAGTAATAAAATTACTTTCCAGTACACTTCATATATTCAAATTTTTATTGTTATAATTATGTATGCTGCTTCAAAATTGTTTTTTAATGTGTAAAAGTAACATACTTTAATAAAGTTTTTAAGTCTAGTTCCTTTATCCCTTTCAAGGACGGTGGGTGCATCGTGAAACCATCATATTTGAGCGCTTTCACAGCTAATCGCAAAAAGTATGGTTAAATGGTCCAAACTCTAAAAAACTGCACCCGTTGCCATCTATACATTTAACTACCACAACATGGCGGTCGATCGAATCACCCTTGTGGTGCTACAGAGCTAAAGAAGTTTTCTCACAGCTGACAGATGCAGCACATTTTCAGGGTTGGGCAGTCTATCTAGTTGATCTTCTATATTGATGTGTAAATGCTTATCTTTCAAAGAGCTAATGAAGCAATTAACCCCGAGAGCAGTTCTTCAGATGTATGAAATATATTCCATGCCTTTCATATTTCTAGAATTCTTCAAAGAAAAAAGTTTTACATATATTTTTTTTTATTGAACTAAAAGCCCGAATACTGAAAAAGAAAAAGAAGTCACACTGAAATTGCAGGTGAACTAAAAAAAACATTTTTAAAGAAATTTTCTCATTATTGAGATCGAACTTTAAGAACCCACACCAACACAGTGTTACTTCGAAATGATCTTCCAAATACTTTATTTAAGAAGACTCCTTAAAAGGTTTTGTTCTGTTGTTTCTGCTTCCATTAAGGAGGCTAGATTCCCATTAATCACTGGAAGGCAGAAAATGCTGGGCCCATACCCCCTGCTCTGTTTGCAATCACAAAAGTACGCAATCTTTTTTTTTTCTTCGGTACACTCCATTACAGCTTTATCTTAATTTGTTCCCCTTCTCTCATTAAAGTGGAAGGTAAAAAACGTGTCTTATCGATGCTTAAAGTAATTTCCAACTTTTAATAAACTTTATTAGAAAATTTGAACAGCCAGAAAAAAATAAGTAAAGCTTGTGTTTGTAATTTCAGAATAAATTAAGGTGCAATTTTTCATATTTTCTTTTAAGCTGATGAAATTCAATATAATAATACTTGCGATATTAATCATGTTTTAGAAATAACTTATGCTTTAAGATTAAAATAGTATCATTTCTTTTACGTAAAACAAATCATTTGTCGGTAAAATTTCCTGTTCTAATAAGCTGAGAAATTATTCATACTAGTGTTGATTCCATAGCACTCAATTCATATCTTATTTTAAATGCTATTGACATGTATCAGTTCTTAATATTACTAAGTAGAATTCTTTTTATATGCATAAACTATCCCAGGTGGATATTCTTTCTTTTTGAAATAAGAAATGAAGTCTACAACATATTATTATTTGAACCAGTCAGTGTCTAGTAAAAGGACATACACTCATTCCTGTGTGTATATAATATATGCACAAGGGAATAGGTGGTTTTTCTTTGTGCTTTTCCAATGAAAAACATAGCTCTGTGATGACAGGGAAGGTATAAATATATAAATTCGCAGAGCATGTGTATTATTTTTTGGCCTGTTATGTAAATACACTTTTCTTTTAATCTCTTCCATACGCATGACACATTTCGTGCGGATCGGTGTAACGTTGCATATTTTTAAACTAAACTCATTTAACGAGTCTTGAATGACTATTTAATTAACATAATAATTGCGACTAATACGCGAACTGTTGAAAAATAATTAAATTTTGAATCTTCGTCCTTTCCCGCCACCTATCCAGGACGAGTGGCAGCTAGTAGGTAGTTCACTGGGTACATACCTTACATAAACCGTAAACCAAATTATTCGGTTTTCTGTACCTCAAAAATCTCTAGAAATCCATTTGAAACATAAATAATCAGATTTTCAAGCGTTATATAAGTAAACCATTGAAAAAAAAGACAACTGTAATCATTCCACAAGACCAAAGTTTAATAAAATTGTATGCAATATCATAATAATATTTTTAAATTCTCCTTCAAACTAAAAGTTTATTGATTTCGACCACTTTTATGTACTAGTATCTATATGTGTGTTTCCTTTAAGTGTTTTACTTTTAAGTGAGGAATTACAAAGTCAAGAATACTTTTTTTCATATGAACCAAAAATGCACAATTATTATGCATCCCTTAACTCCATTTAATATTTATTTGTATAGGTATTTACAAACAAATCATTGAAAAATAAGACTACTGTAATCATTCTTTAAAAAAATAGCTTAATAAAATATACGCAATATCATAACAATCTTTTAATTATCTTTTAAACTGTATTTAAGTTTTTTTATTTTTAAGTAAGGAATAACGAAGTCAGGAATACTTTCTTTTATCTGTATCAAAGATGCGCAATTATTATTTATCCCTTAACACTGTTTAACATTTATTTCTATTGGTATTAACGCTTATGGATTATATTATCAAAAATAAATTATGAAGTCATATCATGCAAAAAAAAAAAAAATCGAAAAAAACCCAAATAAAATTAGTTTAGCGAATCATTTTCCGTTATAGTTTATTTACTCGAGGAAAAAATGGTGTAAATAATGTATCAGATTTTTTTTCCTGAGACATAATTACAGATTAATGCATTTTTTGTTCATACTCTATTAATTTTTATTTGTGACAGAGTAATGACTTAGCTATGAAAAAAGATATTCTATGCACAGAAATTACTATCCAAATTAATTGTTTGAATTAATTACCCGAATAGCTCTCATCTTAAAGTCTTTATTTTCACATTGTGATTATGTTCTCATTACCCTTTAAATATTTTTTACATATTATTTCATTGTTTTTAAATTGTTGACTTACACACGATAAAGTATAAAAAAAAACACTCAGTGCCATCCATTTAAAATTTAATTTATGTCTTTCATTAAATATTTTGTTTGCTTTTAAGTGCTATCTTTAATTATCTTATAAATCTAATTTTATTGCTACCGGGATTTTATTTATTTTTACACAAAAATTGCATTTTATTTCAAATTCTCAAGAAAAATCGTTACACTGGAAGAAATAACAATTTTTGCTTGTGTGTCGTCTTTAACTGGATCAAATTTCACGAAGGCATACTAGACAATGCGTTTGTGGATTCGCTTGATAAACAGGCCGATCTGTCAAGTAATTTATTAATTAAAATTCGTTGTACACTGCCTCTGTCAAAAATTAAATTTGACCTAATGCAGAAGCTTCTTCGTGATTTTCAAGAGGAATGAAATGTTAGAATTAAAGACAGGTTCACACAGACACTTTTCGAGTTTCAAGAAATATATGTATTCCACATCGTAACCTTTGCATATTCTTCAATAACCATTGCTCTTCAATGAATATTTAAATAAATTTGGCAAATCTCCCTGTCACCTCTGCGTGTGCTCCAAACTCTCCTCCTCAGCTCACTACTTTATTGACTGTCCAGAAACTTCAACTCTCACGCTGACTTTTAAATAAGAGCACATCTGAAATTGTGGCAACATCATGTCCTTGAATATAATCAATGTGCTAGGATTTTTGTAGCTCCAGTATGTGAAATGCCAGAATTCCCTGCTTCTTTAAGCTTGTCTGCAACAACAGTATCTTCTTTATTTACTGCACCATCAATGTCTTCAACAGTTAAAACTTGTTCATCGTTGTTTGGAGCAAACCAGGCCTTGACTTAAACGTCAGATATTGACAGAATTGGAAGAACAAATGAAGCTTCCCATTTATCCGAAAATTCGTATGGAATTAATTTCGCAGAAAATGCTTCGATTCCGTACTTTTCGGATAATCGGGATTCCACTGTATTTATAAAAATGCAAAAGTATCCTAAAATTCTCACGTGCATAATAAAAGAAACAGTTTAGAAACCTTAATATCCATGACCCGTTCTTTGGTAACGATTATTAAAAGAAATGGATATCTGATATATGAGCGCAGATTGCAAAGAAGCTTGTGGCTAACTACAGAAACTAGGCTGTTAGGCAGCTGTTAATATTAAATTATATACATAAAATGTAGACTCCATGAAAAGAGGCTAAAATCAATAAAAAGCAAACATCGTCTTCTCACAATGTAAACGAGTTTGTGTCCAAATTGAAGAATAATGAGGAATGTGACGAAATTGGTAGAGATTAAAAAAAAAAAAAAAGATATGAAAAGTTTTAAGCTTTGATTTTCTAGTGACGTACATTCACGTTCAAAAACAACACAGATCCATCGAATACCAAGTCATACATACACTAGAATTAATTTCGCTTTTCTAAGAGCAACAATAATAACTACTTGAACACTAGTGACTGTTTGAAATCGAAGAAGCAAAATTAGAGCCCTTTAACGCTGACAATCAACCAAGAGAATATTCTAGAGAAAGCCCTTGATCCTCTCAGCTATTTGGGCTTGATGTAATAAAAGAGCAGCAAGGTAATATGCCACGTCAATAGATTTCCTACAACTCTGGAGGTCTAGCAATTCATGGGATGATTTGCTTATTCAATTAACCTACATGCAGCTGCAAAAATGCTTCGTTTCAAAAAGCGAAGCCTCAGCAAAATTTAATAAATACTGTTAGAAAAGCGAAGATTGATGACAAATATAATGCAGCTGAGAAATAACAAGCCGTTACAGGAAAATTTATAAACCGCCAACGAAAGGATAAACTTTTGACTAGGTATTGTAATTCAGAATCAGGGGGGTGCTATTAAAGCATACATATGTTATGATATGCAGCACAATGTATCTTTAGCCAATTCAGCTTTTTGGGTTGTTTAACCCCTCATCAGTGACATTTGATTCTCTTGAAAACGTGCAAAACCTCTTGACTCTAAGGTAGTTTACGTTTTCTTCGGTGATTTTCAAGCAGAACCACTTATAGATAGTATGTAAACATAGTAGTTTTTAAACTAATCCCTAGTAAGTGAGCTTGATTACTAGGACGAGTTAAGTTTTGAAATACAGCCAAAATGAAGTGGAGCATCAATAATTATGATTTATTGCCACGACCATAGCATCACGTAAAAGTCAGTGTTATTAGCGGGGTGATTCCAAACAAAATTCAGGGAGAAATAAATTCGTAATATCTCTAGATATGCATCGGTACAAAAATGTCGTAATGAAAGTACCTGAAGAGGTTATTTGAATTAGATGACCTACCAACTAAAATTATACCATTGCGTTGAAATACACAGAGAATAGCAATACAGACTCATTTTTCCTTTTTAAAATGATTTATATTAATTTATGTACATGAGGGGTATGTTTTCTCTATGTCCTGAGACTTTTGGAAACATCCTGTAACACATAAGAAAAGCAAAAGTGTAACTGGCCAGTTATTTTTTTTTCCATTGTGTTCCTCCTTGAAAATTCAAGTGTACCCCAAAATAGTTAAAAGAACGATTCAATATATATATAGAATACAAGACGTGTTTGATGGAGATGCTGGTTTTAAATACGTGAAAAACAAAGCAAAAGGTCTAATTTCCCTGTTGGTGGACATAAATATGATTCGAAAGTAGTGTGCAACTATGTCTTTGCATACTTTTTATGTTTATACAGAAACACACAGTTTTCGGTAAAATAAATTAAAAAAATCTCTTATCTTGTTAAATTAGTAATAACACAATTTTATAGAATATATAAATAAAAATGTATAAATGCCTGATCAGTATATTTCTGAGTACAAATGATTTGGATTTCTTAATTAAAATGCACTTACATATATGAAATCAAAAATATTTTTTTGATAATTAATCAATAATGTTAATTAACATTTTTTGTTTCATGCTTTTTCCTGATCTTTCATATATTTCTTTTACAGCTAACATTTAATTTTTCATATCAGTTTAAACTTAATATAATTTCATTATGCCAAGCAAATACGAAAACACTGACTAATCAAAGAATTCTCTGTTTTTCATTTCCATTTAAAGAAGTTTAGTCATTTGATAAGATTTCTTTTTCAAATGTTTTCTACATTTCTAAATTAAATAGGAGAGAATTGAAAGTGGTATGTTTTTCTTTCACTGATTACTTTAACATCGGTTTCTTTCATAATTATTTCAGTTATACTGCTGACAATTTACTTTTGAAAAGAGAATTAGCTTGAGATTTCATTTAATTTAATAATGAAACTGGATTCGTAAATTTTTATATTTTATTTAGAATAAATTTTAAGATGTTTGTTTGGTGCATTTTAAGAGTTCCTACATTAGTAAAAAGAAGATCAGAATTTTTTAAATAATGAAAATATTTCTGACAAAATTAGCAAAATTAATTATTTTTAGAAAACTTCAGTGTTTAATTAAATATTACATGATTTTACAGCTTATTTGAAGCACTACATGAAAGTATTTTAAATTTATACTTTTTCAAATAAGTAAAATATCTCCTCGATCGAACATGTCATCATGATATTTGATTATTTAGAATATTTAAGTTTTCGGCTGATTTCTGATAACAGGTATAATCTATAGAGAGAAAAAAGTACTCTTCAACACTTTAATTTTTTGTAAATGAATGTATTCTGAGTAAGCATAACTTAATGTTTCATTATGTGTACATGTACCCCTCTCTACATATGTGTACGTGAATATATATACATTCAGAAAATGTTCTAATTTTTTTTCTAAAATCTTCTGATCCATTTACTTTTTTTTGGCAAGATTCTTCCTATCTTCGAGACTTATTTTTTCTTCAAATAATGCTAGAGATACACATTCGTCAACTAAATACCATTAAGAGTTAATAAACTTTGCTATTTCTACACCGATTTTTCATTATTTTTATAAGCTACCAGTTTTTTAATAAATTAATATCATTCATAGGATATTCGATTGCGTTTGTGGCCGAAAACCATGCTTTTGTGTAACATTTGATTATGAAACAACAAATTCGTTTTACAGCGTTTTTTTCTCCTTGAGTTAACTTAAATTGAACAATAAACAAATAAAATTTCAGGCAATCTATCCCTTTGGCCATCCATCTGGCTAAGTGATATACTCCAGGTTGACGAAAACATCCCCCCCCCCCTGATGGTGCCTTCCCTGGAAATTTAACCAATTCTGAGGATTCTCTGTAGTCTTCACAGGGTAGATCTTCGTGAATTTAATTTTTTGCATACAATAAAATCTCACTTATATCACCCTTTAATATTTCTTTAGTATCTGCATTAGATTGCCATGTCCAAAATTTTGCCTTATCAATGTTCTTCCACAGTCTTTTGAATCTTTTAAATAAGGTTATATCCGGTCATCTACTTTGTGAAACGTACCTCACTAATAACTCCTTATTGTAGAACAATTTCAAGAATGTGATGACGACAAGCGAAGTATAGAAGAAGAATGGTTCCCTTTTTGTTCCAGCAAGTGGCAAGTGCGTAAACATTTTAAAAGTTCGTTAAAAAAAGGCTTATTATTATTTTCAAGTGTGATTCCTACAAAAGGCTTTATTTCTACGGGGATTATTTTCTGGCATCATAAAAAATATTAGCTCAAAATTCGCCGAAGAACTCGTAACTGCTTTTTTAGACTAAAATACATTTCAAAAAGGAGGCATGTTTTAATAAAATTTATCTATTGATTGATCTTCAGACTGCAATAACTTTTTAAAAAGTAAAAGGTTTTATATGCGCATATCTGCGCCTCTTTAATACATTAGTCGCCTCTTATTCCGGTCACATTGGGACGAATTGAGATTCACCGGAATAACCGAAATCCGTAACGAACGGCGGGACCAAAGTGAAAGTAAGAAAACTCAATGAATTAAATCAAAATATATGAACTAAATTAGTCAATATTTTAACGCATGCACACATTTATTTAAGAATAAACAAATAAAAGAAATACTTATGTACATTTATTTAAAGGAAAAAGAAAGAAAAAATACAAGGTTTTTGGAGGGGGGTGGAGAATCCGAAATTAAAGGCTGTTTCAGGGGCATACTATCATCTAGCGAAATTTGAATTTCACTTAATGTTGAAAAGAGGTGATCATTTACGTTGTTTTCCATAAATGCTCTATGTAAAGCGTCTATAGCGTTAAGCATATCTATTCTTGTGACACGTACCCTGTTCAGCTGCACATTGTCGTCGCTATTCTCATCAGGTGCCTCATTGTTACGATTGATCCAGGTAAAAATATTCTTTACCTGGAGTCGAATCGGACATTAATTTTATTTGAATTCTGTTAAGTGTATAAACCATTATTTTGACTGAATCACTGTAACACCTCAGCACGAATAGGAGTCGTCTGTGACTGGCTTTCACTTCACCAAGCTAATTACATCGAAATTTTAAATAATCTCCACCGGATAAAGCTGCACTCAGTACCGAGGTAACCGGCGGAAAACCAATGCTCACTGGATAAACCACCGACCAAAACAAGCGGCTACTACTGTATGTTTTAGCCTACAGTGCCCCCATCGGCGAATTTTAAGAACCAAAAATTTTTATCATGCAATAATGAACCTCGTGGAAATAAAAGTGTCGATGAAAACTGCATTTTATAATAATACTTGGTCCTTCTTTTATAAATGTTTGAAAATTTTACGAATTTATGGGATATCATATCCTGTATTTTCGATCTGATTGGGCACGTGTTGTTTTTCTTCGATTAATTTTGATTTTTGCAGGGATTATTTATTTATATAAGGGACCAACTGAGGGGGTACTGCATAAAGTAACTTCAACTTGTAAAATATATAAATGTTATCTCACAATATACAATATATACATTTTATAAAATGAATTTTGTCCTCTATATCTGACAAAATTAATTCCATTTAAAATAGGAATTGAAATATAAATATCTCATTTGATCAAATATTTACTAAAAATATTCTTTATCCGTTTGTGAAAGAGTTTATCATCATCTCTAATGCAATGTCTGAACAAACTTCAATATCATCTAGAATTAACTGTGTGAAGACAAAAAAAAATGTGTACTGTTGTGAGTGTGTGTGTGTGGGATTGTGGCAACGCTACACGAGGGCGATCTGCCGTGGATGAGGTGCCTTGGTAGTATGACTTTCTAAGGGGTTCTAACGCGTATTCACGTTACATCTGGAGAAAACCTACCAAAACTCCAGACGGTTAGATCGACAGCCGCGCGATGGGACCCGAACCAGGGACCTTCACATGTATACTGTTAGAAAAAACTTAGTTTTCGAGTTCGAGAATTAAAAGACCAATGTGTATGGAAAGTTCTAGTAAGCAGTTCATTTTATAGGACGAAACGCAAATTTTACTAGTTTTGGAACTTTGAGAACGCATCTATAGGAGAAAAATCTGCAGTGCATAGTTCACAGAAATTAACAAACAATAATGCGTTTTGTATAAAAGTCAGCCGAGCACTGGGCCTTCCTCAGGTGCTCTGTTTCACAGAGATAAAATCCTTCCACAGGCAAAAATTACAGATCATATACCCGTGCAGAACTCTTAACTGCTTCGTAGCATATAACGATGAAGATTTCACAAATTTCAAAACTAGTTTCGAAAAATAACAAGGAACTTCAAAACATCACATCTCAATGTAGCTTTATCTACAAGCAATAACTCAAAACTTACTGAGTGGCAATCTACTCTCTTGTTTATACAGCTTCCGCAAATTTTCCAAAAACTTTCCACTAATTAGCACAACATTCCAATTCATTGACATAACCTATTGGCCATGCATATCTACTATCTATTTTTATTTAAATTCTGTTAGGTGTATAAAGAATTGTTTTGATTGAATTACTATAACACCTCTCAACACGAATAGGAGTCATCTTTGACTGGCTTTCACTTCGCCAAGCTAATTACTATCGTGTAATGCTAATGCAGAGAGCCCCTTTAATAAAATCGCAGCAAGTATCCCCAAGCTGAGCAAATTTTAGAGAAATTTCATGAAATTTGGCATAAATAAAAATAAGTCCACGAAACTGACTTCAGCTAAGCAATATCGCGAGTATTGTGATTTGGTGAAAAACCGACAGATTCCATGATAATCCTATGGTAAGATTAAAGTTTCCTCTCTTGCGTTCTAGTAAACCAACTGACATGCAAGGGAATGCAAAGTTGAATTATTTGGAGTGTAGAATATGTGTTTTTACCTTTAAAAAGCAAATTACCCTAGAAATTAGTAACGATATAAACATAGTTACATATGTTGGGAAAAAACAATGGTGCTAATATGTAATGATTAACCACGGGAGAAAAATCAACTGAATACATGTTTTAAAAGTATATGAATTGAGAAAAACTTTTACTAATGAAAAGTTTCTTCTGTGAATAAAAATTTTATTTTTCACTAAAAGAAATTAAACCAATTATTTTTTTAAAAACATAACTAAGAAAACAAATTTCACTTCCCTAAAGCATGTAATCTGCTACACACATATACCTCGCAGACAGACATTTAGACAGACTATTAGTGTCCTACTGCAAGCACAAATCTTTAATATATTAAATCAAACTGCTCATTTTCTTTCTAAGTAAATTTTTATAGTCATATAAACCACTTCAGAGAAAAATTTTTTGTGTGTGTGAACTCGCTTATTTTTTTAAATAAAATTACTTTCAATATTAATATTCCACTTGATTAATTTTTCATCTGGAACAAGGAATTTTTAATACAATTTTAATGACGTTCTGTCATAAATCAGCCTAACCCATCCGTCTCGAATTGGAACTTTGTTTATAGTTACCGCTCAAGAACGTTGTGTGTGTATGTGATCTCGCAAAGAAAACAACATGTACATCTTAATAATTCCCTTACGTTTATAACATAGTCGAAATTAATTGCGCTTTCAGAGCATCAAATGCTGTACCGCCACACTTCATTTTCTGGCGGAAGATTTACTGTTTGTTGACGGCTGCAAATTTAATTTCTCTATTGTTGCGATAAATGACTGGTGGGGTATCTCAAACAATGGCAAGTATGTTTGCCTGTGCAAACAGAGATAAAGGGGGAATCTGCTTTTATTGTTCGAGCAGAATTGTTTTGAAATGTGTATTCATTTTCTTTGAAATGAACAGAAAAGGATCGCTTTTCAGATAATTGCAGAATACATACATATATATGTATTGGAGCACTGTTTGGTTGAATGTACAGTAAAAATAATAATCAAAATAAATTCTTGTATCGCTGCTGTTTACAATCATTTTTGCGTAAAAAGAATTATAGGAAATTATTACACCACACACTGATTAATAATATATCGGTTTAATTTAAAATGGTTAAAAATACACGATGCATTCATGATTAAAAATCTTTTATTATTTAATAAGTAATCTTTCACATTAATTTAGTAAGTAATCATAGTAATGTATATATAAAGTACTGCTAAAAAATTAAATAGTATGAAGAATGTTTATTCGAAATGAGTAATTTACTAGTTAAATATACTACATATAAACATACATACATATATTTCAAGTAAAAACTTGTTTATATGTCTCTCACGCAATATCAATGTAATCACACTTTATTATGTTGCCCGATTACCCAAAAATATTGCACAGTTAAATTTATAAGTTTAAAACCTTTTACGTCAATATGTGGCGGCGAACAATTCATTCTATTTAAGATCATATCTTGATCCTTTTTTCAAAAATCTGGAGTGAGTCCACTCGATGTAGCCCTGTTAAACTACTAGTCATCCTATACAGACTATAATCGACACAGGTCCTGTGAGTGTGGTCTGTAACGTATATGACAAATTTGAGCTCAATGTAATGCACTGCTCAGGAGCTACCGTATCCATGAAAATACACACACATACATAAACATATTATCGTAAAAATAGCATAAATGAATTCAGAAGATCTCAAAACATTTAAATACATAAAAATCTCAAAGTTGGATGTTTTCATGATTACAATGCTTTCCTTAGATAATAGGGGAAGGTGGCCTAAAATTATCCCCCTTAAAGTCAAAACTTGTATAAACAACGTAAATGTTTAAATAAAACTTTGGCATTTTGCTAGTATGGTTAACACTATATTTTGCATTAGAAACATATTTCAATAATATTTTCAATTTTCATTGAGTAATTAAAAATTGGAATTTTGAAAGAATATTTAATGGATCATTTTACCCTCAAGCAAAGGGTTGAACGGCCATTCGTTTAAAAATAATTGTAAATTGTTTTTATTGTCAAAATAAAAGATTTAAAAGTAATTAATGAAATAAAATAAGTTTTACAATCATATAGCACACTTAATTTATTTTATGAAAATTTTAAAATAAAAAAGTGCCCCAGTCAACGAAACAGAATACTTAAAAATTATAATTAAAAATTTACGACCCACAATAAACGCAGAAATTTGTCTTTTTCCTCCACTTCAAAAACTCGGAATATTTGAGCACATATCATAAAAATACACATAATCACCATTCTCTGGTATCTCAGAGAATGCATCATTCACTCACCTATTCATTTGTGACACTAGATATAACCTAAATAATAATCTAAAAAGTACATTCCATTCGGTAAATGAAGCCATCTTTCTGTACATGAAATACTGTTTATCTAAATAAATAGGAAAGTTAGTGCGTAACTTATGACAAATGCTATGAGATCCAATTTTTCAAAGAATTCTATTTTAGACGCCTAATACTGTGATCACTTTGATACCACCATTGCTTCTTCTTTATTTGACACAGCTAGTCCATGTGTTACCCGGTAGATGGCACTACCTGCATGGAAGAAAACGTATGTGGATGGTATGTGGATCGTTTTACCCGCTAGGATCATTTTAGTCCACCTACCCTTACCTATGATTGGAAAGTAAAACTATTATATACTAGTGCTTGAATTTACACTTTTTTCAGCATTTTTACAAAGATTCGTCATTGGTATTGAAATAGATCAGCAAAATAAAAACATTTCTGTTAAATACAATTTTCTAGAACAGATTTTCGTATTATTTTTATGCATGTGTCCATTTTTGTTGCATTGAGTTTAGTTTGAAACATGGAACCCCTTTCTTTGACATTTAAAGAATGATATTTTTAAAGCATGCCTGACGCATATGCAAAAAAAAAAAAAAAAGTGCTTTGTATCACTTTTTATTTAATTATCTTTTATTCTAATTTATATCCTGAAATTTATCACTATCACAAACAATTTTTATACATGAAGCTATTTTTAAATAGTAAATAACAAAGTTTCTGAAAGCTGAAAGTTAATAAATCTTATCACAAACGCAGCTAAGAAACATATCGTCGTTGTCAAATCAATATCTGCTACGTGCAAAATGTTTATTTTTTATCACCAGTTTTTATTAGTAGTTATTATTTGACAATATTCTGGCTGATGCACATAGCAATTTTTTTTTTTTTTTTTTAGGGACCACAGTTCACAATATAGTGCTTATAGTCACATAGTAGTATTTTTATACGAAATTTTGGTTAGTAAACTAGTCAGAATAGTCAAAATGTTGAAAAATCTCTAAATAGTGCATATGGCAGATATCCGTTTGGCAACGACGATATAATGTAACTCTTGTGATGCTTTTGTCTAAGATAAATCGCGTGTCTTCATAAAATCAAAATAAATGTGGAAGATAAAATCATGTCTATTGTCAAGTAGAACTTTATTTTTCAACTAAATTTTTCACAAAATTTATTTTTATATTTTTATCGTGGAAAAATGAATAAATTTCATAGACATTAAAATTAGCCAAATTCAAGTATATGTCCAGCTTCGAATAATATAAATTTTAGTCACCAACAAAAACTATTGGCTCTACGTAGTAATATGTGTTCTTTTATGATTATTTAGCCTGGCTGATGTATCGATACAGATGGCGATATAGTTTCTCAAGTATTTCCAATAGCAAATGAGGTACCTGAACAAGTAATTAGCTATTTAATGGGATGAAGATTGACAGAAATGAATAAATAAAGTACTTTCCTCGAGTTATACAATAATTTTTGTTTGTTTACTTTTGTTTTGTTTAAAGGTAAGAACACATTGCTTCATCTGAAATACCCAATAAGATACAGGTTTGCCCTTAGTATCTCTCTCTCTCTCGTGTAAATCGAGGTAAGTTGAAAATAATAATTTTTCGTTTGATGTTTTCATAAGGATCAGTATCAAAATCAAAGTCAATATCAAGTTTCTGAGTAACTGATAAAAATCGTAATTCAAAATTACTTGAAAAGTAAACTACTTCTCTTTATGATTTCTTTCTCATTAATATTCTTTTACTTTACAAACATGTATCACGTTAGGAACGTATTGTATAATCATGAAAAAATAAAACTTACAAATTTTGACCTTTTCTGAATTAATTTATCAAACTTTTACGGTGATAGAAACTACTGCATTCCTCACAGAACACAGGCCGTTTCCTGCCTATCTCCGGGAAGATGATCTTTGCATCTGCGGTGCAGAAGGAACAGCAGAGCATTTTCTCTTTGATTGCGAAATCATAAATTCTAATCACCTGCGCAGACCACCGCAAGAACATGCTCAGGCATGGACTCTAAGCGTCCTTCGCAGCAATGTGTCCTCAAGAAAAGTGGCCAGAATCTGTTCTCTGTTAACAAATATAGTCCAACAAACCAACTAACAGCATAGCAGTGGCCCAGTCACGGAGGTCATCTCTCAAACAGATGAAAACATCAATGCAGGACTTCCTGTCCCGCATAACATGAAGATGCATTGTATCTTAAGTGGGGACACTTTATGACACAGGCCCCTGCGTGGGAAATCCCTGTGCCCGGCCTCCCCAGCTATATTTTGTAAAAATCCATTTTTTTGTCTTTGTTTATTGTCTTCTTTTTCCAATAAACTCCTCAGATTGCCGCTAAAGGCTTGAAGGTCAGCTCCGCCGCCAAGCCGGCAAACCTGTGGCATCCAAATTCAAATTCGAATTATAGTTTTAAAATACTCCATTTATTGTTTGTGGCACTTTTTTATTTTAGAATTTTAATTAAATGAGCTATGCATACTATGTCATTGTAAAATTTATTTCATTTCATTATGTACAGTCATAATTACTTTTGCATCTTTATTTTGTTGATAAAAAACGATATAAAATTATTTTCAAATGAACTATTATTTTGCCCTTGGGTAAAAACCATGTTTGTATGTAAAATGATCTTTTAGACACTTTCTAAAAACTCTATTTTTTCATTACTCATTGTGCTTTTAAAATATCATTAAAATATTAATGATCCAAAATATAGTGTAAAATACCATATCAAAGGGCCAAAGTTTTATTTAAACATCTATGTTATTTTACACAAGATTTAACCTTCAGGGGATCATTTTGGGCCACCTTCCCTTATGTTCACGTGTGTGAATGCGTCTGTGTCTGTGAGTGAACACGATAGCTTCTATACGATGCATTCCATTGAGCTCAAATTGGGTATGTGAACTAAAGGTCATAGTCACATAACCTGCATAGATTTTGATGTGTGTAGAGCTGTTATTTTGTTCACTAGGATCCGAAAAAAAATGCATGTGCATTACGACCAATCGACGCAAATCCTTTAAAGTTTGCTTGTGTCTAAATAGTGCATTCGAAAATTTTCAATTTTTTTATGCAGATTATAGCTCATCGTCACAACTTATTTAAGCGCTTGGTAAACATCAAGTGTTCGGAAAGTCGCGTGGAATAACTTAATTTTTTTATTACTGTAACACAGTTGAATTTATATGTCTCTTTTCACAAGCTGTTACTTTGTTGTGACAAACTTAGTCTGATATGTTATTCTTATTGACTTTTTCGCTTATATTCAATACGGAATCAAATCATTTTATATCATTTGCTTGTTCTGCAATATGTTTTTCAAACAGCAAAACATTAGATAATATTTAAGAATTATTATTCAAACTCAATTAGCATTTTAAACAATAAATATATTCTAGGAAACTGGTTAATTATTTATTAATATTGCTTATTTGCTTATAATTATATCTATCTCTCTCGGACAACGTCACTTCTAGTTCAAAATTTCATTTTCATTGAAATAAATCAAACTGGATAGGTAGTATTAATACTTTGCTAAATCAAACAATGGTTCATTTCAAATTCGAACTTAATGTAGTAAAATACATGAACAAGGCCTCATAATCTCCGATGAATTACGAAAATTATGAAGAACGCGTAATTACCATCCAAGAAGTATCTGATCCGAATCATCACAAAGCATTAATTGTGCATATTTCTAACTTTATTAAAGAGAGAAACATAGCTTATAACGAATTGAAATTTTCGTTCCCCATAGCATCCTTTTGATGAAATATTAAATATTAAGAGTTACAGATTTAATTATAGTGCTACGAAAATTAATTTATCTTACGGTAGTCTGAGAAATAGAAATGCGCTGATGCCTCGTGTAAGAGGGAGAAATGCTTTCCAGTTCATGTCTGACTTTGGCAGAGGTTGAATTATTGCTTACCGGGATTGCGATTTATACTGTCGCAGTACTGCTACACGCGTCAGCCGACATCCTTTGACTGTGTGCAGAATACAGAATCGATGGGTTCAGGATGGTCAAAAGGAACGCCGGGCCTACTATCACTAAGAGCCCAGAACAGAGACTTGTTTCGCGCATGACCTTGGTAGATCGTACAGCCCTGTCTCGAGCCCTGAGTCAAGAAATGGAGCCGTTTGCAAGACAGTGTTTGCATGGACAGTTCGATAACGTCCTCAAGCTTCGCGGACTACCAAGGTGGCGATCATGGCTTTGGTTACCCCTTACGCTACATCACAGACAGGATCACCTTCAATGGTATGATCTACAATAAACCTGAACACAGAAACAGTGGAACATCGTCTTTTCAGGCGAATCCATGTTCTGTTAAGAAAATCCTGATAATCGCATCCATATTTAGCGGCTTCGTGGAGAACGTACATTTCCAACGTGTATCCGAAATCGACAAACTGGCCCATCACGTGGGAACAAGACGTCGATTATCCAGAAGAAGAATGGTCTGCCACTACACGTCATGCAGAAAATGGTTTGCACATCTCTCGGCTCAGTCTGCACGCCTCTTGTTTGCATGGATGGTACTTTGACCAGTGACCGTTATATTTTCGATGTGTTAAGGCCCTTGGATCTACCTTTAGTTCGAGCATGCAAAACGTTACGTTTCAGCAGGATAATACAAGGCCACATGTTACCGGTATTGTGCGAACCTTCCTTGATGCAGAAAATGGTTGGCTGCTGACCTGGATGGCCAGCACATTTTTAACATCTCTCACTAACAGAAAACGTCTGATCAATGGTTGCCGAGCTACGCGGTCGTCTCCATATGCCAGTCAGTGCAGTCGATGGACTGTGGCGTCCGTTGACGCTGCATGGGCAGCATTACCGTGTAAAGGACACTCAATCTACCTCTTAAGCCATGTCCAGGCGTCCAGGTGTATGAGAGCTATTACTTCTGCAGGGATATGATTTTTCTAGGTACTAATTTCTCAGGATCTTTCTTTCAAATTTCTTGAAAATTTAATCTCTTCTAATTTGTACCATAATACATTTGTTTATTAATTTTCATTGTGTTATTTGCATTTTTTCCGGATGCAGTAATTTAATGACCAGTGGTGAATATATAATTTTTTTTACAATTATTTTCATATATTTTACAATCGGCTTATTTTTAATGAGTCAGAAATGATCGCTTTTGCTGAAAAAAAATCCAATTTCAATAAATTTCTACAAAATTTTCCTATATCTATAAATAAGTATCTAGAAATTAGACTACAGTCTAGTTAATTTACAATGCTCACTGCATAGAATGCGAATTTTAAACTGTAAAAACTATCAAAAACCTTATTATTCAATAAAGAAATACTTTTCTTTTCCGATAAAGATGAGCTAAGTATTCTTTTTACCCATTTTTCTCAGAGACCAGTAATCTGCAAATAACTCAGCAGTACTCCAAATACTCAGCAATACTTCAAATTTCATTTTGTTTCCACTTATAGGTTACTTCGTTTTTTAAGTGCAATGAAACAAGATATTTTTTATAGTATTTGCTATGAAACGAGTACATACCAAGAATAGTTTTATTCCAGGAAAACATATTAGATCAATCCAATCAGTTTTTGCAAATTTTTCTGATGGATGCATACTAATCTTATTTCTTCTACCAAACAAAGTTACAAAGTTTTTCCATTTCCTTCCAGGTTTTGATAGGCTTTAAAAACATTTAGAAAAAGGGGGGCGAAAGAGATTCAATTCTTCCAGTAACAGCAGTTGGAGACCCGAAACAATAACGTATAAAAGGCGGAAAAAAAGAAGTTCGATATTCTGCCTTTATCACGGAACATCAAAAAGTAATTTAAAGGAAATCAACGGGCGATGACTAAAGTAATAAAAATGTTTGCCAACACCATCTTGCCTTCAACAATGAAATCGTAATTTAATCCTTGAAGCATTCGAAATCCCTCCAGCAGAGAGGATTTTGATATCTACCGATTGCTTAATAGTGCACTTCAAGTCAAAAATAGTTCGTTTTATACTGCTGCCTGCTTTCGAAATATTTTATTTCCCAATCGTTTTCTTTGAGACAGGCTTCTAAAAGTTCTTATTTGTTTAAAAGGCAATTGAAATTCTTATCTCAACAGGTTACTGTTAGGTTTTCGCCTTTTGTATTGCTTCAGATGTTTGGTTTAATCTCTTTCCCTTAAAAGAAGTTTTTCTGAAACGTGTGTATTTCAAGAATGCCTTTTTATCTAGTAAAAAAATGGTTTCTGTCTGCAACATTCTTTTTTGGGGGAAAATAGTACATAAATATTGAAGTATTTGTTTAAAAAAAGTTTATTTCACAACAAAAATGTATGTGTAGTTTGAAGACATTTCAGAATTAAATATTTTGTAATTTTAAGTAATATGTAACGTGATTCGTCTACAGTTATTTTTAATTTATAGCAAAAAAAAATTTTTTTTGTATTAGAATGAATAAACCTTGGGTTCATATTCTATTCCTTTTAAAGTGTAAATAATCTAATGAAGGAAAATCAGAATGTCTGTCTAAATATTTGCTGTTGTTAGTATACATTTGTCTAAATATCAGTCCAACGTATTATTCGAGAGTTCTGTATTCTCTAAAAGGTTAATGATTTAGGTATCTAAAAGAAATTAATTAATGAAAAATCATCAGAATTTTAGCATTTTCAAAAAGTTAGATAACCTGATAACTCCTACAAAAAGTTTCCGATTACCATGTGTCATGCATTTTGCAAAAGTTACAGATGACAAATTTAGCATAATTGATTTAAATAACTTGGAATCACCAAAAACTTTAGATTAATCAAAGATTATTTAAGAAAAAGCTTTATCACCACATAAATGTAGTTCAAAGTCTGATACAACTATCTAAGTAAATCACTGACGAATATTTTCAAAAACCTGAGTTGCTTTGTTGCAAGAGTGTTGAACGTAATCAGGAAATACGATCTGAACGTCAGGAATAAATATTTCAGAGTATTTCGTTTTCCATTATGTTGTAAAAGGCTTATTTGGATCTTAAATACCTATTGCAGCCACAAATAGGTATACGATCGATATTTAAAGGAGTATTGCATTTGCAATAGTTGGAAATTGTTGTACGTACAATCTGGGTGATTAAGAAAATTTACCGGATGTGAACTTCCCATTGAAATTGTATGCAAATAATAATGATTATGATGTTCGCTATAATTTGTCAGTTTAACTAACTTTCTCTCTGAAATCCAACAGAAGAAGAAACCAGGCGAAAAGTAAACTCGCAAGTGGTGGCGAGGGTATATAGAATATTTTTAATGTGACTCGGTTCCGATCAACAAGACAGACGATTGTTTCTTGCCTTCTCTTATATTTTATCTGTCGTGTAATGTATGTGCTTTATGTTAATAGCTAAAGTCTATACTTTTACACAAAACAGTTTACTGTCTCGTTATTTTATTTAAAGTATTTGTGTATTCTTTTATGGGTTTGGTGATTATCACTTGACTTTCGATAACAAAGGTAGTACATTTCATAATATCCACACTACAACAGCGGTGCCATTAGCTGCTTTACTGTAGAGTAGCTCAACGAGATAACTATCCTCTCTTGCAAAACAATTTTTTCTGTATAGTCAAATGCGTGTTGTGGGATCACGGCCAATTATCTGCACGAGGGATCTAGGCCGAGAGGTGGGGCGCCCTCCGTCGGGGGTCTTCCTAAGGGGTTCGAATTTACTATCGTCAAATGCATTTCCAGTCAATTACATTACTTAAGATTCCGTTTTGCAATAAAAATCTTAATTTTTTTCTGGAATTCTAAAACAATCAAACTGTACTTTTAAAACACTTTTTATGTATAATTGAAGTGATAAGAGTTATATGCAAAGATTGAATACTTTAAGAAAGTCCAGTTTCCAATAAATAAAGTATACTTTATTGCGTAAAATTTTAATTTTAGGGAAATTAATAACTAATTTTTATCGATAAAAGTAAATTTATTATAACTTTACGCGTTATTGTAATTTGTCCGTTGTAACATTAAACAACATTTTAGAGTTACTGATCACTTTTCCGTTTTATATCATACACTTTGTTAAAATTCATGCAAATACTATTGAACATTTAAAGTCGAAATGCAATAAATACGTTTTAAAAAATATTTTTTTAATAACGGGTGGGCACTTACCGATTAGGCATTCGCCACTATAACGGCCAGAAGGTATTGGCCATTCTCTTATGTGACGCACAATGACCATCCAGCATTATCCACTATTAAGGGACGAAGGAGTTAACACCCAAACCCAAACTGAGAATCGGACCCGGACCCAAAAGCGTGACAGAATTATTTAGATTGCACTACACCAGATGGATGGCCGTTTTAAAATGTGATATATAAATACTTTGGTGTTCCTTTATATATATATATATATATAAATACTTAGGTGTTCCTTTATATATATCTATATATATGCCAATTTTTTCCCACCATCGAACCATTATTGAAAATGCTTCCATACTGTAAGTACAGAAACTATGTAGTTTGTAACAAAATTTATTTAACAAAATCCGTTATAAAACTATAATTTCATGTAAAATATGGTATTTACTTTCTTTTAAATACTGTTGTATTAGGTATACACCCCATAATTATAAAATACATATTGAAAATCTGAAAAGTCCTAGCCTGTAAAATTTTCCGAATTCTGTAACTTAAGGCATATATAAATTTAACAATGGAAAACTAGTAGTACGAGTGAAGCTCTGAAATTCTGAGATAAGGCTAAATGTTTGAAACCAAATTTCAGGGTTGTTTAAAGTAATGCCCTCCAACATCGATTCAATTTTGTAAGGGAATTTTCCAAAGTTTGAAAGCCTCAAGTCACGCTTTTGCAGCTTCATGAAAGCCATTCTATGAAAGGAAGTTTCCAGATGCTTTTCCAGCCACACCAATATCATCTTCGGAGTGAAAAAGGCTACCACGTAATTTTTTCTTTAGATTAAAAAATAGTCAAAAGTCACGCATAGCAAGATCAGGGAATAAGGTGGATGCTCTGTAACTTTGATGCGTTTTTGTTCAAGAAATTCCACTGTTAATCTTGCCACACGAGAAGATGCATTATCGTAAGAAAGCATGAGTGTCCTTAGATTAACTTCTTGAAGAGTTTCTGGAAGACGCTTAATGGTATAGTTAGCTGCAGCTATCTTCCATCCTGCCAGCTTGATAGCTTTGAACAATCCTCTACTTCTGAAGAAAATGGCATACATACATCCCTTTTTCATTGCTCATGCTCATTATCTTTTCACCGTGGTTGGTTTGAAGTCATCTTCAAAGACACATTCACTCTAAAAAAATTGTGCACCCTCTAACCGCACAATCAATGTGCGATCCTATTTGCACGATCATTGCACAATAGTTTGACGAACATTGACGTCATAACTAAAGTGTTGACGTCAGAGATACACTGAATTTATGGTTTTTAAAAAATAATTATTAAATTATTAAATTAAATTAAAAATAAGTTTCTTAATTACACATATATTTAATTTAGTTAAGTAATTCTTAGGGTCAACCGTTAAAAATTAAATTCATATCATTTCTATCGGCAGCTATGCTGCGGAGCGGCTTGTGCACGCTGGATTTCTTTACTTCTTTACCGAGAAACAAGGCAATTCAAAACGTATGTTACCGGGTTTTGTATTTTAGCTATCAAATTATAGATAAATCTTGGTGTACAGTTGCTTGCAAATACAACTTTTTTTCTTCTTTTTTTAGTGTTTCTTTTAGACAGGAGTAATACTGTGGATAAAACAGATTGGAAAGCGCGTACAGGGGGAAATGCTAAAGCTGTTGTTTCAAAAGGTTTTCAGAAAGAACCCAGACACATTATCAAAGGACTGACAATATGAGTTATTGGGACACACAAATTTAAAAAGCCTGTGCAATCTCTGCTTATAGAAGAACGAAATTTATTTAATTTTGGCATTAACTTAATTGTGGCATTATCATAATAGCTTCAACTTAATCTTTTTTAGCAGTGTAAGTTGCTCTGAGGCAAATGCTTAATTTCTTCCAAGACTGCTTATTTCAAAAGAAAAACTCGCCCGGGTGTTATATGGGGTTCTATCTCCAGTTAAGAGCTGTGGGTATTTTTCTTTTGGAGCATGTTATCTTATAATTATTTGCTACAAGGCAGCCCATGTTTCCAAAAAAGAATCAGTGAATCTATTCCTGCGGTGATGCCAAAATTAATGTATAATTCCTATTTAAAAACGCAGAAATTATGTGCAGCTTAACCACGCATCTATTGTGTATATTAAGTGCATATTCAATTGTGTATTCTGGATGCACAATTGTGTGTAGCCTTACCCCATAATCATTGTGTAGGTTAACTGCACACACATTCAATTGTGCATCCCGAATACACAACTGAGTGCACAGTTATGAGTAGCTTTACCACATATTCATTATGTGGATTAAGTGCACAATCAATTGTGCATCCTGAATACACAAACTGTGTGCACAATTATGTGCAGCAGCTGAGAGTGCACATACAGAGTGCTTCCCAGTACACACATCTGTACACTGTAAGTGCAAAAATCTTTTACGTGAGTACTTTACTTTCTTGTAACATGTTGGAACGTCAAAAAAAAGGTATGTACGCTTGTCCACCATCGCTAAATAGTTTTAGGTTTTCTAGGCAGATTCTGGTACGCTCCTCTTTTTGGTGTTCTGTTAACTTACGGAGGACCGAAATACAAATTAATTTTTTCGCATGCAGTTCTTCATGAGTAATTTTATGTATATAGCTGAGGATTCAGTGCTAAGTTCCTTTTATATCATTTGTTAATTTCAGAGAAGAAATTATCGTCGATTAACATTTTTCGTACGGCCAACACATTTTCTGGGACTACAGCTGACAAGATTCTTCCCGGGTGTCCATCGCCAGGAGAGAACTTCGACCACTACGAAATTATGTGAACCATCTGTATAGAGTAGCACGAGATGGAGCCTAGTTTCCAAATGCTAATTGTAGACGTTGAAGGCATTCTTGTGAATTTAATCCCACTTTAAAATCATAGAAAATCATAGCGCAATAATGCTTTCGTGTTAACTCCATTTTCTTTTATATTTTTTTTCAAAATTTATTCTCCAACAGATAAATTGCAATTATTGCCACAAATCATCACTTGCGACTGTAAAAGAGTTTAAATTTACATTTTTAATAATTTGTTTTTCGCTTTTAGTCTGCTCTATTCTCAATAATGCCAGAGTAACCCCCGTATATATATAAGAATATATAGTGATTATTTAAAATGACTCAGGCAGTATAATTTACCTAGGTAATATAAAGAATACTTTTGTTTTAATTTTAACTCTGTTCAGCATGAGTTTAATGAGTAAAAATGATCAGAAATCAATGAAAAAGTTTGGAAAAATATATTTCAAATAAAAACCGGCATTTAAAAAGGAAAACATGTTTTGATAAACCTCCAAACTTGCAAATGATGTTTAAGATACTAAATTTATGTTCTTGATTCAAACTTTCAAGAAGATAAATCTATATATTTTTTTAATGCTCTTAGTAACAAAATGTTGAAACAATATCAAATGCGATTCAATACAATGTAAAGCTAAAATCATTTAGAAAATGTTTTTACGAGTCATAAATGTTCAGTTGTATTTTGTCTCATAGAATATTTGTTTTCTTGGTGCAACAAAATAAGACTTTTATATTATTTACAGGATTTACCTGAGGAATTGTTTTCCCCAGAAAACAGATTAGACCAATGTAATCAGTTTTAAAACTTCTCTCGTAAATGTATACTAGTCTTATTTCTTGTTACACAAACAACGTTACGTAGAATTTCAATTCCCTAAAGCATAGTATCGTCCTATCTAAGTAAATGAAAATTAATTATTTCGAATTAAATGAGTAAACTGAACATAAACATTGAGAATATTCGATATAAATAGGGAAAAAAATGTATTTTTTAAAGCAAATTTGTCACATGCTTATTGAAATGTTAAACTAGTGGATACTCTTAAACTGGCCTATGTGTCGGATTTTTAAGCAACTTAGTATAATAAAACTTTAAGAAGAAAAAAGCATAAAAGTTATTGCTTACTTACAGAAAAATTCAAGTTAATAATTTCAGCATATAAATGTTTTACGATACGTTCAAAGATACCAGTAACAATAATCAATGCGATTACCTTACAAAATCATAAAATTACGAAAACGAAACTGAATAATAATTTTATTTACGCAAAAGAAATCTCTTCTCTACTAATGGAAGCTCACACACTTTCAGTCATTAATCAGCATTAATGAAAACTCTTAAAGTACAACACTGTGCGAGTAATAAATCTTAAAAAATCATGAACCACACAGTTGTTATCTACATTAATCCTTTCTCTGTAATCTTCTTTTGCCTAATTTTAATTCCTTTTAAGAGTGGAGAGACTTTCCTGTCTCCTTTGTCTCGTTTAGCTGCTCTAGATTGCAAATACCTGGATTATTGTAATTCACTACTTAATTCATTTACTACAGAATCCCTCTCCGAGGAGCATTATGAGGAGATTTTAGAATTTGATGTAGGAAATTAAATAAGATTGTTTCAGTACATCTAGGTATTAAAAATGTCATAGCATATAATTTTAATTAGGGCAAATTATAAAGATCTTGTGCCCGCTTGTACAAAATATGTAAGTTATAAGAACCATCATGCTATGCGATTGCTCATCCGTGCCATGATACATCGGTGTTGATGGAACATTTTTCGTTTTTATTAATAATTCCTAACAAAACTGAAAAGTATTCAATATTTTGGTTTGACCGACAGTTCGTCAATCCACCAGTCTGTCCACCCATGTTCTAACTGTCATATATATACGCATCTATTACTTCAAAGTTTATATACGTTATTCCTGTTCTGTACCATGTACTCAATTGAAACAGTGTAAGCAGCATTTACAATTCTTCTATAGGAGCACTTAAAATAATTCCAATACATCAAAAAGTATTCTAGTTTAGAAAATATTAGTTCATTCCAAGCACGATACAATAAGTATGTAAACATTTATAACAGCTTACTATCCATTTAAAGAATGGAAATAACACTTAAGCTTTTTTAAATAATACTTGGAAATAACACTTAACCTTTTGAAGATTTTGGCTTTGTTGTTTTAAAACGAGGGGAATATCTCGAGTATGCTTTCCCCCTTTCAATGATTCTTCAGATGAAACTGCTCTTTGTATAACAATAATTAACAGATTAGTCTTTCCCGCCGACGAAATATAACGAACTTCTTGATCAAGGGGATTCCGTTTACTCTTATATTTCCCTTTTATGAAACTGGGGTGCAACTGGAATGACGGATGGATGTTGACATCTTTCCCCGACTGTCCGGTACAGTTGAACAATAGCAGAGGCGAGAAAGCATTACTAGGTCGAAATATTAACCATGCCCGTCCTTTAAGATGTTCTGTGGCTTGGGTGAAAAATCTACCACCCATTTTAAAAAGGTTAAAGTTTTATCATACAGTTTTCCAGAGATTATACCCACAGCATAGCTCAGTTTGATGCCGATGCGTTGCCAAATTTTTTGCAAAAAATACTGTTGTGTTGGAAAGTTTTTCCCGTCAATGTGTTCGGGATAATTTCTTCATATTGATATTTCTTATCATTTGCGAAGTGTTCTAAGTTAAGGAGCCTACATGAAAAATAAATCAAATAACAGCGATAATGTTTGCATTGTACATTAAAAAACAGCAAACTTTCTTACTGATAGAATTATTAAGTGTAATATTAGTGTGGGGGTAGACGCGTTTAAGACGGTACGAAGGACAAGACAGTGTACCCATTCCAATGTTATGATGACTTCTTATTGGTCAACCGCTATCTTTCATGAGCGAGACGACACGTAACGATGATGCTTTTAAAGCGCATGCTGATTCATTCGCTGCCACATGTATTTCTTATTCTTACAGTCATTTTCTTTGCTCTTTTTTTAAATTTTACACGTAAAAATAATTATTGTAATTGGTACATGATTATAACGCCAATAATAATTGTACATTGTTTCGAAAATTGAAAAGATGTTGAATGTCAAAAGAGTCAAACAGGCTCGAAAAGCGAATATAACACTTTATAGGACGAAACGAAAAACTAATATCTCAGAAAAATACAGAATTTAATAACACATGCAACAGCAAACCATTAACTGTCACAGCAATAGCACTATTCAGATCGCAATTTATAGATTTCGAAGCTGGTCGTGTGGTCATACTTCGCAATTTTTCTCTTAACTTCTTTCCTAATTAAGATACAGTAAATATTCCACTACTTTCTTTAGGTAGACAAAACGGTCGCCAAGGTTTGGCCACCTTGGCGACCGTTCCAAGTCACGGTCACATATTAATTTTACTTGTAGGAATGCCTGTACAATAGGGTGGCGCGAAAAACATTTTTTTTTTTTAAATTCGAAACGTCACCATAGGCAATAGTTGCGAATTTGATAGTAAAATTAAACACTGAAATTTGTATGAAATTGTTTAATATCTTAGGCCTTCTCAAGATCCACAAATTTTGGAAATTATAGGAAAAAATGCTTTAAAATCAACTGCTCTTTTCATTAAAGAAAAAAAAATATGAAATGTGACCACGTTATTTATTTGCAATTTTGAGTATATAAATATTCGTAAAAAGCTAGCAGATGTAAAATTAATTCTTAGGCCTCAACAAATCCTTTAAAGTTTGCGATTTTTACTCCAAAAATGGCCCGATAAATTGGATAAACAAACTCGTCTACATCCACTTCATTACCAACATGAGCTTGATATTAACAAATATCACCCTCTCACATACTTTTTGTAAACATCATCCTGATTTTCAGCTTACATTCTTCTTTAAATTGTTAACCCCTCCCCCCCTTCCCCATTCTATCCCATCTCCCACGACAACCGAACTTTAGCGCTGCTGAGGCATCTGATTAGAAATAGAAATATAGCATGTTACACTGGTTGAAGAACCCTGTTCTCTATTGGGAGTATATTTGGGCCATTTTGCACCGAAGAGCAAGAGTTAAAAGGACATTTTTGATGGTATCTTCAGCTTTTAATTTATGAGAATTAGCCTTTATTGGTAGTGATGGGGAAGTGACTAATACCGATGTAAATGCAGGTATAATTAGATGCCTTGAAGAAAAGCTCAATTCTCCCGTGCATTGGTCAAATATGTCAATTTCATTTTAACAAACTGCCTTTATGCCACCTTACAGAAGCAATCGACGGGAAAACATCAAGACCAAGCGCATTCAGTGGGTTGATTGGTAAGTCCCTGAAGATTTGCACTAACCATCCTATAATTAAGTTCCAGGAAAATGAATTTTCGTTTGAGTCCGATATTGAATTTGGAGATCTTAGCACGGATCAACGTTATTTGTGGGAAATTTGTAAGTCTGTTTCCTCTGGTTATTGCCCACATGATCTAGCAAACAGAGACACTGGAAAACTTTCCCATTCTCGCTGGCCATCGTTCGCAAATCGCATTTTGCGTTTGTATTTTGTAGCATCTTATCCAACACCACAACTTATTGTATTAGCCATATTCATAATGAAGATATACGCACCAACATGGTTCAGAATCAAGTGTAAACAGTGCCTTTCAGGATGGCGCAATGAATTTGCAATATTTTACATCTGGATTTCAGTATCTCCCATATAATTTAAAGGGTATAATAAAATACGTTTAAAACAACGCGTAGTTTGCTCATGCAGAAAATGTACTCGCTGCAATGTTATTCGACGACAGAATATATGTCCACCAGCTTGCCATTCAGCGTATCATAAAAGCCAGAAAATCTTCGTAACAAACAACGATCATTAGAAGATTTCAGATTCCAAAGGTGAATTTCGAAAGCAATGAGTACATTGACCTTATCCATTGGCAAGAATGTGTTGTGACTGAGCCTCCCATCACAAAGAAATGGACAAATAGTGTGTTACAGGAATTACTGAACTCGGATAAACATCCAAGTTCTTGCAATAAATTTCTAAAAGTACCCTGCCATTCCCAAGCAGTTGGCAGGATGATTAGGATTGTGGCCTCCATGCAAGAGATGGATTCATCAGAGCAAAAACGTTTGATAGGAAGCTAATGTCATGTTTTGAAAAAAAGTCTGATTTCCGAGTGAAATATCCTACTTCTTACATGAGAAGGTAAGACTAGTATCTTCTCTATTTACATATCTTTGCGTACCATTTTCAGTGAAAAACGCTCAACTTCAAGGAATTTGAGGAGGCCTAAGAATTAATTTTACATACTTTTTACTAACTTTCTAGCTTTACAAGCTTACTACTAGCTTTTTTACAAGAGTTTATATACTGAAAAGTGCAAATAAATAACTTAGTGAGATTTCATATTTTTTTTTTTTTTTTAATGAAAAGAGCAGTTGATTTTAAAGCATTTTTTCCTATAATTTCCAAAATTCATGGGTCTTGTGGAGGCCTAAGATATTAAATAATTTCATCCAAATTTCAGGGTTTAATTTTACTATCAAAATCGCAACTATTGCCCATGGTGACGTTCCAAATTCAAAAAAAAAAAATTCTTTTTCGCACCACCCTACCGTACAATTCTCTTTTGAGTACACATTAATGAGTGAAAACAACATTACGATTTTGTTACAATATTTGCTGGGTTATTTCTATCCGTCAACGACTACGCTATCTGGTAAGAACCTGTAAATTTCAAATTTCTCCATTGTGTCTTTTTAATGGGTGATTTTAAAAATGCATTAATTCGAATGGGGAGGCAAGATGATGAATGAGTATTATTATGTTGCTGGCGTAATAATTATGGTTATACTTTGTTTTAGGATGATGTCTTTCTATGTCAAATCAACGAAAAATAAATATTTTAGGACCTTGACATCCCATTTCAATGACTTTTGGTTTATAATTTGTACATATTAAGTACATAAAAACTAATTTTATAATTTTTGGTTCAGTAGTTCTTTTCTTTTGCCTGTGAATTTTTAAAAATGAGAAAAACTGCTGAAATTGACACAATTGTGATTCACAAAATTATCTATAATTCAACAATAAATTGTGCTGAAGTGCTCCTTAATATATCATTATAAATATCTTTTTTGGAGTTTAATATGCCATGCAACCCTTCATATTTTATGTAAGATTTAATTTTTCATGAAATTTTATAATATATAAATTTAATTTTTTTAAAAACATCATGTTTGATTCTTTTTTCAAAAAATATGTGTTAATCTTTTATATACTTTCAGATGTTATAGGAAAGTCTTAGGATGTAGAAATGATGAGTTTTTAAAAATAAACTTTTAAATGAGTGTGGTTTTCTAAATAAATATCAATTTCTTCCTCCGAACGAACTACGCAGCCAAAAAACTTTAAAAATTGGATTCATATACTTCAAAGATACAAACTATGCGTCGAAAATCATAAAAATCTAAATTTTCAAAGTCCAGGCGCTTCGTTGATTTGACATGGAATGAGCCAATGCTTAAAACATAGACAAGATCGCAATAACAGTCAAAGAATCATGAAAGTTAGCCAAAAGCTGCGGATGCTATTATAGCAGGGAAAATGCAGTGTCCTACTCAAGATACTGGGGCCAAGATGAGGTGTGACACTTTTTTAACTTGTACACTTCTAAAACAAATTTCTGTTTTAATTGTTTCAAAAATGATAGAAATTAGAAACACTGATTTCCAGTGAAGATTATTGAAACGAAAAAGACAATGTAAATGCAATAATTTGTTGTTGTTGCTTTTACGTACGGTTCTGCCCGCATCTCCCCTGTAGTAAAGTATGTGGGCTAGCTATAAAACTTGACAGAAGGTCGATCATATTTCGGTCGTCTCGGTCGTCTATCATATTCGGACAATCTCGGCAGACGAAAGTATTATGTTTTCAAAATAAACAGCATTTGCAGACAGTAGCGTAGCAATTGACTAAGTTTGGGGGGGGGGTTGGGAGGATAAATTCGATTCGATGTTTAGATCGATTCTGGAACAAAAAAGACACGATATTGTGTTGATTTGTGGTAATGTTCTCCCTTTTACCAAAAGTATGGGGTTTGAGCTTCCCCGGCCTCCCTTTCCTACGCCACTGTTTGCAGATAGAGCATTCTATATCTGAGAGCTAAATTTTGTCTGTATACTTAAAAATTTTTGCAAAAAAGTTCATTTTTTATAAACATCATGCTAGGGATTTTGGCGTTCACCACCCACCACCTCCCTCATACACACACACAAATAAGTCAGGTTAATCAAATCATCTGAGTTTCAGAAAGGCAGTAGCGCCATCGTTTGACAAAACTTGTAACTATTTTCGAATTCTGCCAGAGCAGAATTTACTACTTTTAATTCAAAAGTGCTGCATGCAAACTGTACATTTTTATCGCTTCGTATAATAGTTTTGTTAATCGCTTTTTATTTAGGCCAGCCATTTTTGAGATACTTTTTATATGCGTATTAAAGTTCCAAGTAAATCTATATGGCGTTCGTAGTTGTCCGTAAAACACGTACACTTTTCAAAAATATCGTCCCGGAAATTGATTTTTTCTCTACTATTGTAGAGAAATAATTCCTTTCAAATAAATCAAGAAACTGACATTCAAATACTTCATTGTTTATAATAATATTTATACAATGACAGAGGTAGAACAACATGCAGATATTATGAGACAGGAAGTAAATTTTTATTGCATAATTTCACTCTCATCTGTAGAAATAGTACCATTTATTTTTAAAGTTAATAGTTCTAACAATTTCAGAAAATAAAGAAATGTTTAAGCAGAGCATCAAAACCTTTTCTTTGAGATCAGAAAAATAAAGAGTAAATTCATTTTTTAATTTTTTTTTTATCTGTTACCAATCACTTTACATACATGAAGTACCCATCGATCAAAATATTTCCTAAAATAATAAAAAATATTTTTCATTCTTCATTAGAGCTAATTATTTATCGATTCTTTGAGAATTCTTTGAGTCATACTTGTGTGCTATGCCCCGTAAAGCAAATATCGTTAAAGCAATTTCGCAAAACTCAAACATTCTGAAAATTAAATTCTACCGGCTTGCATTATTATTGCATTAACTTTCCAATGTAAATAAAGTCATTTATTGAAACTGCCTTCATTTACTGAATAACTTAATAATACCGAACTGAACACTGAGCAAACTAGAGTTGTTTATACAATATTTGCAATAGAAGTATTTATTTAAAATATTCTATAATAATATTCTAACCATAAACGTCAAATAAAATATAGCACACATCATAATTCAAATTGCATGTAATAGTTCATGAAAATGTTTGAAGTAATTTTGGGAAAATGTGAAATTTTAAATGTAAATCGGAAGAATATTTTTTTTAATTATCGAATGAAAATAATTTTACTTTTTCAGGGTTCTAGACACATATTTTCTAACATTGAATTATAGAAATATTATTTAACATTTATAGTGATATAAAGGTTCTATACTAAAACTGTACCAATTTTTTTAAACCAACGCTCTGAACATTGTGCAGTGGATCATTTATAAATAAGATAGCAGAAAGTTTTCTAAGATTTTCGAAATTTGTAAATCTATCTGTGGGATGGGGTACCCCATAGAAAAAGTAATCGCACTTTTATGAGTAAATCTGTCGTGGAACTCTCTTTTTCCCTTAAGCGGGTCAGGAGCACTCAAATAACTGAACTCTGATTAAGCTTAATAAAACATTTATTAATTTTAAAATTAAAAGTGAACGCGCATATATGTATCTTCATTATCAGACGTAAAGAAACCCATTGAAATGCTACTTTTTTGTGGTTTTACTATCCATTTCAATTTTTACCTCAATTAAATATAAAGTTCAACTCACTAGACGCTTCGATTTAAACTCGATCGATTTTTTAACACTAGTTTTTAAACAGAATAGTGTAAAAGGTATATTAATTGGGGCCTTAGATTTTTGATTCCATACCTGATGACATCCCATGCCTGATTGATTCCATAGTGAGTGCACAACCTATATCTATATGGCCTTATATACCTGTCATGTGGTTGAATGTATCTGAGGCCTATAACTGTAATTTAAATGTTGTTTGCTTAAAAATAAAATACATTAGAATTTTAGAATGATATGCTATTTGAATTCTGTCTGCAAATTTTTACGTAGAGTTAGATATTATTACTCGAATTGGTACTGTATCTAGAAAGCAAGAACTAATCTTAACTTTTTATGGTGATTTTCGTGTTTAGCGAGACAAAATACTTCGGAAATAACTATGTTTGAGCAAGATAAATTTTTGTTGTTGGGTATAGTGTTATTGAACACAACTATTTTCTATAGGGTCAGGTGTGAGGAAAATAGTGGGAAATTCATGTATTTTTTTTAAAGGTCCTAAAATCTAGCTAATACATTTATGTAAATTAAATTATTGGCAAATATTACAGACATATATTGAAAATATAGCATTATTTTTTAATGTTATCAAAATGATTTTTATGGTGTCATTTTTAATTAATGAAGTATTGTACCCCCATTTTCCCCCAGTACCTATATATGTTTAATAAAAATTATGTTAATGCTATGAATGAAAGAAAAGCACTCGTTCAATGTATTCTTAATATGCTTGAAGAAAAAGACACACAGAAAAGGTTTATTTCCCAAAATATTTAACTAAAAATATGATGTCCAGGATTATCAAATTCATGTTCACTCAGTTACTTGGTTCCACACAGGGGTGTAGGCAGGGCATTGCTGATGGGGGTGTAGCCACCCCCGAAATAAGTAAACGTCAGATAAGAAACAAAATATTTATTTGTGGATAAATTTGAAAGTTCCCCTCGAAAAAATTTGAGGTTCAGCAACGGACCTAAGCTAAATTTAATATGCTCTCTAATGTATGTTTCTGCAACTGCAAGTATTTAACATCGATTGATGAATTTAATTTTTCTTTCATTAAATGCGAACTCTTGCATACAAAATAAAAGGCTTCCATTTCCTTCTCCCCTCCTCCTCCTCCCTAAAAATGGCATGTTACATCGATTTTTATTTTCTACTCGTATATTGCATTCTAGTTTTTGAGTTCTCAGTCACCTCCGAAAAAAATTCTTGGCTACTCTACTGGTTCCACAAAATTAATTTTTATAATAAACTTAATTAGAATGTCAGTTTCATTTATTATAACTGTCTGTTTCAGGAATATTTAACTAAAGGACAAATATAAATGTAAGTATCATATAGACCTTTGGAGTATGGAAAAGGAGTATGATTAGACTTTGCAAAGTCTAATCATACTTCTTTTTAATCCACCTTAGAGTCTGACCAGTGGCCGAGCGCATAGCGCTCTGAACTGGGAGACGGTAGGTGCCTTGTTCAAAACCCTGGTCGCATCCGCAGATTTAACCATTCAAAGTTTTCCGTCGTTTCTTCCGAAACTTGGCGTAAATATGGGTTAGGACCCCGTAGAAAGACCTCCACGGAGGGCACCCCACCCATCGGCCTAGATCCCACGTGTATGTAATTGGCCATAATCTAACAACCCCACCTCAGAATAAAAATTTTAAAAATAGAAAATACAATGTTTTCTCTTATTTTTTTTTATAGAATACAGTTCTTTTGAGAGAGAGAAGTCTCTCTAGTAATATGTATCAAAATATAAATGCTTTATCTAATTATAAGAAATCTAGAAGAAAGTTTTTCGATATCGCTTCTGAACATGCAGTTTGTTTAGAAAAGATGTTTAGAAAAGTTTTGCACACATTAATATTGTTGAATATTCTAAAACTTCATTAGAAGTTCTTGTTATGTTGCTAAAGTATATCTCCAAAGAAAAATAATATTGAAGCATCTAAATTTTTATGGTGAAAGAAGGTATTTTCAATATACCCCCATTTTCAAAATATCACCCTTTTCTCCCACCTAACCCTACTTAAAACTTGATAACCACCTTAAAAACTCTTTAATAAATTAAGCATTAACAGTGTTTCCTGAAAATTTACTTTATGCTAATTAAAAAATATCTATATTTAATATTTCTTGCTTTTATTTCCTAAAAGATATTTTCGTGTTCTATAAAAACATAATTGAAAGTAATATCCCACGCTTTAAATTAATTTCTAAGATATATTATTTCAGAAAAGCTTCATAATTTGCAAAGTCAGACGGAATGTCTGCTAATGTTTCAAATTTTAGCAGACATTTGTGCGGTATAGAACAAATTTTTAAAACTATTAAAAAGTATTTATTGGTAATAGTATAACTTTGATCAAAAATTTTGAAACGTGCCAGTTCCCGTCTGTTCTTTCGGAGATTGCCAGAAATGCCTACTGGGCTACTGGATCTTCTGGATACCTCTGTAAGTGCCTGATTAGCAGCCTGATATCACGGATAGACTTGAAAGTACGGATGTGCTCCTGAAGGGATTATTACTATTTATTCATCGGGATCGGTGAGCTAAACCTTTGCCATGATCTTTGCCCCTCTTACTTAAAATTTTCTAAAAACTATCATCGAAAACTACATATCCCCAGACCTCACCTTGTAAATTTTGCAGAAATGTTATTTGAAATTATATAACACTCTAGAAGCGATGATCACTAATTTAGATGTTACTCGAATAAAGTTTTTGAAAATAAATCCACCTCTATTTCAGTTTTTCTGTGTATTTATTTATTTTAGTTTTTCCTGGGAATACTACAAGACAGGTTATTGCGGCATATCAACTATTTCGATCACAGGCCATCTTTAATTAACTAATTCCAGCAATAACCCTAACACATGGAGTGACTGACTTAAATTTTGAGAATGAGCTAACAGATATTTCTAAAAGATGTCATGATTGTTTGAACAATTCAACGAAATTTGAAACCTTTCATAATGAGAATTCTTGATTTCGTATCAGTAGAATATCTCGATAAAGCAAAATTAATTTTATATATATGTATGTATATATATATTATATATATATATATATATGTGTGTGTGTGTGTGTGCACTGGCAAGTAAGAAGCGAAACTACTCTTTCTTTTATAGTAAATTACAATGCAGTGTGCCCGATAAAGTCATTGTCACCTCATTAACTTCAGAACAGACAGAGCTATAGTCATAAAAGTGAAGCTCTAGGTATAGTAAAGTAGCTTTGTACTACGCAATGAAACCGCTTACAGTTCCGCCTGGTGGCTAAATTCAGAGTTAGTGTTCTTATCTCAGGGACATTCTATGGTTACGGGTTTGACATTTTGACTCATTTCAAGGTGTTATAATAACTTTTTTATGCTAAATTTATTAAATAATCTTTTTCTTAAAAAATATTTTGATAAATTTGCTTCAAAGGTACGATTCTAAAGCAATAGAAAAAAAATTTTCGCAGTTACATTTTCAAAAATATTTTTTTAATTGTGTGACGGGCGTGACAGTTTCGTGACACCACTTTTCACTATCATCTATATTTGTAAAAATACCTGCAAATTTTGATATAGTAAATACTTGATTTTTTTTCATAGTTAAAAAAAGATTCAGCTGAATGAAATAATACCATTTTCAAAATAAATTTCAATCATTTAAACTGAAAAAAATGCATGTGACCGGTGTGACAGAATTGTGATGGGTGTGACATCGGGCACATTTTTTTATAATTAGACACTTAAAAAACTGAAATAAAATGTAAAATTGATGACAGTAATTTTTTTTATTAAAAAAAATTCTACTAAATACAGATAATCGATAGTCAAAATTTATAATAGCCTCTATTATTATCAAGGTATGGTTGTGGAACTTTTTTTTTTATCACGGATTCATTTTGCACAGATGTGTCTTCTGTTTCTGGCCAATACCAGAAGAAAAAAAAAACACCGCTTGCATTCAAAGTAATTTCAAAATTTTCATTATTTATAGCAAGTACAATAGCATAGTACATTTTTCAATTACATTTTTTACTACTCTAGCAACAGCTAATGAAGTCTAAGCAAAATTCCCAACCAAAATATATCTTACTTTAATTTCTGTTTCAGCATTAATGCACATTTCTTCACAATTTTCTTGGGAGATTATCATTTGCTACTTTCTTTCTCATTTTGTGAACTATCACATTATTTTTTTCTAATATTCATCTTGAACATCTTCCCATTAGGAGGAAATCTGAAGAAACTGATTTACATTTTCTAACAAGTGTCACATATTTGGATTAATATTAGGAAAACATTAAAATTGTAAGTGTATTGAATGAAAAATAATATTACAAAAAAATAGAAAAAAAAACTTGTCTTTACTCTTGGAATGACTTCAAAATACTTTGAATAAAAATTTTCAAGATTTTTCACACATCACCCAGTGTTAATAAAAATGATTTTCATAAACAGCACAAGCAGAAAAAAACAACTAATGAATAACAACCTCATTACCGTTAATACAGACAGGTTAGAAGAACAATGTGATTATAGTTAAGAAATAAAGATTGCCTAAACAAATGTGTATATTATACATTTATATATATATATATATATATACAGAAACATTAGTTTCGAATATTTCACATTTATATTTAATTTAGAAATGCATTATAATTTTTGAAAACACTAAATGAAAACTTATTCAATTTGTCTCACCCGTCATACACATTTTATCACACCCGTCAAAAGAATTGGGTCACACCCGTCACTATAAAATTTGACTATTAAAAAAAAGATTTTTTCTATTTAACATTTGATACTTACTTTGGTTAATTATAAGCTCATCCATAGAAAATTTCAAGTTTCTCTAAAATAGGGTTTGTTGTGTATACAGTTATAAGCATCTTTTAAATGACGGGTGTGACAGAAAGATTCATTAATTTTGAATCAATAAATTTATATTTAGCCTTCCTTTTTAGGTAAATGTGACTGCATATGTGTTAGTAGGTATTACCTGCATACAGTATTTATACTCACAATTTAAAAAGAGACCGTTTAAATAGTATTACTGAGTAAATGTAAATACGATGTTTTTCAAACTTAATGATTACCAGATTTCTTCAATGCTAGAGGTCAAATTTCTAGAACTGTGATATTTTTACAAGATTATTTTTGAAATTCATACTTTATATTAAAAATAGCTTTGATTTGATATGTCTTAAGTGATTATACGATTAATTTGAAAATTTGATATCTTTATGCACTCTTTCATGGAATGACCCCTCAGCTAAAAATTTCAGGATTAATACTAACTCAAAAATAGAAAATTGGAATTTTAACAAACTTTGTATTTTAAAGGTAGACAACTACATTAAAACAGTTTGCTTTTCATTTGTAGTTCTTTTAATAGGTCACAACAGAATAAATGAGTGCCACTAAAATACAAAGCCCATAGTATGAAGATCTGATGAAATAAAATGGGGACATTTGACACAAGCTTCTGCATGGGAACCCCCTATAAGTGGTCTTCCCTGCCAAATAATATAAAAACCTTCTTTTTTTCCCCTTAATTCCCTCGTTTTTCTTTCTTTTTATCCTCAAAAAACTCAGCAGTTACAATGAAATGTTTGTAGGTCAGCTTTGCCAATCAAGCCAGCAAACCTGTGGCATTTAAAAGCAAATTCAAATTGCTCAAAATGAAAAGGGTAATACGTTCCTCGCTTCAAAGAGATTCACCTGGCTTTTTATAAACGTTTTCTAAGGTAACAAGGAAGAGTTTAGACACATGGCAATGAATTCTCTGTACCAACACCTAGTTGCTTTATGTCATGCGTCTCAAACTATGGATTTTTTCTTTGGAAAATGCGTCAATCATATCAAAATCCAAGTTTAACAAAAAGCACTCAAAAGAAACTTTAAAAAATGAAATAATTAAAACTTTGTAAAATAACACACATAAAAGGTACGCTCACTTCCAAATGTAAAGCACGGAGCGAGACAAGTACTGCTCTAATTGATAAGAAATGCTGCAAGTAAGTAGCTCTATGTTTATTCATGAAACAAAACGAAGAATTACATACAGGGATAAAAAAATATTGAATTTTCATAAATTGTAAGATGACGTCATTAACAAATAATGTTTAAATGCAAAACAAACAATAAAAACCGACATTAATAGGTTATGCGAACACCCCTCACATTCATACAAAGTGTACATCCTGTGATAATGTTTGTTACGAGGTAATCAACCACAGCAGCGCCCCTTACGGCTATCCCTCTTGCAGGGCAGTTTCTAAATCTCTGAGAGTGGCTGGAGGTGGGAAACGTCTACACACAACACATAGAAGTATAATAGGTCCCTTGAATTCTGTGATACAACACGGCCGTGGGCACCCCCAAAGATTTTCAGTTATAATGCGGTCCTGCGAGTAAGCCGGCCACTCTATACGCGCAATCCTCCCTAGAAAGTCGTCGACAATGGCAGCTCTATGAGGACGCGCATTATCGTCCGTTAAAATGAAAAAAAGACGAACTGCTGCAGCGTACAATTTCACAGTGGGGTCTAGGACTTCGTCTCGTTACCGTACGTTGTTTAGTGATTTTTATTGTCATTTACTGATGTGTGGAGACAATGTTTCAAACATTATATTTCTGCATGTTTCCGAGTCTTTGGAATATTCATGCATTCCTATGAGTTTATAAATACCTTTTCGAGTGTCCCTGTCTTGTCACGAAAACTTTCCAGTATGAAAGTTTAAACTGCAAAGTTATTTATTTTAAATGCTTTAAGAAAAGTGAGAGATCTTACTAAAAAGAATTCTGTTTCGTTCTTTGGAACATTAAAAACACAGCAATTCCTGTAAATTGCACTTACCTATTTTTAAAAACTTAAATTCACTTAAAACTCGTAAAGTAACTGCATCTTTATGCATCATTAAGGGCAACGAAACTGTAAAGCCAGCTAACAGCCATAATTTAAGAGTTCATCTAAATGGTGCCTCATAAATTTAAGGTTTAAAAAGCTCGATATTTAAATCGAAAGTTCCTTTCGAAAATGCCTAAGCATGCAACAAAACTCAAAGTACATCTCATTTGGAGAACGGCCTTTCATGATTGTTAAAATTTCTGTATTCAAGAATTTTTGTTCTGTTTCGAAGAAAGAAGATCAATGAATGAACTTTAAACGTGGAATATCGATGTGTATGAATAGTTATTGAATATTTGATGCATCAATCTGAGATGAGGGCATTTTATATAGAAGAAAATATAATATATGCTATTTTATAATAAAATGTATTTTGGATTGATCCTTTATTTTGTTTCAAAAAGAAAAAAAAAGTCCGACAAATTGGATTCACTATTAAGCTTGAAAAATATTTAATAATCGAATTTTGCGCTTTTCTGAAAGCCTTTTTTATTGATTGGGTGTGTATTTTTCAACTGAATAAACAGTAATATATTTCTAAGGATTACAAAACTCTCCAGTAAGCGATATAATGTACATTTGCTCAATCAGTGAATCAATCTTTTAAAAGCGTCTTTCATGTAGACACTATATGTATTATTTGTTGAAAAATTCCCTTTTTAAAGAAGTAGTTCGTTGATTTTGAAAATAATTTTTTTTTTTTTTTAGCCAGAAGAGACTTGAATGAGTAATTATTGCGCAACCGTGCGCTTGCTTTCTCTTAAAATTGTGGCGATATGACGTAGTGAATAATATAAGTACTCAATTTCATTCCTTGAATTAAGAAAAAGCAAAATATTCGTATGCGAAAATTGTGTTGATTGTCGATATATTTTGGCTGTAATAGTTAGTTATATAAATCCAGTTTGTAAATCTTTCATTTTGTTTTCTATGAAGAATGTAATACGTTTCAAATAGTTGCTATGTTGAAAACTGATGTATGCTCATATGATATTTAAATTTTAGCTTTCAAACATCTTTCAGACTAAAGAATTTTATTCTTTAGTCTGAATAAAATTCTAGTCTGATTAGTCTGAAACAAAAGTCTGAAACAAAAGTCTGAAACAAAAAGAAGATTAGTCTGAACAAACTATATATGTTCTAAAGAATTTTATTCTTTAGAACATATAACTCTTAATCTTACAGTTAGTACCTACGGGATTTTTTAGAGATGGTACAGATGACTCCATTAGGAAAGTATGAATAGTTGTAAATATCTAGATAGCTGAAGTTTCATTTCAAATAATTCTTATTTTTACACTGTACACTTATATTGTTCCTGCTATAATTTTTGCTTAAGCTCTAAATAAAATTTTACCTTAAATTACATTTTAAATAAAACTACAAAAAAATTGATTTAAAAATTTTTGGTTTTGATTATTTTTCCTTTTTTATGTTTAGGACCGATTAGATGTAATGTACAGGAGGAAATGTTTTCTTGGGGTGTCCCCTGCTCAGAAGTGTGTGAAAATAAATAAAAATAAAGTAAAGAATAATATTTTTTTTTATTTCAAGTTAAATTTTAAATACCATTTAAGCAACGGAAGATTTAATTGAAAATGTTCGTTCTTGACTTATTTTTTCCCCTTTTTTATGTTTAAAATACATTAAATAGAGTTTACCAGAGGAAATGTTTCCCTCAGGCGTGTCTTTGGCTTCATCTGTCTAATGGTGACATACCGGATGTAACGCAGGAAATTACAGATTGCAGTGTAGCAGCTAATTAGAATACAGATACGTATGCTAATTAGTAAACCCCGAGATTGGCGGCAATCGATCTTTGAAACATTCATGAGAAGCGCTTAATCATTTGAACACTCCCGCTGTATTCAGCCTTATATAAACAAACAAAAATATATCAAGTTGTTATAGCAAATGTTTGGTTTTGCTTATCTTAGGAAAAGAGTGTTTCCCCCCTAAAAATATGTTTTCAGCTTCAAAAGATATCTGACCCAAACGGCATAAAGGAATCTGAGAATTTGCGATATGTTGTTGTAAGTGTGGTCCGAAGTAGTTTAGGTATTGGAAAATCCCTCTTGTAAAACAAAACCAAAATCTTGAAATTGTTTCCATAGAATAAAATACTCAAATCCTTCTCCGATAAAGAAAATATTGGAAAAGTGTAGTGTTTTAAGAGTATTATTTCCCGATAACCCCTTCCGAATGCTAGAAAAAAAATGGCAAATATATAAAATTCTGATGCAAATCCTCATTTTTATGGAATATATCGGCGGATGCGAAAATACATTTCTGTCAAAAGTATAGATAACTTATAGTTTTCTACCAAAGAGTTTAGAGGCTGTAAATCCATAATATATTTTCCGCAACGTCGATAATAAATTTATGGCTTTATTTGTTTTGAATAAGGAATAAATAATCGAGTCTGCTCAGAAAGAAATCCTTAACGAAACGAGAACTTAGATGATAAATAATTTTATATTTGTCTTACAAACACAAATATTGAAAATTCGGTACTTTTGTGGAATAAAATAAATGCTTTTCTGTTTCATGAATGTAAATGTTTGCTATTTGGAAGCAGGAAATTTGAAAGGATTTACTTTGATAAGAATTACATTGGCTTAAAGCTGTATTATTTTGATTTTACGTCCGTTAAAATGAGATTTAGTTGAATTTATTCTCTCTGTCAAAGCGTTTTTCAATTGCAAAAACGCTCAACTAAATTCTAAAATATTTCATATTTTTTGTGTAACGTGCTTAAGCAAAAGATATTTTCTTTAATGATAAGCCTAAAAGAAGAATTTATTCATTTCTTTGGAACTTGTTATTTGACATAGTTTTTTTAAGGCTTCACGGATTATAATAAAATGGCGGCAGAAAGAAGAAAAATGTAAAACTTTATTTGTGTGTGTGTGGAGAGGGGGAGGGGATAATTTTCGGTTATAATACAATGTATACGTACAGAAGCCAATGGAACAACACGGATAAAGTTCTTAGAGAGAAATACTTGTGAAAATGCGCTTTTCTTTTCTTTTGCAAAGGATAATTAAATATGATTTTTGAGTTTCATTCCAGTCTATCAAAATGTGAACATATTATCTGGCATATAAAATTTGTGAAAAATCAAAAATTAGAAAACAATAGAAAAAATAATTACAATGAGGCTTACATAACTTCTAAAAATTCAGCAAACATTATATATGTATATATAGATACACATTTAAGTTTATTTACTCACACACACATACATATATATCTGCAAAATAATTGTTTATGATGAACGAAGAACTAACTTGAAATTATATTTTACCTAAAAATTATCCGAATACATTTTTCTCCTTCAAACATATGCATGCAATCCACGTTATAGCTCTATCCTTATTCAGATTAGTAAGACTATTCAAACTTATTCTAAATTACAGAGACGTGTACGTCATTCCAAGAAGATCAATGGTTTTCTAATAAATATTTAAAAATCAATATAGATTAAGCGTCCAAGGAGAGATTATAGAACCGTAATCATGCAATAAACTGCATAATCTCTCGGGAGCAGAAAGGGTAATATTATGGGCCACGATAACCGACGATGCTTCTCCCACAATCTTTAACCAGGTATATAATTAGGAAAAGGGTTATTATAAGATGTAATTATCTTGAACTATATTTGGAGACCTCGTTAATCTAAATGTAAAAGTTATTCATGAAATTCAAATCAGCATTAAAAGTTATAAACTGAAAGGTAAGCATTAACTCTGTAGAAGTGCAACAGATTTATGTATAGTGATTATAGATAAGTATCAGATTGCATATGCTTAGAATTTATTTCTTCTAAAAGAACCTTTTCAAATAAAATATTTATTATCCGTGGTTTCATTCGGCATTATTTCAGTCTAACCTTCAGTTGATGCATTTACTTGAAGTGTAATAATTTTATAAAACATTTATTAGAAGGATAAATATTGCTTTATTTTCCTTATAAATATCGGAAATGCCTGCTCATACTTTTATATCAGTTGGTGGTACAAGTTTGACACATTTGGATTTAAAACATTTCCTCCTTTTTTTTTTTACTAAATATTAATAAAAATAAAGAACAATCATGACAAATCAGTCTATTATGAAACACTTTCCAATATAACTGTCTGTTTTGCGACAAATTAGGAGCTTAATAAATTCGGTGATCCGTGGTAGCCATCTGTTGTCATGAAATTTGGGTGGAATTTAAGCTTAACTTCACAAAAGCTGTATCAATTTTGCAAAACCCTGAAAAAAATTAAAATGGTATTCTCACTCTTTAAACGAAGAGAAAGCCTCTAATATCTACTTTACTTATAAATAAAACAAATATTCTTGTATATTTATTTATTTATTAGAAATGAATGAATATCTCTAAGCTGCCTTAGGCTGTGACGTGCTATAATTATTCTGTGTGCTCCTGTAAAGGAATGAGTGCTGCATTCATTATTTTCGATGGACAGCATAATTTCGTAAATTTTATGATCATGTATCAATTTTTATATACTTCAGCGATATGAATAGTTCTGAAAGATGTTTTAAATAATGATGGTTAATAAAGCACATAATGTCGTAGAGTTAGTTTTACTGCAAATGTAAAGGACTGCTACATAAACCATTTTCAATAAAGTACATGGTACAGATATAGTGCATAGCAATAACATATGTATTTGCACTAGTTAGGCAGACACACAGACAAACCTAAATCATAAAACCCTTTTCACTTTGTTGAAAAGTGTTAAAAAGCAGCTCTTCGTACGTGTCAAGAAATATAAGGCTCGTCTTATATACTTCAAGAGCAAAGTACTGACGCTCTCTCGCAAACGTAGACAATTGAATTGAATTTAGGGTGGTGGGATTAAAAATCTTTACTTTCTTGATGTTGCACAGAAATTAAAGAAAAGGAAATCTTATGAACAAATTTCGAAACTTCGTGTGTGTCTGTAGAACATCGTCTACTAAAAATATATCTGGGGAGAGTGAGTAAAAATGGAACATTTTTTACAAAAATGCTTCTCACAAATTATTTTATATTGTTAAACTATTGAAACTTTTTTAATACCTTGAGAACTTTTAACATAAATTAAAAACATCAACTTACTGATAATTATTTAAATTTTAGTTTTAGAAACAAATCAACATAAAGAGAACGGTGCCCATATGTCTATTGGACGTGCGCGCGCGTAGCCAGCTATATCAAAAATGGTCTCTAGATCTACGGCACGCGATGGACGATTCGATTGAGCGCCATCTTGCTGGTAGTTAAAGTGAGAGGTGACAACGACTGCCCTTTTCTCAGCATTGGAAAATGGCTGTGCTTCAAAGTGTTAACCGATCGAGATAAAATATCGGATTCAGTTATTCACATTTATGAGCTCGGGATTCTGCCAACGGCAATAACGAGCAATTCATGGTTACGGTTATAAATAGAGGAACTCGATATTTAGGAATGGCCAAACCCATTTTTTTCCCGTCTCAAAGTGCTCAGTGCATGAAAAAACCCTAACGAGTGTTAAAACGGTACGTGTATCACAAAAAACGTGCACTGCACACTCAAAGAAAAGCAGCAGCACTTTCGCTGTCACAGCCATTTCGTCGGCATGTGAAAGCTCCATACTGCAGAAATATTATTCCCAGCCTGCTTTTTATTGTTTTTAATGCTGAATATCCAGCGAATGTCGTCCTATGATAGATATTTTGCCTATATCTTATGTCTTTATGTGTGCACCGATCGTGCTCTTATTGGTCGTTCACAGGTTGTTGTTTTTTTTGTGTGTGTGCATAACACGACCGTTTTTTTATGATACACTCACCGCTCCAACGTTCATTAGGGTTTTCACATGCGCTGCGCATTTTGCGACGAGAAAAAGAGATTTTTCTTTCCCCCCAATCTCTTTCATATAAAGTTCCAGCGACACTTGTGTAATATCAATGCTTTCTTCGTTGTTGTCATGAAAAGAAATAAATAATGCTGATCTTCAATTAGTGAATACATCAATTAAGGATGAAAGTTAGAAAGATCAGTTCAAATAGAAAAATTTAGAAGTAGCTGTACTGCTCATTTCTAGGTACAAATTTAAATTGTTTTATTTCGTACACAGTTCAATTCCAAGCAAAATAATCGTTTAAAAATTAAATACTAAAAAAATTGCAAAATAAGCTCCATTATTGTGTACTACATATTATAAGGAAACATAGCTCCTCTGTTCGATCCCTTGATTTCGCAGCAGGACAAACCTCGACAAGATGTTGCAAAACTAGTGCAAACTTAGTTGAATGGGGATTCTTACTGTTTCCACCGTATTCATCAGAAATTGCCTCCTCCGACTATCACTTATGTCGATCAACGGCTAAAAGGCAGGTTAAGCAGCACTTTCATTATTATGAAAATTTCTCAGAACATGAGATGTTTATTTGATAGCACCGTTCGTTCTTCAGACGAGGACAGGTGCTGAAAAAAAGGGAAAATGTATCTAGCAAAAAGTGGAAGCTTGCATTAATTTTCAAAAACAGATAAATGAGTGAAATAAATGAAAAAAATTTATTTAACGTCATAATGAAAAGAAGATATTTTCCTGTAATTTAAGGATATAATTTTAGAGCTTCTTTTTTCTAAAGAATATGCATTGAGCAATTTTGCACGAAACAAATGGTTATGGCTCTGTAATTAAACTTTTCCAAGTAACGAATCGTAAAAACCCTTTAATTTACGTTACGACATTCAAAAGACAATTTTCATCATTTGAGTGCAAGAACGTGCTATATTTTGTTCTTTTTAATGGTGCTACTTCGTTTACGAATTTATGCATTTCTTATTTCGTTCCTGAAAACTGACGCTGCGCCTGCTTATGTACCAAGCTTCTACAGTATTTTCTGTTTATTCATTCTTGCAAATGCAAATAAATTAGTGTTAAGAGAAAGTAAAATAAGCAGAGTACTTTTAAAAAATTAGTTTTTAAGAATTTATGTTAGTAACTAAAACTGAAGTTTCAATAATACTTAATAAATAGTTTGTGGTAAACTGTCTAGGAAAAGGTTTCTAATTAGAAAAAGACGACTTTTAGATTTACTTGTGGTGTTGTACTTATTTAAATACAAATTAGTGAAATATATTTTGATAATTATATCTCGAGGAGTAAGTATTATACCAAAAAGTTTTAAAAGTGGATTGAAATTGCTACTTTAGAATGTTACAGTTACACTAGTTTGAAAAAAAAATCGCATTGAAATTGTAAAATGAAATCTGCGTTCTTGATTAATGCTCTCCATTTAAATTAGAAGTACTGCTTGTGGGAAAGACAACGCGTGCAACAATAATAGTATTCTAAATTATTATTTTTTTAAACTTGAACAGTCAATCTTAAAATAAAATAATGGAAACTCATCTTAATCTCTAACTTTCTTTGAACACGGCAGTCAACAGTAAAAATAAATGAAAGCAAACCATTAAAATAAATTTGTTTATAAAAACTTACAAATGCAAACTTATTCTTGGAAATCTAGCGTTTCCCAAAAGTTTATTCTAGTAGTTTAAACAGTTGTTCTAAAAATATACTTTAGGAAACCAAATCTTGGAGTGTAAATATTTCATTTTACAGTAGTGCATTTAAAAAAAATATCTCGTAATTAATAACTTGTAATAAGTACGAGTAAGCAGTTCTATAAAAATGTTATTAAATATGAGAATTTTAATTTGCTAAACGATGTAGTTTTTTTACATACATACACACAATTATGTATATATATATTAATATATTATATACTACTTGAAAAAATAATTATTTTATTTTGTTTTTTTGCCGAAGACTCACAGGTTAATTGTACTAGACTGCTTTAAAACTTGGAACGGAAGGCACGATAATATACATGTCCAGAGCTTGGAGATTTGTTGTCCCCAAAATGTAAAGCATCACAAAAAATATAGGCGGGTTTACTTTATTAATTGAAAGCTTTCGAAGTTCTTAACTTTTGTGGCGATGCCGCTACAGTATGTTATTGTGAATTATTCAAAATGCGACAATGCACCCCCCTCCCCCTCCGTCTTGTGACTGATCTCTGCGTTGTCCATGCTCTTCTTTGAAAATGCTTTGAGTCGCCAATTTTTTCAATTCATATCGTTATGACGCATGAGTTTTTCAATGCGCTAAACAATTTACGAAAATACTTTTTCACTGAGACCTTAACCGTGAGAGCTCTAGAGTTTCAAATAATCACAAGTTAGAGCATATCTTCAAGTAGGAATATCTTGAATTTTCTTACAATTGGTAGAGTTTTTCAACTTGTAGGAACTCACATATCGGTATAGTGTTTTTGACTTTTTAAATATGTGTATAATCACATTGTAAAAGCATTTGCATTCAATGCATGTAAGAACATTGTTTCATATTTAATTTGCGTGGATTAACACCATCAGGTGCGTAAGCCGTTTTAAGAAATATAGGGCACTGGAAACTTGTTTAATGTATGGAAAAATGTCTCTTGGTATTCATTTTAAAGGGGGAATTTCAGGAATCCTAAAAATCTGTATTCTCATGCTCTTTCCCAGAAGAGCATGGCAGTTTGAAAATTTCGTCATGTTATTTTCCGCATCACTTGCTATGGTATTTTCAAACAGTTTATGAATGTTGTATTATACTTGGCTTGGTATGGATGGAGACAAACTTTTTAAATGTTTTTGCAATATTAGGTATATTCCAACGATAGAAAGAAGTTTAAAATTTAACAAAAGAAAAAATTTAAACTATTGAAAGAAGAAATTGCGACATTGAGCAAAATAAAATTGCGTTTTATGAAAGCGGGGAATTTTCCATACTTGAAATAACTATCTATAGTATTTTTTACAGAAAAAGTGTGAAAGGTATTTCTGGAAAATCAGCCTATCAATTTGTTTAGAAATATATAATATATTGAAAAATGTGGTTTTATCTGAATAACGTTTATTTTTATCTATGTAAGATGATGTTCTAAGTGTTGTGACCTATCTTTTAAAGTACTTGATGATTTGTTTTTATTGTTTAAGATCCACTTTTATAAATTACCGAACTGAAAGTATGTAAAGCATTTTAAAAGCTGAAGTTGGTATATCGGTAATATTAGTTCTTCCTTTAGGTTGTACGTCATCATATTAATTTATTTTGCTATCTATGTAAAAGAATTCTGAAAAATGTTGATATTGTTCATATTTTCCTTCTTTAGAAAGCATAAAAGTAGATATTTAACATTTCGTAATATTTTCCTTGTCTTTAGTAACATATAATTTTTCGTAACACTTTTTTCTTTGGTAGATATTTAATTTTTCGTAATATTTTTTCTTTTCTGCAAAGATAATTAAATTTTAGTAGTATTATTCTTTTCTGTAATAGATATTTAATTTTTCGTAACATTTTTCTACATTTAAAAATTTGTTACGAAACATAGGCGGATACTTTAATTATGTAGAGAATTGCGTGTAATAGAAAAAATGTTCAACTGATTTTTTTTTCAACGAAAATGTGCTTAATTTTGCATATTTTTTAATTTCCTTAGCCTCGTTGCCATGGAAACCGATGACGCTTGCAAGTGGAGACATCTTTTGGGGCGTCTGACACTTTTACAATCATGTGTGCTAAGAATACGAATTATGGTCGGCATTGGACAGGCAGGATAGAATGGCACTACACACACACACACACACACACATATATTATATATATATACGTATATAGTAAAAAGGCTTAACTTACGAATCAATGTAGCATCCACATAGCAGATACAAAATTCTAAATATCCATGATAAATGTTTTGATTTAGAGAAACATTTATATTTAAACAACATACACAAATAGAGCAAAATATATGAAACAAATGAAAAGGAAAAACGATTATCTGAACAAATTGAAAGGTGAAGTACGAAATGGAAAATACAGGGTAGTAAGCATCGATAAAGCTCCTCAGCCCCCACAAACCGAATACTTACTACCAAAAGAAAAACAAAATAACAGGATTTCATTGTAGTTACTTAGCACAAAGAAAGCTAAAAGTGTAACTACGGGGGGGGGCTATCCTGTTAACCCATTTGTGCCTGGATATTTTTGCGACTTTCTTCGATTTTTACTGACAACAGAAATAAAAGATATATTTCTGATGTCAACTTCTTGAACAAGGGGTGATTTCTTTTAAAATCGTTATGCATAAAAATCGGAATATCAACATCCTACTTGGTCATGCTAAAACATTTTTTTGAGTTGAGGCTCAATACTGATGAATAAAGGCTAGGAAAAATAAATAACGTTTTCGACTAATAGCGAAAATGCCGTCCCAAAAAAGGGACACTAGGCATAAATGGGTTAAAAAGCAAGCATGGATGGGGGGGGGGAAATGGAGACGACATAGCCATTTGCATAAAGCATGAAAACATGGCTCATGCATGAGGCTGTTGCCAATTGAAGAGGAAAAAATACATCTCAGAATTTTAGGTTAAAAGTTGAACAAAAAGTAAATTAAAAGTTAATAAATAATGCAAGCGTGAAATAAGTAAAAGTTGAGCTAAAAGTAAAAATTAAATAAGTAATTTATGTGTGAAAATACTGAAAATATCAGTAATGTTAAAAAGAATAATAGCAAGAGATATATTGGGTTTATAATATTTTAATAGGAATACATCTAACTACACCTAAAGCTCACTATTTACGTTGTATGCCTAGAGATATGTTGAAGGTTATATTGATTTAAAGAAGAGCGTTTGAATAATACCCGTGATTACTGATTCATTTTTTTATTTTTTTTCTTAACAATAGACAAGTTCAAATTTAAACCCATATACTATTGTTTGAGAGAGAGAGAAAGAGAAAGAACAATAAACATGTACTAATTAGAAACCAGAATTTACAGAACCTCCCATCCCACCCCTTTTTTTTATCTTTTATATAATCAAGCCAGCAACCAAACCCCAACCTCTCCAACCAAGAATTTCCACCCAATAAGGACACATGTTTATAGTAGGTCTAATTGCATCTAGGAAATAGAATCGAATGTAGAAATTTTTTAGGGTAATTGTATCTTAATGCAGAATAATACAGTGCAGATATATTCGCGGATTTACAATTACTAGTACAAAGAGACAGTACTCTGTATAGATGATTAGCTATGATATTTCTAAATACAGATATATGCATGCATGATGTAAAATCTGTGAAATTAATTACATTAAAAGTAAACTCACTCTTTTATTGTATATATTAAAAGTGGGTTGCTTGTTCCTATTAATTAGTATTTGTAGATCAAAAAAATTAATACTGTTATTAGGTAGAGGATTTTTAATTAATTCTAAATTATCAGAATAAGTAATAGGCAATATATCTGTGTTGCTATATTTATCTGTCGCTATAATAATAATATCATTTATGTACCTATACATTATAAGAGAGGAATTATCACAATATTTCTCATAATTAAAAAGATCAGCTAAATAACTAGAAGTAGATCCGTCTTGTGGGATACCTAAGACTTGTTTATAAAGTTATTGTATATTAAAAGTTGTATATTAAAAGTGTTATAGTTATTGTATATTATAAACTTAAGTAGAAAAGAATATTGTGGTGGTAAATTTAATCTATGCTATTATTAAATAGATCAAGTATAGTATTGTAGAGATTATATAAATGTATGCTATTAAATAAATCTTTAAAGTCATATGTAGAAGATATAGATTGTAAACCTTTTATTTTATTTTTTAGCTCATAACTATTACTGATTGATATGGAATTGCAATAAGCCTTAATATATAAATTCTGCAAAGAAGTTAGTATTTTAAGTAATGATTTACTAGCTATATTATTGTAAGTATTACTTCCAATAGTTACAGTTCTAAACTTAATAGGAGCTTGATGAAATTTACGAATTAGTACTAGGTAAGGATAGTTAAGATTATCATGTTTAAGGATAAGTAGTTTATGGTAGGCTAGTATCTTTTTATTAAATATAGAATATATATATATATATATATATATATATATATATGTTACAGTTAAAACAAGAAATCAGTCAAAACCCGAATTAACTAGACAAAACGCGTTCGAACTGAGTGTGTTAGGGAAAACCCGAATTAACTAGGCAAAACGCGTTCTGACTGACAGCGCTAGGCAAAACCCGAATTAACTAGGAAAAACCCGTTTTATTCGAGTAGCGGTCGCACGTTTTCGAAGGGCCCCTACAGCGGAGGCATATTTTCAAGGGGGCTCCCTAAAGCGATGGCCAGACCCACTGACTTTTTTCAGGTCTCGCAAAGAGCCAGCGTTAGCATATTTTCGAGGGGGGCCCCCTACAGTGGTGGCCGGACCCGATGTTTTCCCATGTGAATTCCGGAATGTTAATGCTGTATCCACTAAAAATTGGATCTTGCTCCCCCTTTGAAAAAATGCTATTGCTGGCCCTCTGCAAGACCCAAAAAACATCAGTGGATCCGGCCATCGCTTCAGGGGGCCCCCTCGAATATGTGATAACGCTGGCCCTTTGCGAGACCCCAAAAAACATCACTGTGTCCAGCCAACGCTGTAGGGGGCCCCCTGGAAAATATGCTAACGCTGGCCCTTTGCGAGACCGAAAAATACATCAGTGGGTCCGGCCACCGCTGTAGGGGACCCCCTGGAAAATATGCTAACTCTGGCCCCTTGCGAGACCCAAAAAAATATCAATCTGTCCAGCCATCGCTTTAGGGGGCCCCCTCGAAAATATGCTAACGCTATCCCCTTGCGAGACCGAAAAAATATCAGTGGGTCTGGCCACCGCTGTAGGGGGCCCCCTGGAAAATATACTAACGCTGGCCCTCTGCGAGACCCAAAAAAAAAACAGTACTGCGTCCGGCCATCGCTGTAGAGGGGGGCCCTGGATAATATGCCTCCGCTGTAGGGGGCCCTTGGAAAATATGCCTCCGCTCTAGGGACCCCTCAAAAACGTGCTACCGCTACTCTAATGAAACGGGTTTTCCCTAGTTAATTCGGGTTTTGCCTAGCGCTGTCAGTCAGAACACGTTTTGCCTGTTAATTCGGTTTTTGCCTTACGCTCTCAGTTAAAACGCGTTTTCCCTAGTTAATTCGGGTTTAGACTGATATCCTGTTTTCGCTGTAACATATATATATCTTATAAATAAAAATGAAATTCTGTTTGTTTGTTTGTTTGTTTGTTTGTTTGTTTATTTGTTTGTTTGTTTGTGGATTTGAGTTGTATACAAATCCACAAAAATGGACATATCAGCCTGAAATTTTGCACAGATATGTAAAATAATATAGAATAAATCATAGTCCACTTTAAAACTTTGAAAGTCCACCCGTTCCCGGAATTTAAGAGATTTTTTATGCTCTCCACGCCAAAAGCTTTCCGTAATTGTAACCCCTGTAGTGAAAAATGTGTGAAATAAGGATCGTGGTTGCCATGTCTGGCGATTTTGCCGAATAAGATGTTTTAAATTCTCAAAGTAAAAATAAAAGAATAATAATGATTTTTTTTTTGTTAGTTTATATTCGTAAGGCTACTTTTTTTTTTTTAATTATAATATCGTGTGCATGGGAAATCGGAGCAGGAATGAAATATTTTATACGCAAAACAATAAAAATTGAAGATTTCCGAGGCTAATAGGTAATTTTTTTTAGTTTGGCGAAAAAATAAAATGGCTCAAATGCCGATTTTGAGAAAGTGAGTTCTAGCGGTTTGCACAGATTTCGGCTTGGCGCAATTTATTGAGAGCTTAAGGAAATAGATTTTTGAAAACAAGTGTAAAGGTTTTATTAGAATACAGCGTTAAATTTTAATGATCCGTGAAGAAATAATGCAGTTGTTAAGGGATTTCAAGCGATCTATCTCCAGAATTCTCGCCAAATGAGTGCATTGATTTAAGTTGGAGGAAATTTCGCCAAATTTCAGAAAATTGAAACCTTCTCATTTACTACATCGGAGTAACGATGAATAAAACGCGTTATAGTTGATAATTTTAAAAATTTCGGCTGTATTAAGGGATTCCACTTTTGAAATAAAGGCTTGCTTTACTTTTTCGCGGTCGAACCATTTCCCATATTGATTGCTGCTAAGTCAATGCTTCGAATGATTTCCTGAAAAAACGCTTGCACAATGGCGTATGTTGGCACTCTGGCGAGGCTTAGATTTGAAACTGGATTTTATTTGAGACTGAGATATATAATGACAATGGTTATAGATAAAAATGAATGTTGGTATGTGGTATGAGGTTGAAAAACTCTAGACAGTTGCACCATGAAATTTGGTTCACCTAAGTCTTTTATCATTGAGAAGCTTTTTATGCTATCCGTTTTCCTCTAGCTTGCCACTAGGTGGCGCAGCAGAACGTCGAATTCTATTCCGTTTAGCCGTTTACTATGCGAATATCGTCCAACCGATTTCGATGAAATTTGGTACACGCGGATATTAGAACACGGAGAATATTTTTCACTATCCATTTTGCTGTAACTTGCCGCTAAATGGCGCTGCAACGCATCAACTTCTATACCGTTCGACCGACCAGCATAAAATTTCTTATACTTCCACATTTCAGCACGAAGAATATATTCTAACTGTGTTCCTTTTGATGTTACTCACCACTAGATGGCACTGCAATGCACTATTATTTTAACTCGCCACTAGATGACGCTGCAGCAGGCCAAATTCTTGACCATTCAAACGGTCGCTATGAAAATCAGTATACATAGCTATTTGAACAATGAGAATAATTTGGCGTTATCCATTTTGCTACAACTCGCCACTTGACGGCACTGTAGCAAATCATTACTTTAATTAACCACTAGATCGCGCTGCAGTGCATCACTTCTTGACTGTGCAACTAATCGCTATGAAAATAGGTATACATAGATATTTGAACACGGGGAAGAGTTTGGCGCTATCCATTTTCCTACATAATTTGCCACTAGATGTCGCGTCAACACATGAACTTCACAGAGCTGTCCATCCGATCGTCCTGAAATTTCGTATTCATCGATATCTGAATGCGAAGAATATTTCCGCCGTATCCGTTTTGCTAAAACTCTCCACTAGATTGCGCTACGCCGCATGGCCTTCTGCACCCTACAAACGATTGCCTTGAAATTCGGTATGCATGGTTATTGAACACAATATAAAGCGATATCCATTTTGCTATATCTCTTTATTACAATAAATACTAATCACCACAAATCGTAATATCAAAAAGTCCATTCATTCCCGTGCGAAGAACGGGTACTTCAGCTAGTATATATATATATATATATATATATATATATATATACGTCCACTTGTATTTTATTCGGGCGTCGTTCGTCGTGCAGCAAAGTTATATATACAGTCATTTACGACTGACGTACACTTTAATTGCTATACATAAACATTGCAAAAAGGGTCTCTGCATATTAAAATTCGCACCAATTTTTTTGTCTCAATAGCAACCCTTTTTACTTCATATTTTAAAGATTTAGCTCATTTTAAATCAAGATATCAATTTTCAATAAGTTAGAGTTGAAAATGAGTGAGTTATGTGCTTCCAATCCCCTTCCCCTGTGTCAAAATATTTTTTCATACATTAATTCATACCCAACAAAATATTGATAGTAAGAAGCTGATTTTTATTTGTGCTATTAGGCCCAAACATAATTTGCTATTATTATAATTTTAATAAAATATCAATATAAATTATACATGATTAAATGAATATTTCAAAAAATCATGTATAGCGACCTATCCAAATTTACATGGAAATAGTCGTTGCTGTTGTTGTGGGATTAAGGCCAATTATCTACATGAGGGATCTAGGCCTATGGGTGGGGTGCCCTCCGTATTGGTCTTTCTAAGGGGTTCTATCCGATGAAAACAGACGCAGAAAGTGATGTTACATGGCTGTGGAAAATTTTTAATTTTCACGTTGAGTAGTTTAATTTATATTAAATTAAATGTGTTATTTTAATGAGTTTAGGAACCATATATAAATTTATCTTGTGACAATCTTTTTGAAAATTGCGTAAAATGAACGTAAATTAGGTTTGTTTTTCACAAAAATAGTAAAAGTTAGCGGAATTAAAAAAGCAGCAAATTTTGAAGCAAATAAATAGTAGTTACAGTTTGATAGTGATTCGATAAAGTGTCTTTTGTTGTGTCCGCTATTATTTGCTCTCAAATAAAATGTTTTCTATATATAGGATTAGGTGCAGTAGATGTATGTCTTCAAATACAACGTCTTATTTCTGAAAAACTAACATCCTCAACATTTCATGCATGAATTCAACATTTTTTTTAAATAAAACATCATGTCTTTGGACTTTATCGAACTAATACTTTATCGAACATTCAACAAACATTCAAAATCACATTTATTTTATTAATTAATTTACTTTTTGTCTAAATTTTCATCAGAATATAAGTTAAAATACCACCAAAAGTCTTATAAAGATATTGCACACTGCAGACGATAATATTTAATGAAGAAAGTGAAATAACAAACGCTGTGATAATATTGGCTCAGCAAAAAAGCAATTAAGTTTTTCACATGAAATTCAAACAAATAAATTTTCAATCATGAAACCATTCGTCAAGTTCGACCGTAGCCAGAGCCTGATTATGACCAACTGGGGCCCCGGGCATTGATGAATTTGGGGGCCCTCATCTATAAAAATTTGTTTTATTTTTCATAAAATTTTAATATAAAAAATAATATTTCAAAGCAACATTTGATATTGGGGGCCCTGGGCAAAGTCCCGATTTGCCCGTGCGATAATAAGGCTCTGACCGTAGCTGAGTAACATTCATGCTTGTAGTCAGAAGAGCAGAGAACAGATTCTCACAGCTTTCAACATTTCATCTGTCTAAGAAAACCTTCAAATGCTCAATAACAATTACAAAATCAGAAAGATTTACAAAATCGTAAACAAATGTTTTGCATTTTTTCCTTAAATTATGCGTACAGGCCAAGGAGGTTTTGGAGTCACGGTTCATTAGAACCACTGACTAAATATTCTAATGTCTGCCCCTGATATTCTCAGTGCAAAAAAGTTTATATTCTTAAACAGTATTTTCTTTGTAAATAATATTTATTACTTTTTACTATTGCGAGCGAAATTAATGAAAGGCGAAAAGTTCGGAACCTAGAAATGCGTTTTTCAATTTGCAGAAAGTCCCTTAAAATCGCGCTATTTGCAATACCTCCGGAAATTATCGTAGAAAATTGGTGAAAATTTATATTTTGGTTAATTTGAAAGTTTTCTTTCGTTTAATAAAGTCAAAATAGTGTTACCATTGAGAAAAACGAAGTTGATGCAGAATTAAATATGAAGACGGCCCTTTAGTAAATTAAAGTAATTGTAAATTAAAGTATACGTTATTTGCAGACAAATGGTATATGTGTACTTTGCTTTACGACGAACGACGAACGACGGTCAAGAGAAAGTGATCGGGGTTTTTTTTCGCAGCTCTACAAACATATATATATACAGGGTGAATCTAAACTCTTGGGCAAAACTTTAAGGGGCGATAGGGCACACAATGAGGAATCGTAATCACATAGCAGTCTGGGGTGAAACACAGTTTTAACTTACCCGGTAATAATCACTTTTGGAAAAGCATTGAAGTGTCCGTCCAATTTCTTAACCAAATTTCATAAGCAATAGGCTCGTCTCCGAAAATTTCTTCCATGAAATAAAATAAACTTTTTAAACTATACATTTTAGTCTTCTGTTTTCGGAGAAAAATTCATTAGTTTCTGACGAACAATGGTCGGCAAATGCACTGTTGTTTCAGCACTTTCTCCGAAGTGATTATTAATAGCTACACGAAGACGACGTTGCCGACCCCACGTTGCTATGTGATTCTGATTCCTTATTATGTGCCCTATCACCCCTTAAATTTTGCCCAAGAGTTTAGATTCACCCTGTATATATATTACATACATATATATGAAGTAGGTATTTGGTCGCTCTGTCAATATACGATTTTGGTAGATTCTCAGTGATTTTTATGGGATCACTCTAGCAAGATCTGCTTCATGACTGTCATATGAAATCATTAATCATAATTACCAACAAATAAAGTCAACAGTTTTAAACCAATATTAAGTTGTCTGAATGAAAATACCTAGAATTTTCTTTACAAATCATCGATAATGGCAATTAGTTTATTCTTGTTTCGTATAGAAATATAACAGTACTATTTTTCCTTACATTATTATTTTTATATCTTAAAAAAATTAGAGAAATAAATAAATATATCTAGCCCTTACAGTAATGATCGCGAATAAATATAAAATTTAGTTATCAAACTAAGACAAAATTCACTATTGAGTTACGTAAATGCGAGAGATTTAATGATATTACTCTTTAAAATGACTCCGTAAATATTTTGAAAATAAGCGGCTTATGTTCTAAATATGATGTTAAAGTTTGCCCTTTAATTTGAATGCATGAGAATTTTAGTTGAATTACGTAAGTTTACTTTTTTAATTAGTACAGTGAAATGAATTAAAATTAATGACAACATATAAAGACAAACATATTTTGGAAGACACCGAGTGTTAGTCAGCTGAAATACCATATAATTACGAAGGTTTGAAAATATATTATTAGGATTGGAAGTATATATGTTCTTTTGACTATTTTACGAAATTCACTATTTTTTATGCAATCCTTGGCCTTAACAAATAGTTGATTTACAATACAAATCCAGCCTATGAGCACAATAGCAATCATGTTATGATGCATAAGCACATTAAAATATCAAGTACATGAAAACCATTATGGTTTGAGTGCATGAATGGTTTTACACATTAAAGTCCAATTTAATGTAGAAAGTACTTTTTCATATAAAAAAGCTAAAAAAAAATTTCTATGAATTTTTTATGCTACCATATAAAGTATTAAATATTAAAAAGTCACAAAAATGTACTCTTTCAGTTTCTGTTCATCTCTGTTCTGTTTCTGAAAATCGTACATTTGTCATAACAAAGAGAAATTCTGTTTTCATTGGAGTTTATTACACTAATCTAAAGTTAATTCTTAAAGTCAAGCTTTTAAGAGGGAAAGCAATGGAAAACCGACTGTTAAAAAATTCGCATAAACCAGATGCTTGATTTTCCACCCGCATTCTATTCTTAATTTATTGTTCTTCTTTGATTTTTCATAGAAATGTATGGAATTATCATTTATCAATTTTGTATATTTTGCTTTCAAAATATTACTCCCTAAATGACGTTATTTCTCATTATGTGCTATTGTATTATAAGGTTTTTAATTATTGTAATAATTCTTAGTGATATTTTGTATAGCGTTAATAATCTGTTTGTATACCCAAACTATTAATACATTAATTTCCTTCAGACATATTTTCTTTTAACTTACCAACTATATTATACCCTCAGTTTTCGTGCTTTTTACTTAGCATCGGCCTGTTCGTATACAATTTGACTGAATATTTAAACTGTCAGAATTATATCATTTTCACTCTTAGAATTTGTCCATTTGAACACCTAAACTAAATGATTTTTCTGCATATATTTTTAAAATTTCTTTTTCAAACTGTCATTTATTGAAATTCTCATTGATTAAATTATTTAACCCCTTTGAGCTAGAGATACGGAAAATCTCTTTCACAAGAATCAAGTTTTCATTAAAGTTTATCTTTATTAAATATTAATATGCATGCTTAAAAGAATGTCTATTTTTTTATTTGAAAATACTATTTAGAATTTATATTTTATCGCATTATAGGAATTTTTATCTTAATTTTTATTATTTTGTTTGTATTCCTTGTTCATAGGAAACAATGTTGCATTCTTGATTATTCCTTAGGTTTCTTTACTACTCGCCCTAGATTAAATATGGATTCAACATGAATCTTTCATTAAACCAGTTATATGATATATTGATTTCCTGTACTCTTTCTTTGAGGAGATTTCGAAACTAAATTTCTAGCTATGCATCCTCAAATAAAATTCAATTCACTCATAATATGCTTATAAAATCTTCACAATTCTTCAGTCTTAATAAATCAGGCATTTTAAAATGCAAGATCTGCTCTTAATTCGCTGACTGTTTTACTGCAGCTTCAATCAATCTACTTTGTGGCAAAGTAAACAACAGCCAACAAGTACTTTCAACTTTAATGTCTCAGCACTGAAGTTTCTGTAATCAAAGGAATAATATATATTTAAATAAACAGTGCTTATGCTTAACGGAACATTTGCAAATCATATTTGCTGCTTAAGTTTTATTTGTAATGATAATGCTGTCGTTAAAGCGTCTTTCCCCATCATCAAGATGAAGCGATTAATAACGAAACATCATCAAAAATCTTGAGGGCAATTCTAAAGAATATTTTTAAGTGGATTGGGCGCATTAAAAATTGATTTTAAAGCAAGCGTAGTGTGACCATACTCCTGGATTTTTTCCCCTTTTATTATATTTAATACTAGCTGAAGTACCCGTCCTTGACGGGTTAGTACTGAATGTAATTTCCAAAAAGCAAGAACTTTCGTCAGCATTGTAGGAGTACACAGAATGGATGTAGTATGTTGCCAAAGTAAAGAAAGCGAAGTTATAATTTTTATATATTGTTAAAATATTACAGTTTAGAGAGTAACTAAGTAATATCGTTTCATTCGCTTGAGTCGTAATTATGGGATGCGCGAACGAATATTGACGCATATTGAAATAATTTTCGCAAAATCTCAAAATCTAATCAATATTTTTGAAAAATTGGAAGCCTAGAATTTAAGTTGAGTGACAACCTATCATGTCACTCAATTCCGTTTCATTCCCTGCAGTCTTTATTTCGTGATGCTGGAACAAAATTTCAACATTTTAAGACGATTTTCACAAGATCTCAAACTGTAATCAAAATATTTTAAAAATTCAACGCCTATAAATTAAGATTAGCAACTACCTATCCTATCACTCAATTTCGTATCATTTGTATTAGCCGTTATTACGTAATGTTTGAAGAAATATAAACGTATTTTGAGAGAATTTTCACAAAATCTCAAAATCTAATAAAAATGTTTGAAAAATTGGACACCTATAGTTTATGTTGAGCAACCATCTATCATGTGACCCAATTTCATATCATTCACTTTAGTCGTTATTACGTAATACGTGAACAAAGATTCACTCAGTTTGAAACGATTTTCGCAAAATCTCGAAATCGGATCGATTTTTTTAATTAGATGCTTATAGTTTAAGGTGAGTGACCACCTATATTTCACCCAATATCATTTTTTCACTTAGCAGTTATTACGTGATGTGCGAACACAAATTTACGCAGTTTGAAAGGATTTTCGCAAATTCTCAAAATCCAATAAAGATATTTTAAAAATTCGACGCCTATGTTTTAAGTTGAGTGACCACGTATCATAACACCCAATTTCATATCATTTGTTTCAGTCCTTTTAACGTGATGCTTGAGCACAAATTTACGCAGTTTGAAACGATTTTCGCAAAATCGGAAAATCCAATCAAGATTTTTTTAAAATTCGACGCCTATGTTTTAAGTTGAGTGACCACCTATCATGACACCCAATTTCATATCATTCGCTTCAGTCGTTTTTACGTGATGCTTAAACAAAAAAAGCGTCACGGACAGAATGACAGAATGACAGAATGACAGACAGACAAACTTTTTTTTGAGGGTCGCATCGGAATCCCGGGTGCTTGAAACGGATAGAAATCGCAAAATTTTTGAATTCCAAGAAATGTACTGACAAAAGTCTAATTTTATTTATATATATTTGCTGCTAAAATTTTTAAAAAATGTTTTTTTTAAGAATACATACTTTTGGTTTATAGTTGGTTGGTTCAAAAGTTACGAGGTAAGAGCATTTGATTTCTTACGCACGGATTATATATATATGTATCATTTTACACAACAGATGACAGTACCAGACATTTTTTAACTGTATTTTTAAATAAATCAAAGCAGTACATAAATTTGTGTATTTGTGATATGCATTTTGCAATATTATGCATTAAGAAACACTGTCTTCTTCGTTAAAAAATACTCTACTTAACCAAACTTTACTAAATCTCACGCCAAATACATTACGTCAGCTATCCAAACACGTTCGCGTCAGCGTCAATATTTTCGAATATCGCGTTCTCAGTGAATTTAAGCAGAAGACATAAAACGGGGGAACACCAGCTCGCCACTGCCTTTCCCTGGCTCACAATCTAAATTATTTCCTTAACTTACCGTTCTGGACTTGTCACGCTTGTATCCAACAACACTGAAATTAAACTCACAGTCCGATCCGAGTTAATCTGCCTTTATTTAAATGACTGCAGATACCGAGACAAATATTTCAACGTCAGATGGATTCCACTTCCTAAGTTAAATCACAGTGTTTCCTATACTCGGTTTCGACATTTGCTCGAACGACTTTAAGAAAAGTTAAGAATTAAAGTTAAGTCAATGACTTAAGTTAATTGAAAAGGATTTTAAGTACAAAAGCCATTCGAAAAAGCATGTCTGCCTTTATGTTTGTGTTACTAGTTATCGTAGCATGGGAACTTTGCTATGATGCAAACTTTCACAATAAGAAAGGAATTGATTGTTTCCTGTTAGTTTTCTTTTTCTTTTTTCTTAGTGTGTGTGTGTATGTATGTTTTCTACTTCTATCTAGTTTCTCAAAAATTGGGAATATATAAGAATAAATTCTTAGAGTAGGAAAAAGAGTAGGGGAAGGTGGCCCAAATTCATCCTTTTAGGCAAAACGATCCAAGCATGTTATCTAACATACAGGTAGTGCTACCTATAGAGTAACGCATAAACTAGCTGTACCAAGGGAAGAAGAAGCAATGGTAGTATTCAAGCGATCACAGTTTAACACGTCTATATAGAATGCCTTGAAAATTTGGGTTTTATAACATTTTTTTTATAAGGTGAGCACTAATTTTACAATTTATTTAAATATACAGTCGTTCGTGTACAGAAATATGTCTTGGTTTACTGAAAGGGGAATGTTTTTAGATGGGAAAACATAACACTTGTTACGTGTTATGTTTCTCTGTGTCATATAGTCATATGGCCTGAAATGGACAGCCATATTTCTCGATAAAATGCTCGATCGGCTAAAGAAAATACGATACCGGTTCCTATCCATAAAAGCAGCCCTTCAACCGCTCTCAAAATACGTGACTCCCTCGAGTCTTTCTTCATGAACAAGTTTGTCCAATTATTGTATTCTATAATTTTTGAATTATAATTTTAAAAATACTAAAATTACTTTCTTTTTAATACTCGAGAACATTGAATTGTTTTAGCACTAAAATAATAAGTTTGGGACCACATTATATTAGACATAGGAAATATGCTATAACGTGTGTTTCATCAGAGATGGGCAAAACTTTACGAAGTGTTAGCACACACATGCAAACAAATAAAAAATTGAACAAATTTGTAAGAACATGAAACATAAAATTAAAAATAGTTAGGTGAATTAAAAACAAGTATATGTTCTGTATTTATGTAAATGATATATTTACTGTATGTATGCATAAACAACATTTTTTAACAAAAATCATGACAATATACAGCAAATACAAACGTTCGTACTGTATATTTTTCTACATATGCGTATTATTTACAAAGTTCTTCATTATTTTTAACCTTTAAAAGCTAGATTTTCTTTATCTTTCTTATTACTCTTATTATTATCAATTACATAAGAAATAGTAACAAAAAAAGTAATACTATCTTAACCATGCAAAAACTGAAGGCACATTTTCTTTTTCCGTATAAACTTCTACATAGAACCAAGCTAAACTAAATATCATGTCGAATACATTAAGTCAGCTATCCAAACACGTTCACGTCAATACTTCCGATTCCCAAGTTCTCTCGTGGAATTTATACGCAGAAGACATAAACCAGAGGAACCCCAGCTCATCATTGCGTTTCCCTGGCTCGTAATCTAAATTATTTCCTTAATTTACAGTTCCGAACTTGTCACGCTTGTGTCCAACAACACTGAAATGAAACTCCCAGTTCGATCCGAGTTAATCTGGCTTTATTTAAATGGCTGTAGATGCTGAGACCAATATTTCAGCGTCAGATGGAATCTGCTTCTTAAGTTAAATCTCGGCTCTTTTTTTATGCTCCGTTTCGATGTTTGCCCGAACGACTTTAATAAAGCTTATTACTTAAAAGTTAAGTTAATGACTTAAACTAATTGAAAATAATTTTAAATGAGAAAACCAATAAAAAAAAAGAACACATTCCTTGAAAATAAAAGTTTGTGGGAAAACGAAAAGCATAGGTTAAAGCTAAATCAAGCTTGGGTTTGAGCTTCTGATTATCGTAGTAAAGGAACTTTGCAATCAGTGCGAAATTTCTCAATAAGAAAGCAGTTTATTATATTTCCTCAAAGTTTTATTTTGTTTTATGGTTTTAGGTTATACCTTGTTTGGTAGAAACTGAGAAAATATAAAAAATAATGAAAACGAGCATATAAAAATAATGAAAAATATCTACTTTCAGATATTTGAATTACGCTATAGTGCTATATATTAAATGTGCATCATAATCCGTGCGTTGGGCCCTTTTTCTTTGTTGTTATCGTTGTTGTTGCTTCATTATGTTGGAAAGAGTATCATAATCAATGTATCCGACCTTTTGTTTTTCTTGCTTTATTTTGTTGGAAAGTGTATCATAGCTTATAGGTCTCTACTTTTTTTTCCCGTGTTTCATTATGTTGGAAAGTTCCATATTCATAGAGACTTTCGTTCCTGCCCTGCTTTCAGATGAGAACAATATTTTGATACATCCAAAGAAAGTAATTTTATCATTTATCATTTTTCTTTTCAATCTTTGAATACAATAGAGTTGGTCGGAATCTTCTGGCACCAAACTAGAAACTACGGTATATCTACGCCAGTCTCCCTCTGATGAAGCTTGGCAATCTATATGTTTATTCGTGGTTTATATATTTCTGTTTTTGTTAATTATGTATTTCTATTTTTACTATTTTTTGACAAATATATAGGGATTTTATTCATCAGTGTAGATAGAACAGTTAAACTTACAGTATCGTCTTACCGAGTCATCCTCAGAATCTAAAGGTTCCTTAAGTGTAAAATAACAGGTACGTAAATGTGTGTGGCTGGACACTTTATCAATAATCTTCATGATAACCAAAGATTTACATCGTTGTCGGATCGCTCATTCATTATCAGGAAAGCTTTGGTTGGCATTCGATGCTACAATGGCCCATGCTTTGTTTTTGCGAGGGATGCTAAATATTCGATGGTCGGTGCCATCAGGACTGAGCAAAAATTTCTTTAACGTAAGGTGCCTCCTTTTCTTCTGGAGCAGAGAGCACGTCAGCGAGGATGTCAGCGAAGATCTTGGCTTATACAATGGGAACTGTGCATGAATTCACTAACAGCGTCTCTATTATCTCAGAAATATATCTGACAATATTGAGGACGCAATTTAAATTATTAAAATAAAGCACACTTCGAAATCATATGAAATCGGCCACAGAATAGATCAAAAATATTCTTTTACAATAACTTTATAATAACTTTAACGACTACATAAACGTTGAGAATAATAGAACAAACGGATGGACTAAAACAAAAGAAACTTCTAACTTCGAATAAATCTAAAATACATCGTATCCTACTATACAGTTACGATGAACCCTGACACTGCCACAATTCCGGTTCAACCCTAAAAATAAAACTTTTACCAGCATTAATCCAAACATATTAAAGAGTTATCGTCTAATAACATATAATGTTCAGCGTTCCTGGTGCGATCGGCCTGAAAAATTTCATAAATTTGTAAAAAAATCTATGATACTTCTAAAATCCGAAAATCCACCCGTTCCCTGATTTTTAAGCGATTTTTTGCTGCAGAGTACAAAAGCTTATCATTTGCGTGCCAGAATTAGGTATTGCAAGTGACATTGACATCATAATGAAGCCACGGTTAATTATCAGGCTTTTAAGGGGAAATTGCAATTACGATTACGATTACGATTCGCTTAAAATGGTTCTTCTAAGTTACGCATTTTAACTTTTTTTTGAAAAATAAAATGGTTTTCTATGCATTAAGCTTTGGTATAGGGGAGAATGTTCTTACCAAACGAAATGTTTCGAATGCGAAAAGTTCGGAACAATCTTCAGAGTATGCATTTCCGATTTCGGTATATAATAAAAATTGAACTTATTTATTTTAAGTGGGTAAAGATTAAATATTCTGAGTGTAGACATTCCAGCGGCCGTTGTAATTGTTTCCACAACGGACTTTACCCTCTAGTTCATTAAAATTACACAATCTAATCCACTGCTAAATTAGAATTGAAAAATTTTTAGAAAACATCTTAGTAACCAGATTTCAGCCGCCCGATTTATTCCTTAGGCCAGGAATGGGTAATCTTTGAAAAGTTGCCGGCCAAACTTCGGGAAGTTGGCGAAATCGCAGGCCGTATAATTGGGATTTATATGGGTTGTTGTTGTTGTGAGATTAAGACAAATTATCTACACGTGGGATCTAGGCCGATGATTGGGGTACCCTCCGTGTGCGAGGGGGGGGGTCTTTCTAAGGGGTCCTAACCATTATTTAAGCTCAGGGGATTTATACGGGATTTCGAATGGTTTGTTTGGGTTTTATACAGGATCCCGCGGGCCAGATTCAAAGCGGTGGAGGGCCGGCAGTTTCCCATATGTGGCCTAGGCAATGAAAGAATATATGAGTTGAAACCGTCACGGCAGTGACCCAAAACTATGTGAAACAAAACTGATGGCTGAACACGTGCAAAATTAATTTGAATGGAGTTTCAAAGATCGCTTCATTATAAACGATTGCCACAAAAAAAAAAAAAAAAAAAAAATCGTCAAGGTAACTAACTACATTTAAATATTTCTCGTCAACTTGGCGTGAAAAGGCGGTTAAAGAAGAATTCAACTTAGTGCCGTTATAAAAAAAAAGTATCGGAATTTTCATATTATGTCACAGGATCTTTTTTTCTTTCTGTGCATAGGGGGTCATTTTCATTTAAATTATTCCTTTGAGCTGAAACTTTCATAATTTTTTGAATTTCGCATCATGTGGATCAATGAAATGCATGAAAAATACGAATAGTTTTAGTATCTAGGCGAAAACACATTTAGCTTTATGTTAGTTACAAAAGGATGAAATAATAAATTCTGGCAATTATTGACAGAAGATTTATCTATAGCTTTTTGATATAAATAACTATGAATTAAGAATAATTAAATTACTTACGTCTGTTCCATCAAAAGTGAAGTTAAATTTATCAAAACAAAACTGTTGCTGCGAATGCTTAGTACTCGTGCTCGCGGAATGGCAACCGGGTTTGCTTTTTTCTTTTCCTTTTGCTGGTTGCCAGGGCGACAGTTTTAAATAAAAATAACTTTTTCATTCTAAAAGATTTATGTAGCTGAAAGGTGGAATATATATAGCGATTAAGCTTATCTGTCTGTGTGCTGGAAATCAAGTTCTATTTATTTTGTTTCTGTGCGAAATTAATTTTTACTCTAATACATTGGTGATGTGATGTTTGTTTTTTAACCTGCTCGAAGTTATTTGTTCCTTTTAAGAAGAGCGGATCAACTGTGTTTCACAACGATCAATAAATGGCGCCACCGTCTAAAATCGTAATTTTACATTTTATGCCTTTTTGGATTTTTTTTTCGGTTATGTGACCTACCTCTATCGTTTAGTGGACCCCAAAAACACCCAAGTACAAAATTTTAAGAAAATCGTTAGAGCCGTTTTCGATATTGTTCGGACAAACATACATTCCTTGTTTAATATAGGAACGGATATATATTTATCTATCTATCTATCTATCTATCTATATATATATATATATATATATGCGTGTGTGTGTGCACGCTAGGGTGTATCACGCAATTTTTTTTTCTAGCAAACTTCTAGCAACAGTGCAAATAAAATGTATATTAATTTTTCATTAGTTTATTAGTTTCTCAGTTTCTTTTTTCATTCAGGGGAGGGGTGACATTAGAAATAATTACACATTAGAAAAAAATTTGGAGGAACAAAAATATATTAAAATTAAAAATCAGAAAGTGTGATCTTTAGATGACAAAGGTTACAAAAGATATAAACAAACACATAAAGGTTACAAATAAAGAACATTTAATATCTAAAGGTTATTCAAAATAAATCTTGATTTCACTGTCTGTTTATTTTGATAATTGTAGGCAGCGCATCACAAACGCAAGTAGCTTTTCCAACCTGCAACCTTAGAAACTCCGGTCATCACATCCAAGAGCTTTGATAGTTGTCACATCAATGCAGTTACATTCCATGTGTTTCATTATTGATGATACAATGTCTTTCCCAGAACCACTGTCTGCAGTTACATAACCAAGATATATTGAACCTGGTTCTTCAACCAAAGATATGTGTTATTGTATAGTTTTCTGGACAGATTTACCACGTACATTTTCTTTGACTATATTTTCATCTTTCCGACAATCAAAATAGACCGAAATTATTTCTGAGGTGCGAGTTGCAATACTTTCACGACATTTTACTCTTTCACGAAAAACTTTCGATTTATCAATTATCGCCGTCTGATTTTCTGGTGTCACAACTTTTAAATCCTGTAAAAGAGCACTTACTGGTTGCGGTCCCGCTCTATTGGAAATTGCTCTGCGATCACTTGCTCTGGAAAATGATGGTATCTACTGGAAGGACTTGTTTTACTGAAACGCTAGAATTTTCTTTTTTATTTTCTGGTATTTTATTTTTTATAGCTAAAACACTTTCTGCACTTGAATCCTGTTGAACGGAATCGCTGTCAGTGTCACTGTGTTCACCTTCATGTCGTAAAGTAGGGATATTTGTTGATTGGAGACTTCAATTTAACTCGCATTGTATGGACTTTTCCTTTCTTTCAGCTCGTTTCTCGATTTTTTTTTACTCTCTACTGTGTCAATTCTTCCTATAACCATAAGCCTCAGGTTTCGTTGGTCATTCAAGAACTTGTGTTCCAGTTGTGGAGCCTTCCTTTGCGCTGGACACAAATATTTCTCTAAATCTCTACATTTGCATGAACAAATATCAAAAAGATCATTTACAATGTCAGATTTTGAACTTTTCGACGGACGTTTTAAAGCTCTTGGCATTTTTTGCGTTACACCCTGATGACTTTTTCATCTTTTCAGATCTCTCGTGTAGTTTTAAAATCATAAAAACAATGTTGCTTACAGATGAAACAGGAATAGAAGTCTTCTTCCATATTTCTTCTAGCTTATGGGACACTCGCATTGCAACTACCTTTTTCTTTGGTTGATGACATCCTTCAGACTTCAACTGATTTCTTACCCATTCAAAATAACATAGTACATCAATTTTAGTAGGTAAAACATTGCTATCACTTATATCTAGAGGTTCGCCGACAATTGGATCGTTAGTAGTTTTCCTTGTTGATGAAGAATGAGCTTTTCTACTCATGATGCTAAAACAACAAAACCAAATTGAACTCATTCACAAATCAAAAACATAAATGCTCACTAAATGGACGCTTCGTACATAAAAATCGCTAAAAACAAACTGAAAAAGAAAGGAAGGGCGGACGAGGGAGAGAGAAGTAATCATGTGATGGTCTTGCACTTCCATTATCTCCTAAGTCATGGGGGAGCTATTTTATCACCTTGAAATCTGAGCCCCATATTCGGCTACAAAAATATTCTTGTTTTTTAGGAACGCTGTACTGCAGTGTCTGTATTATAAATACAATGATTGAAAATTTGAAAGATTCTTCAACATTTCTTAATTACGGCTAGTTGACAAAAAATTGGAGATTTTCATTACGATTCCAGGAGATCTAAATGTTCAATTTCAGTCGCAATGCATTTTTTTATTGATAGATTCTATCTGAAATTGCTCATTTTTGCTGTTGAATATTTAATTTTGATTTATACACACTTTATAAAAAATGTTTAAAAATATCGTTTTGACTAAAAAACTGAAAACTTCAGGGTCATTCCGGGAGACCTAAATATTTTTCGATTTCAAAAAAAAATGTTGGTAGGTATGTGATGACAGTAACAACTTTTTATCAAATTGAATGTTTGATTTTCCAAAAAAAAAATTTCGTGATACACCCTAGTGAACGCACGCACTGTAAACTTATATAAATGTCTGTGCCGAGGGTGGGGAGAGGTCTGTCCACACGTGCTACAAAAATAAAATAAGACATGAAATTTTCATAATTCGATTTTGCAGAAGGTATTTAAGGATTCTGTATTGAACACTGCTGAGAGAATAACTATTTTTGAAGATTTTTTTCACCACGAAAAAGAAGTTTTATTTTGAATTTAAAAATTAATTACATTCATGTCCATAAATTAAGGATAATTCAGAATCACACAGAAATTGATCTCTAAAATAAAAATTTCACCTGTGGAATGATCACACACATCTTGAAGAAGAATATGCAAATTACAGGAAACCACCAGATGGCGTGGATGGTACGTCACAATGACGAGAGTGTAAGAGAGGGGTATATAAGGAATGGTGGCAAAGAAGTAAAATTGTTCACAAGCGCTGTGAAAGTCTTTCAGTGCAAAAACCGCATAGTTATGGCACAAAGGAGGCATTTGGATGATGTTTTACGTGGCAGAATTATCGGACGACTGGAATGTGGACGTACCCAGCTGGAAGTATCCGAGGAACTTGGAATCGCCCAGAGTGTCATCTCCAGGCTTTGGCAACGATTCCAAGATGATGGTAATGTGAGTAGACGTTACAGCACAGGTCGCCCCCGAGTTACAACGCCGAATGAGGACCGCTATTTGGCAGTTACTGCCAAAAGAAACAGACGGAGTACAGCATCAGACCTGTCTCGTCAGCTCTCTTCAGCTACCGGTACGACAGTTTCAAGGCAGACCGTATACAGACGCTTAGGGCACATTGGTCTATATGCTCGTAGGCCTGTCAGATGTGTTCCACTTACCGCAACTCACTGTCGACTGCGATTAACCTGGAGTAGAGAGCATGCATTGTGGACACCGCAACAGTGGTCTTGTGTGATGTTTTCCGACGAGTCTAGGTTTAGTTTGGAGTCTGATTCTCGCCGAACATTCATCTGGAGAGCGCCAGGTACCCGTTACCACCAAGAGAACAAAATTGAAAGACACCGTTACGGTGGTGCAGGATGGCTCGTTTGGGGAGGAATTATTCTTGGTTCCAGAACTGACCTGCATGTTCAGAGTGTAACGATGACAGGCCACATCTATCGGGATGTCATTCTGGAACAATATGTACGTTTGTTTCGGGGCGCCATGGGTGCTGAATCTGTGTTTATGGATGACAACGCCCGTCCTCACCGTGCAAACATTGTAGACGAATGCCTTCAATCGGAGGATATCACCCGTATGCATTGGCCAGCATACTCACCGGACTTGAATCCAATAGAGCATGTGTGGGATATGCTTGGCCGACGAATTGCAGCCCGTCAACCCCCTCCCACCTGTCTACCGGAACTTCGGAGTGCATTGCTTGATGAGTGGTGTAATATTCCCCAAGATCAGATTGATCATTTGATACTCAGCATGCCTAGGCGTTGTCAGGCCTGTATTGCATCGTCCGGGAGACATACTCCGTATTAACCATCCTACTAACCATGTTATACTGTTTTTTGTAAATAGGTTCTTTTTTGAAATTTGGTCAAGGGAGTAAAACTTGCAATTTTTATTAATTATGTCAAACATATAGCATCTTTTTTGCTCTTTACTTTTTGTTTAATAAATAGACTTTACAAATAAGTCAAATTTGTTTTGCTTCTTTCTCTTTCTTTACCTGAACTTCATTATCCTTAATTTATGGACATGAGTGTATTTTCAATCGTGTATTAATATTGGGTGATAGGTATCACCTACAAAGCTGAATTATTCAAAGCAAAAGAATTAATTCCATGTTGTTCACTAATCCACTTTAATCGGATACTGTTTAAGTTCACTATTGCACTCGTGGCTCAAATTTCATATCTAAGCCTCTTAATCTAAATAGGTTCCTTGTGTGCTTCTAAATTTATGGCATCAAAATGACGTCAAACTCCCTTGAATTATTGAAAGCAAAATATATAAATCTCCTCTTTTTAACCATGTTTGCTAATGTGCCCAAATCAGACTGAGTAACTTTCTGCAATTAAAAATTTGCAAAACATCGCAAAAAATCAGGTAACTAGTGGATTTTCAAATTTTTTAAATCTCTTTCGGCCTCCCTTATACCGCTTTATACGTCTTTTTCAAAATTTTAAAGAAGTTGGTAGAAGGGTGTGGATTTGTATACTGAAAAAAAAAACAAATTTGCAAAAAAAATAAAGAAACATTCATATTTATATATTTGGACCTGTTAAACTTGGAACTATTGTTTAGTTCGGTTCTTAACGTCGGATGTATGATAGATTTTCGTTCATACAAAAAATGCTGCACAGAAAAAATTTTTGAAAATATCTCTCTCTCTATATATATATATAATTATGTTTGTGGTTTACTTTTAGCTAATTTAAACCACCAAACGAATGTAGAGTCAAGATTTGGTTTTACCCAACTTATATGAACGCATTCTAAATGTAATATCTAAGTTTACAAAGCGGTTTACTTTTAGCTAATTTAAACCACGTAATGAATGTAGAGTCAAGATTTAGTTTCACCCAAGTTATATGAACGCATTCTAAATGTAATATCTAAGTTTACAAAGCATTGTAACATTAGCATGTACAAACAATGTGCGAAGTTTTGCAAGATGATCAAAGCCGAAGACTTTTCAAACAAGACTACTTTGCTTCGCAGATAAATTTTTAAACAAAATTCAAATTTTTTATGTTAAATTTTAGTGATTTGTTTTTCCACAAAATATCGATAAAATTATCCGATATTTCGCAATCTCTCGACTTTTTAATGAATCAAAATTCTGTGATACGTGTTTCCATAATTAGGTAAAAAAGAATGTACTCGACTCAGCGATTTTCAGAATAAAACAAATAAGTAATCCATTAGATGAAATTTCGAAAGTTTTTTCTCAAACTATGTTGTGCACTATAATCATAGATTTGGAATACCTAGATGCGGTATTCAATTCCCCTAATCGTGTACTTTTTGATGCAAAAATGCGTCCCACATTTGCTACTTGTATGGCTGCTGTCAATATGAAGAGGAGCATTAAGTGCACTAGTTTAGAACATTATACAAATTCGAAGGAAAATATTTAGGCATGAGCCCTTTGTGTCCAAAATATGATCTTATTGTCTGACAAAGATCTTATTGTCTGTCCAAAATGTGCCCCATGTGATCAAAAATCACATTGTCCCAAAACAGTTGGAAAAACGATTATCATTTTTGCAACTGCCATTTTACGTGCATTTGTGTACTACTAATGTAATCACTGATGTTATTGTTTGGAAGCATCAAGTTTTCTTTCGTTTCGTTCGATTCAATTGTTCCTATGCCTATGACACGCACATACACACACACATACACACACTATTATAAGAAAAACTGTATATATTTTACGATTGTCAGAAAAATACAATTTAAAAAGAGTTGTTGCATCCAGAATCGCTGAGAGGCCAACTATTTAGGAAAACAGTACTAAATGTTAAACGTTTAAGTTACTTCTCAAATGTTTCTCTTTTTCTGGTTACATCATGCGAAGATACATTTTGGTTCTTATAAAATAATATTTGAAGTTGAATAATTGAATGAATGTATGGATTTAAATAAATTAATAATGTTGAGTATATGTGATTATCTTTCTCAACATATGTTGCAAAATGCAAATTATACTTTGAAATATATCATTGTGTCATGTATACTATGTGATTTTATATTTGTAACAAGCTTAAAAGCTCTCCATGACTATATACACATAAAAGATTTATTATTTAAATTAATTTGTCAGACAATAAGATAAGACGTTAAGTATAAAACACAATTCCCTTCTCTGTAACAATACTCTGTGCTTCCTTCGTGCTGTTAAGATTGTAATAAGTTAGTAGATTTCCCTTGTGTATACATGAGATGTTTAGACAGCGTGCTTTGTAATATTCGCTGTTAATTTTGCAACAATTGTCTCCTTGATTAGTTTCCTATTTAATCATGTGTCAGTTTATAAGACCTGCAAAACCAGTAAATGTCTGTAAATTTTGAAATAATTTTCCAAATGGATTTCAACTGGAATATTTTACAAAAGAAATTTAATTAATCCCCGTGTATTTGTTGTTGTTATAAATTTTACTTTTATCTTTTTCTTTGAATTTTTGCTAGTATTCTTAAATATAATCTTTCTTAACAAAATCCGAGCAATCTACTACTTTTATACTACAGAAGGTATTTTTATTATAAGGCAAATGCATAACGTACAATATACAATATTCTCTTTCCTAAGAATTTAAGTTACAGTCACTTACCAAAAGCTAGTTTTTTTTTAAGTCAATAGAATTTTACTGCTTATAAGTAATACTGTGTTAGGTTTCATTACTTATCACCTATTTTATTTAAAACATGATACTTAAATGATCATTCTTAAATATGCTTTTGCACATTTTTATATAGTACAGGATGTTTATCATTAAAGTATTCCCATAAATGTATCATAGAGGTATACAGCAAAAACTATCGGTCCTTCAGGTTTCAGGAAACCTTAATGAAATCATGGGAGAAACATATTCGTGAAAAACAAAAAAATCATCACCAGATAACGTTTCACAACGTTTTAGTGCAAGTAAAACAGACAAAAAGCATTCTCAAGTAGAGAAAACAATCAAGATTTGGGGAAGCAGATGTTTTATACCTCTTCACAGTGGGAAAATTAACATATATCACCAACTATAACACAGTAGAACAACATCTGGTGCTGATTTTCTGAACAAATTTTTTCCAAGCAGATCTCTTTTCCATGGTCTCATTAAGGTTTCCTACAAATTTAGTTACATTCTGGCCAATACCTTTGGCTATAGACTGCTCTGAATAAACATCTTGTACTAAGTCAACATATTTCTGAAAAAAGAGCGTTGTTATAGTTAAACTCACAATATTTAGACCCCCTCTAGAATCTGTTCTGCTTATAGGATTTTGATGAAACTTTTCACATAATTCATATGGTATATATGTGATATACCATGGGGGAAAAGTTTTGCAATGAAAAATATAGTTCAAATTTTGAACACCAAAGGAATTCTAGTTTCAGAGGGAAAAATTATTCAATTACAAAATATGGTCAACGTGTGCTCAATGGACATCAATTGGAAGCGCATTATATATTGTTCAGTGGTAGCCCAAAAAAATACCGAGGGATTTCAGTAAAATTGCGGGTAATGCTGGCTTTCAACTCAAGTAAAGTCTTAATTCCTCCTCCTTAAACATGGTCTTTTGGAATCCTCACAATCAGAAATCCAGGGATTTCATCAGGGATCACACATCCGGAAAAGCTCTGGATATTACATGATCCTCGCCAAAGTTAGAAGGAAGCAGTTCTTTGGCTTCACGCTCAATATGGGGAGATGTTGCATGCCATCAGGCACACCATATGCAGCAATTTTGATTATTCATAGCTCCATCTATGGAAAAGGTTACCTCATCTGACCACTGAATTCCCAATGCCACGCTTCATCGTCTTTCATTCCCGTTAAAAATCTGATAGCAAATACAAATTGCGAATTCCAATAAAATATAATAAAGTGTAATATTAAAAGCCCCGGTAAAAGATTCACGAGAGCCTCCAGCTAAGCTATTGCTGACGTTCTGATAAAAGAGTTTTAGCAGTAAACCTGGATCTTTCTCCTATATGATTAAAGATGAGAAAGGCATACATAATGATTTCCTGGCTCTGAACTGCAAGTCTCTGAATAATCTTGACTAATCTGCTTAAAGAATGTTCGAAAAACGCCATCTGCTGGTCAAAATTTGAACTATTTTTTATTGCAGAAATTTTTCCCCCATGGTCCATTTAACGTATATCCCATGTTTCATCAAAATCTGATAGGCAGAACTGTTTCAAGAGGATTTTGAGTGTGGTCACTTTAATTATAACCACGCTACATAATATTTGTCGAAAGAGCGTTTCTTGATTAAAGCTTGAATCAGGTAGTTGATTTTTTAATAAATAATTTTCTACTGATTAAATAGCAAGGTCTGACCTTTAGAAGGTTTACTCAGAAATTTAACAAAAAATTAGCTTTATTTTTAAAATCATTGATTTATATTTCTCCGGCGCCATTATCAGTATTATTGATTATATCATCTGTTTTTCATCAATAAAAGATTCAAACAAATAGATTTCTTTTCCTAGTAGCGTATCTGCCATTACACAGAGACATTGATGGCATTTTCCAATGTTTAGGAATTAAATATATTAATAGCACGTTCTTGGAAAAGGGGAATCATTGAATTAAATCTCATTTAATTTCGCGGGAAATCTAGATTAAATGAATGAATGTTTGTATAATAGAATTTCTATGGTGAAAATCACAGATTGCTCGCTGTGATATGGTTCCATCAGTAGAAAATGACCCTTGCCGGCTCGTTTCACTGTAAGCCAATGATGGACTTACGTTAAATCGAGGATTCATACACGAATCAATGCATTAGTATTTCGTTGTTAGGGCGAAATCATCAGACATATATAATAGAGGGGTTCTCGTATCTGGTAGTAATGTTGTTATTTACATCAAATTGAAACAAATAAATTTTTCACAAGTTTTTATTACAAAAAAGTTCTCCCTGAACGGCAGATTACTATTTCATACAGTTTTTAAAGGAAGAATTTCATGGAAAATTGCATTTTTTTCTTTCAATTAAGATTTTGAAAGACACTGTCCAACAATTCCATCTCGAGGAAGAATTTCAAATTGCCGCGAAATTTTAGATTTTGAAGTATTCGTGCGTCTTACATTTTATAGCAAGAATTTTGCGTTTTTTTTTCTTTTAGAAAAGAAGAAATATGGGAATAGAATGTTTTAGTACCCATGCCCACCATGTGTAATGAATTTTTAAAAATTCTGTCTTTTCAAGCGGCTACCTCAGAAACCTTACACATATGGCAAAACTCATGTTATTGGCTTCAGTAGTTTCGACTAGATTATTATGTGTTGTACAAGTATACAAATACTGACATACGTTGAAACGGAATTACTTTCCGAATCCCATATTACATGGCTGTTTAATGTCAATTTCCATAAATGCCTGGCATCATTGATTAAATTTTGTCTAATTAAACAATGGACATAAATCTGCAGTACAGTATATAAATTAGTGCTTTTCTTGTCTCTGTATGGGACATAATATTGATACATCATTGATTTTTTATTTATTATTTATATTTTTATTTATTTATAAGAAGAAACGCGAGCTTATTATAATGTGCTTTCACATTATAATAAGCTGCATAAGTGCCTACCAATGCCCATTGAATATTGGTAGATGTCTGAAGTATTATTAATTACAGTTTGTGTGAAGGTCCAAGAGTTGTGTCAAAAATGCGCGGCTATCAATCTGACCGTCTGGAGTTTTGAGTGTTTTTCTCCTAATGTAACGAGAATGAAAGCAAGAACCCATTAAATAGTCCTTTTCCTTCAGGTTTTGTTTTTGTTTTTTGCTTTCTGTGCTTTTGTTGTTCTGTTTACTGTTCTTTTGCATGTTCCTATTTTGTAAACTCCCCCTCCCTTTTTATTTATCTCTATTTTTTCTATATACTATTTTATTTTTAATTTTACATTTATTCTTTATTTATTTTTATCTATCCTCGGCCCAACTTCCCCTTTCTCTTGTCCTTCCTAGTTTTTTGCTTTTTTACTTCCTTCAACGGGAAGCTCTTCAATTGTGTTTTATGGTTACTTTCTTTTCAATTCTCTGTCCCAGTCTGTGAATGACTTGGATCGCTATTGAAGAAGATGGATATTTTTTTTATCGAAACTGCTGTATATCTCGACAAATAAACTCTATGGTGTTATTTTAGAAAGTTTTTAATTATTTTATCTTTTAAACACCAGTTTTTTTGAGTGTTCTTTGTTAACCATTGTCAAATTTAAGATTTGCTCTTATTTCACAAGGCAAAAGATTTCCGAAAAATAACTATTTTATTCTTCGAAGAGGCACTTCTGATTAATGCTTGAATTGGGTATTCATATTTTTAAATACAATACTTGTTGCTGATCAAAATTCAGAATCCGATCTTAAGCAAGTTTTAACAAGTATTTAAATTAAACCGTAAAATCTCATTACTTTTGTAATCACCCCGCCATTCCCCGACGGCAATCGTCATACCATTAATTACATCATCTATTTCAATAAATAAAGGATTCAAATAAGTATAATTTTTACCGTACAAGCACATCTGCCACTACGCTCAGACATCGATGTCGTTCGATAGTGTTGGGGAATTAAATATATTAATAACACGGTCCTGCAAAAGGGGAGTCATCGAATTAAATCTTATTCAATTTCCCGAGAATTCCAGATTAAATGAGTGAATGCCTAAGCAGCAGTGTCTCTATGGTGAACTTCGCAGATTGCTTACTGTGATATACGTTTCATCAGTCGAAAATGACCCTCGCCAGCTCGTTTCATTGTAAGCCAATAATGATCTTAGGTTAAACCGGGGATTCATACACGAATGTAATATCGCATTAGTATTTCATTGTTAGTACAAATCATCAAGTGTATGTATTTAAGTGTATGTATATATATATATATGTGTGTGTGTGTGTGTGTGTGTATACATATATATAGAGGCAGTCCGGTGCTAACGGTGTTCAATGTCTATTTCCTAAACCGTTAGTCAGAGGCACATAGTTCCACTTGCAAAAATGCTTTAATTGCATAATCTATTAAGTCAGAAAAACACACAATCGAAGTCAATAAATCAATTCCTATAAAATTGTGGAATTTAAATTTTATACTGTCCCCCGGTCCTATCAGTTACATTTAGAAATTTTTCTCATACAATTTGATGCACAATTAAAAAAAAATCGTCCTTCTACGACCAAAATTTACCGAGCAAATATTTTGACTTAAGTCGCTTTTCTACCTTTCAAAATGCGGTACGGTAAACTTTTAAGGGACCATATAAATACTGAAACTGAAATTATAGGTTTCAATTTCATATTCTGGCATAATGTGGAGAAAGAAGCAAAACTAATTTTAGAATACTATTCTGTAAGCAGAAGTTAATAGTCAGGCTCTATAAAAATCTATCCTGGTGTAGACTTACTAAATCGTAAATCTGTAGTATGCAGATCTGTAGCACTGAGTATACTACGCAAAGTACAGGAAGAGTTTTCTTCACGGGTGCATATTTGTATTGCAGCCGAAGGAAGCTACTTTTGAGCAAATGTCACACTAACAGAATTTGTAATATTAAGTTACTAAAATGCATATATTTGTATTTTAAAATGTTTCATTTTCTAATTTAATATTTAATAAAGTGTTTTAGTTCCTCGTTTTTTTTCATTTTAAGTTATTTAACATAAGTTCATTTAAAAAACACTTTCAAAAATTCTTTTTTCATTATAACCTATACTTTTGTGTTAATTTATTGGATACACATAGTTAAATGTTTATCTTCTTTATTGCAATTTACATTCATAAAATAGTTAATGAAATTTCTAATAAATTTTTCAGCTCAAACCATGTACATTCATTTTGTATAAAACTTCTATTTTATTGGGCATGAAATTCTACAAAGAAAATTTTTCTAAATAAAGCTGGTAGGAACGGAGGATCCTATAAAAATTTAAATTTCGTAATTTTTATAGGAATTGATTTATTGACTTTGTTTGTTTCTGGTATAATCTTATAAATAAAAATGAAATTATGTTTGTTTGTTTGTTTGTGGATTTGATTCGTATACAAATCCACAAAAATGGACCTATCGGCCTGAAATTTAGCACAGATATGCAAAATAATATAGAATAAATCGTAGTCCACTTTAAAACTTTGAAAGTCCACCCGTTCCCGGAATTTAAGAGATTTTTTATGCTCTCCACGCAAAAAACTTTCCATAATTGTAACCCCTGTAGTGAAAAAAGTGTGAAATAAGGATCGTGGTTGCCATGCGTGGCGATTTTGCCGAATAAAATGTTTCACATTCTCAAAGTAAAAATAAAAGAATAATAATGATTTTTTTGTTGTTGTTAGTTTATATTCGTAAGGTTATTATTTTTTTTTTTATAATAATATCGTGTGCATGGGAAATCGGAGCAGGAATGAAATGTTTTATACGCAAAACAATAAGAATTGAAGATTTCCGAGGCTAATAGGTAAATTTTTTTAGTTTGGAGAAAAAATAAAATGGCTCAAATGCCGATTTTGAGAAAGTGAGTTCTAGCGGTTTGGACAGATTTCGGCTTGGCGCAATTTATTGAGAGCTTAAGGAAATAGATTTTTGAAAACAAGTGCAAAGGTTTTATTAGAATACAGCGTTAAATTTTAATGATCCGTGAAGAAATAATGCAGTTGTTAAAGGATTTCAAGCGATTTATCTCCAGAATTCTCGCCAAATGAGTACATTGATTTAAGTTGGGGGAATTCCGCCAAATTTCAGAAAATTGAAATCTACTCATTTAGTACATCGGAGTAACGATGAATAAAACACGTTATAGTTGACAATTTAAAAAAATTCGGCTGCATTAAGGGATTCCACTTTTCAAATAAAGGCTTGCTTTACTTTTTCGCGGTCGAACCATTTCCCATATTGATTGCTGCTAAGTCAATGCTTCGAATGATTTCCTGAAAAAACGCTTGCAAAATGGCGTATGTTGACACTTTGGCGAGGCTTAGATTTGAAACTGGATTATATTTGAGACTGGGATATATAATGACACTGGTTATAGATAAAAATTAATGTTGGTATGTGTGTATGAGGTTGAAAAACTCCAGCACCGTTCAGCACCGTTGCACCATGAAATTTGGTTCACCTAAGTCTTTTATCATGGAGAAGCTTTTTATGCTATCCGTTTTCCTCTAACTTGCCACCAGGTGGCGCAGCAGAACGTCAAATTCTATTCCGTTTAGCCGTTTACTATGCGAATATCGTCCAACCAATTTCGATGAAATTTGGTACACGCGGATATTAGAACACGGAGAATATTTTTCAGTATCCATTTGCTGTAACTTGCCGCTAAATGGCGCTGCAACGCATCAACTTCTATATCGTTCGACCGATCGGCATAAAATTTCTTATACTTACACATTTCAGCACGAAGAATATATTCTAACTGTGTTCCTTTTGATGTTACTCACCACTAGATGGCACTGCAATGCATTATTATTTTAACTCGCCACTAGATGACGCTGCAGCAGGCCAAATTCTTGACCATTCAAACGGTCGCTATGAAAATCAGTATACATAGCTATTTGAACAATGAGAATATTTTGGCGTTATCCATTTTGCTATAACTCGCCACTTGACGGCAATGTAGCAAATCATTACTTTAATTAACCACTAGATGGCGCTGCAGTGTATCACTTCTTGACTGTGCAACTGATCGCTATGAAAATAGGTACACATAGATATTTAAACACGGGGAAGAGTTTCGCGTTAGATGTCGCGTCAACACATGAACTTCAGGGCTGTCCAGCCGATCGTCCTGAAATTTCGTATTCATCGATATCTGAATGCGAAGAATATTTTCGCCGTATCCGTTTTGCTAAAACGCGCCACTAGATTGCGCTACGCCTCATGGCCTTCTGCGCCGTACAAACGATTGCCTTGAAATTCGGTATGCATGGTTATTGAACTCAATATAATGTGATATCCATTTTGCTATATCTCTTTATTACAATGAATAGTAATCACCACAAATCGTAATATCAAAAAGTCTATTCATTCCCGTGCGAAGAACGGGCACTTCAGCTAGTAGATTATATAATTTAACGCATTTTTGTAACTGGATCTATGTGTCTCTGACTAACAGTTTAGGAAATAACCATTGAGCACCGTTCACCCTAGCACTGGACAACTTGTATATACTATATATATATATACTAGCTGAAGTACCCGTCATCGACGGGTTTGCAGCCTGTTGGCGTAATGCAAATTTCCACAAAGCCTGAGTTTTCGTTAGCATTGTAGGGGTTCAAAGAATAGAATTGGTATATTGATAATAATATAGAAAGCACAAATTATAACTTCTGTGTATTGTTAAAAGATAAAGAGGTTAGAGAGTAACAAAGTGATAAGTAAATTTGACAAGAGATTTCTTTTATTTTAAAAATTAGTTTTATTCTGGTTGAATGAACTTTTCAAGTCAAGATGTACTTCCTAACTTGCATTTATGCACATGCACACATTGGGAGGTTATAATGGAACCTCCCCTATAAAAGTATTCTGCAGTTGTAACGGATGAACAGATAGTTCTTTAGAATGTTTAGTTGAAAAAAATCCACGAGGAGACGCCGTG
>JAWZYV010012609.1:0-185330 GCA_038373885.1 Cheiracanthium punctorium
ACAATTACATTAAATCTGTGTTTAATTTAAATTTGCATTAATTAGGGATGGACGCGAGACAACTTTTTGCGAGACGAGACAGAGATTTACAGCTTTTTTGCGAGACGAGACAAACATTTTTAACATTATGATATAGGGATTTTTGCGAGACGAGACAAGCTTTTCGGCTGTTTTGCGAGACGCGAGACACCAATTTTTCGTCTCGCGTCCATCCCTAGCATTAATGCAGTTTGAAAGTTTATAAAGACATACCTTTCGTCCTCACTCCAATTACTAAATCGTATTTGATAAATATACCAAAAAAATCGAAATTGCAACGAAAGAATATATTTTTAAAATGTATATCCTGTCCTGTAATTTAGCGGGAATGACATATAATTGGGTGAACAACATGTTACTTATCAATGGTTTAAAAGCAAGAGCACATTTAAAAGTACTCATAGTGTTTAAAAGACCAATCAGGAGAAAATTTAGATTAATTCATAGAGTACTCAGACAGTTAATATAATTTAAAATACAATAATGTTGTACAACATTTCATAGAATCAGAATGTGAGGTCAAAAAGTCCGACTTCTCCTCCAGCTTCAACTCAAAAAGTTATGACTCTGGGTCCGCAGCTATGATTAAAAGTGCACTCCAAACCATTACGAGCATCCATGTCTAAGGACATTTAATGATATATATGTATCATTAAAATGCTGTTAATAAATAAACTTTAAAGTAGTATTTTAAAATTTCTGAGACAGAACAAGTGACTCAGTTTTTGAAATATGTGCCTTTATTTTTAAATTATTTTTATTTTTAAATAACGCAAAATGTGGTCATTCAAAATTTGTGCTCAAACTAGTTTCAATTCTTTTTTATAAGGGGGGGGGGGTGAGGGACAAGTGTGGTTTTAGGGCGAGGGCACAGGGGGCGCGAATTCCCCCGAGAGGAAAATATTTACACTAGTAAAAATACGCTTCAAATAAAATTGCATGTTCATGCAATTCTGAATTGGTATTCAAAATTGCATGTTCATGCAATTCTGAATTGGTATTCAAGCTTTGCACCCTTCCAGAAAAATATTTCTGAATCCGCCCTTGGGCATCGTATATTTGTACAAATACATAACAAAAAGCAAGTGCTTAGAAGATATAATTCAGATATGCTTTAGATAGATAATGCTTTAGATAAATAAACTGACCATATTTTTAATAATAACATATTAATTAAAGGTTTTAAACACATTTAAAATATATATATGAATGTAATTTACATATAACTAACTTGAAGTTTGTGGATCTGATGAACTTGAAGAGTTTTCTTTCTCTAATTCCGTAGATAAACATACATTCGAAGAGCAAGAAGAAATATCCCAAGGATTCTTTCTCTTAATTCCATTTGGTAATTGAACAGGCCCCAGTCGATTTTGTTTATGAAGATCTGAATGCTTAGTTATCAATGTTTTTTTTTTGTTGTTTTTTTACATAATCATTATCAAAAATATCACGACATAAAGCACACTGTACTTTATATCTTGTGCTTTTGGCACCACCGATACTTTTTTTAGGAAACATAAAGCCAAAAGTGAAATTAAACTTTTATACACTTCACAATGATATGCTATGCTGCCGTAACAAGAAAAAAAAATGCCCACTATTCTAAACTCTGTCTAACTCACTGGCACAATGCACAATAACAAGTGCTGGAAAAGTGATGTGCTATGGGTTTGCGAAGAAAAAATAAGAATACACGGGATATTTCGACGAACCATTTCTTTCTCATCATTCTGTTATTGAGGACCAATAAAGGCCTTTGCAAATACCCAGAGACTGTCGCGGCTACAATGTATTTGAACGGGGAAATTTGACCGGGTTTGGACGCTGCGACCCTCTACCGAACAATAGATGGGGTGAAAACCACAAGTGTGAAAACCGCAATATTATCCACGGTCCCCAATTACCTATTGTCCGGAGTATCTCCTGCTTTCTTCTTGATTTATTGCTTACAAGTGATAATTGGCCAAGCGGCCAGCGACGGTCTCTGGGTATCTGCAGCGGCCTTTAAAGTACAAAAACAGTATTTCTGGAAAAAAGAACATCCCCCATTTGCTTGTGTAAGCAAAGCCATACTTCCCGTCCCTCGAAATTTTTTATCTACCCGACTGGTCTAATTAACGGTCACTGTCGACCACACACACCCATATTGTACTTTTCTACGGTGTCGGCGACAAAATGCACAATCGTTTAAGCAATTAAAAGAGCCTCGAATAGAAAGTGGTCGCACATGTGGTCTCATAAATTTGTCGTTTGAAGAATAGACAGGCACTTTTGTTCCCTTAAGATTTATGTCTTGCTGCAAATCCAGTTAAATGCCTCCTGAGAGTGGGATCACAGATTTCAAGTATACACTACTCGAATTTGAAGTCTCCCCCGCCGTCGTCAACACATCACAATATTGGAAGATGCAGGAAGTGGCTGTTTCTCGACATGAAAAGGATCGCAGAGATAAGAGATGAATGAAAACGGAAAGTACTTTTAGCCATTATTCGGAAGTTCTGAGGAATAAACCCCCCCCCCTTCCCAGAAATGTAAACATATCCGCTTCAATCTCCAATACTCATTCGCCTTTCATGTGTATTTAAAAATTACAAAATTAATTTTTTTTTAAGTCGCAAAATCAAAATTAAACTCAGCTAAAATATAGATTTCTTCTCATGAAAATTCCCCGACGAATTAATCAAATAGCCCCGATGGGGGGTCACAAGTTCCCCGACGGGGAGGGCACGTGCCCCCCCGGACCCCCCATTGGAGACACCCCTGTCTATGGAAATATTAATATTCTTACCGTTAATCAATAGGGTAAAATATTTTTCCAAACGCTCGACTACCTTAAATGGGCCTTGGTAAGGAGGTTCAAGGGCTTTTTTAACTCTATCCTCTTAAAAACATGAGAACAAGTTCTAAGGTCCTTGTGCACAAACAGTCTTTGATGCTTAACACTACTTGCTGGTATTGGTCTTAGTTGCTCCATAAAGTTCTGTAACTGTGACACATAAGTTTCTGGGTCCATTTTCACTTTGGGTGGGTCGAAAAACTCTCCTGGTAATTTGATGTTGGTGCCATACATCATTTGGGCAATTGAATAGTTTGAATCTATTCTAAGGGCTGCTCTCAAACCGAGTAGAATTGTTGGTAAAGATTCAGTCCACCTGATCTTGCTGTGTGCTTTTATAGCGCTCTTCAGAATCCTGTGCGTGCTGTCGTTCGATTTTGACATTGCATTGTGGGTGATAGGCTGTCGTGTGAGAAACCTTAGCACCACAAATAGCAGCAAGACATCCGAATAATTGGGATTCGAATTGTCTTCCCTGGTCAGTTATGATTTGAGCAGGAACTCCAAACCTACAGACCCAATGGTTGTAGAAGGCCTGTGCAACTCTCTCAGCAGTCATGTGGGATAATGGAACTGCTTCAACCCATGAGGAATACCGGTCAATACAAGTCATACAGTATTCCTTTCCATTTGAAGGTGGTAATGGTCCAATTAAATCTACATGGACAACACTAAATCTACCATCTGGAACTTGGTATTCTCCATACTTAGATTTAGTGTGTCTGTTGACTTTACACTTTTGGCATCTGATGCATATCTTCGCCCATTCATCCAACTTGCTTCTTGCTCCAACTTGCTTCTCTTGCTTCTTCATCTGGCCAAATAAATTTTTCTGTCATTTGCTTAACAGTGGATTTTATTCCCGGATGAGCGAAACCATGAATTTGTTGAAACATTTGCATTCGGAATTTCTCTGGAATATATGGTCGGATATTTGATGTAGAAATGTCACACCATAGTGTCTTCCCTGATGGCAGTGCTGAGGGTTTGAAGTTTAAGGAGGTATTATTTTGCATCAGTTTTTGCAATTCTTTATCCCGTAGTTGTTCTTCTGCTATGGCATCATAATCGATGGTGCATAAAGTCTCTATTCTGGACAGTGCATCTGCAACGACATTATCCTTATCCTCCTCAGCAATGGGAATCTGGTAGTATGCTTTCACAAGATCAATTTTGAAAAAGATAATTTTATCTTTCAGGATATAGTGAAAGTCCTCTATTCTGGGTATGGGGTACCTATCTGGTATTGTCTGGGCATTGAGTCTGCGGTAATCACCACATGGTCTTAGAGTTTCATCTTTTTTATGAACAAGGTGCAAAGGGCTGGCCCACTGGGATTTGGATGGTCGAATGATGTTATTGTCCAGCATAAACTGGAATTCCTGTTTGGCAAGTTGCAATTTTTCAGGAGCTAGTTGTCTGGCCCTGGAATAGACTGGCTGACCAAAGGTGATGATATGATGTTTTACTTCGTGTTTGGAGAGAATATTGAAAGAATTAGGCTTAGTGAGGTCAGGATACATTTTTAACAACTCGAAATATTTGGATAATTTATTAATGGTACTCAGGTCAAAATTTTCTTGGATGGCAGTAACTTCCCCATTAGTTGATAGGTTGGTTACTCCAGCAATTAATTTTCTGTTATGTAAATCAATGAGGAGCTGAAATTTATTGAGGAAATCTGCTCCTATTATGCCTTTGGACACTTGAGCAATTACGAATGGCCATTGGAATGATCGCCGTAAGCCTAGATCCAGGGTTAGCACTTTTACACCATATGTGGGAATTTCAGTCCCATTAGCAGCAAACAGTTTATACTGGGAAATGGGAGACTCACCCTTTTTTGCAGGAATTATTGAAACGTCTGCTCCAGAATCCACCAGAAATTTGCAAACCGGTTTTTTTGTCTACAACAAATAGACGAGATTTGCGGCCAATGACTTCAGCAGCAGGACTCGCCGCGGCATCTACTGCTGGGATGGGTTTCCCGAGGCCTTCCAGCTGCAGGGCTGTACACATTTGTCAGGCAGGCACTTCTTTCCGAATCGAAAATGATAAAAACACAAACCATCTTGTGGATCAAACCGTCGCCTCGATCGGCTTCTGCTTCTCCCGCTATAGCCGCGGTAAGGGCTACGACAACGGGAGTCTTGTTTCACGCTCAAGCTCGCCAGCTGCTGCTCTAACGAAGCTATTTTTGACAGCAGCTGCTCAATGCCAGGTTCCTTTTGTACCGCTGCTATGTCCACCGTCCTTGGGGACATCTCAATGATTTTGTCAGCCATGAGTGCTAATTTGTCTAGGGACTCATCGCTGACCAGAACGATGTTCCTCACCGTTTCTGGCATTTTCTCTAGCCAGAGGGTACTTAGACTTTATCTGAGATGTCAGATGCTCCCAGCTACCGCATCTTTCTCAACAATTGACTGGGCATCAAATCACCCAATTCTAATCCGCTGATTAGTTTTTTAGTTTACATTTAGTTAGTTATTACATTTTTTAGTTTCGATTTCATGTTATACTTATTATTTTTATACAAAGCATTAAAGACATCTTACGGAAATTGTGAAATAGTTTTAGAAGGCGATTTTAATATAGATTTGAATTCCGAAGAAGTGTTTTATGGAACAGAGAAGAGAAATACAGTACACTCACAGATAATATGATACGCTTTCCAAATGGTATTTATAAAGGTGAAGTATAGTTTGACTATATGCCTGCCGAAAATTGTTAAACAGTTTTGGTAGACGATTTTAATATAGATTTAAATTCTGAAGTGTTTGTGGAACAAGAAAGACAAACAAAACACACTCCTGGATTATGATGCCCATTCGAAACAATATTTAAAACGGTGAAGTATAGTTGGAATATACTTGGTGGAGATTGTAAAAAGTTTTAGTAGGCGATTTTAAGATAGATTTTTATTCCAAAGATGGGGTTCATGGGACAAGGAAGAAAAATACGGTACACTCATGAATAATGATACACTTTCCAACTTAATGGAATAAGGAAGAAAAATAAGGACGACGCAGAAATTACGATGAGCTTTTAATGTATAGCACTTTAGTACGTATTAATTTATTTTATTTTATTTTGTACGGATACCTGGCATACCTCTAATGGTAAAGTGGTCAAAAGAGAAATTTTTGATTTCTCATTTTCAGAAAGTGTGGCTAAAACTTAATAGCTGAGAATGTTCTGTTAAGGCATTTTCTTGTATGTGACAAATGCTGTGGGGAAAAAAAGAGAGAGAGGAATAGAGAGAGAGACAGAGAGAAGAAAATCTGAGACACACTTTCAAATTTTAAATACGCACTAAAGTGCTATATATTAAAAGCGTATCATAATTACTGCGTCGTCCCTATTTTTCTTCCTTATTCCATTAAGTTGGAAAGTGTATCATTATTCATGAGTGTACCGTATTTTTCTTCCTTGTTCCATGAAACCCGTCTTTGGAATAGAAATCTATCTTAAAATCGCCTACTAAAACTTTTTACAATCTTCGCCAAGTATATTCCAACTATACGTCACCGTTTTAAATATTGTTTCGAATGGGCATAATAATCCATGAGTGTGTCGGGTTTGTGTTTCTTGTTCCACAAACCCTTCAGAATTTAAATCCATGTTAAAATTGCCTACCAAAACTGTTTAACAATTTTCGGCAGGCATATAGTTGAACTATATTTCACCTTTATAAATACCATTTGGTAAGTGTATCATGTAATCTATGAGTGTACTGTGTTTGTCTTCGCTGTTCCATAAAACACTTCTTCGGAATTGAAATCTATATTAAAATCGCCTACTAAAACTATTTCACAATCTTCGCCAGGCATTTTCTAACTATACTGCCCCTTTATAATGAATTGCCGCATTTTTACACCAAACTTAGCGATCCATTATCAAAAATTGCAACTCTTCTGAAACTTTCAACATTTTATTATGGTCCCCCCCCCACGCTATCTGGCAAACACATTTGAAAAGTTCTTGTTTAGAAAACCTGTCTACAGGATCGCGCAGACAAAAATCTGGGCTAAGCGAAATAGCCTCCTCGTGCTTTAAAAAAAAAAAAAAAAAAAAAAAAAAAATCAGTAACTACAATCAGTGGGGGAAAATTATCTTTGAATGCTTTTCGGGAAATGAACAAATCAAATGATTTTAGGTGAAAATTTACACGAGGTATCTGCCGCAGGGGGGGTATCTGCCTAGAGGGGTTATGCCTTGAGCGATGGACTTTTCAAGGGTTTCTGACGTATTCAGGTTACATCTGGAGAAAACCTTCCCAAACTCCAGACAGTTGGCTGGCGCAAAATTATGCTGCAATTGTGTACATATAATACATTGTGTGCATATATGCTGTAATTGTATAGACTTGCAGAAGGTAGGTGAAACAGGGTAAACTTCTTAAAACTTGTTCAAAATTCTATATTTTAATTCGTATTTGTTGGTGTCGACTTCACGCGTTCACAAAAAACAATTTCTTTATATATCGCTTTAGAGAAGGTAAATAATAATAGTTGGGCAAAATTTCGCAAAATTATGTCATTCAGATATCAAAGCCCATACAGGAAATATATATTTCTTTTAAGGACTCAACTTTACGTAAGGTTAGGTAATTTTTTTTAATCATAAAATTTTAGCGAGTTTGAGCGAGAACTTTACAAAACTGATTAAACTAAATAATGGTTGGGGAAACTTATACATAAAATATATATTAAAATTCGTTTTGTTTTGGGGGGTGCCAACTTCACATATACAATTGAATCTCGATATCTCGCTTCGTTTATCTCGATTTTCCGATTACCTCGAAGTTTTTTACAGCATCAAATTGACGTAATATAATTTAATAGATTTTTTTTTCTCACTGTCTCGAAGATACAAATCTATCACTCCGCTTATTTTTATAGTTACTTAGAAATTTGCAAGTTGTGTTAACTTGCCGGAAGATGTCTTTATGTATAAAAATAATAAGTATAACATGAAATTTAAACTAAAAAATGTAATTGTGGAAAATTGTCGAGTAACCTAATCCTATTGTTTCCATTTTTATTCCTTTTTTTTAATTGTTCTTTTTGATATGCGTTATCACTTGCTCAAAGGATTATCCCTATTACGTAAGTTTTGCTGTTTTATATTATATTATATATATAGTAAAAGACATAACTTACGAATCAACGTAGCATCCACATGGCAGATATAGAATTCTAAATATCTATGGAATGATAGATGAGCAAAACAATGAACTCAAAATTGTATGTAAAACAGGAATGAGTAGATATATCCAGTAAATAGAAATCCAAACAATGGTAAAACAGAAAATTAAAATGGAATTGGATGGAGTAAAACAATGGGTAGCAAGCATCGGTTATACTCGTCAGGCTCCACGAACCGAATACTTACTACCAAGATAAAAAACAAAATAACAGGATTTCAATGCAGTTACTTAGCACAAAGAAAGCTAAATATGTAACTACAGGGAGATATCCTGTTAAATGTACATATATTAATATATACATATATTAATATATATACACCTAATGTAAATTAATTCATAAAAGTTACTTCAATCTTATTTAGAAACATCCGAAATATGTTTAAGTGTCCCTAAGTTCGTTTCCCTAGTCCGTGAAAAAATCTAGAAGTGTATTTAATGAAGTGTTTCGAGTGTGAGTGAAAATGGAGAACTAACAAGAGGTCTTTTCCATCCCCTTCATTCGCGGTGAGACGATATATACACTGTCCCGCAGTGGACTGGGCGCTAAACTCCGTTCCCATAAGAACACGGCAAGTGAAGCAGCACCCGGCTTGGCCAGTGCTTGGGAGGGACGGGAAGGGGGGAGAGGGGGAAGTCCCTCCCCCCCATTCCCCGACCCCATTCCGCCACGACCCCCTTTTGGACAATATATTCAAGGCTATTTCAAGAAATAAACGCAAACTTTTTCATATAATTTGGGTGAAGGCTCATATTGGTATTCTCGGCAATGAGAGGGCAGACACGTTGGCGAAGCGTCCGATCCTGGAGGACCGGCCAGAGAAAAAAATCAAATTCCCATTCCGATCTCAGCCCTAAAGCGGGCGATTAACCAAGGAATTTTATGTGAGTGGCAGACTGAGTGGAGCCAAGAAGAGACCGGCAGGGAGACTTTTAAATATAAAAAGAAAGTGGGTCTGGATAATGTTATTAAAGATAACGCAATGCTGCCATTTGTCACAGGAAAGGGATTTTTCCCTGCTTATCTCTTCCGTCTGGGCAAACACAATGACGGCAAGTGTGATTGTGGCTCTGAGGGAACATCAACCACTACATCTTTGGACCCTGTGATCATGGTTATAATGTTCTTAGTGTCAGATGTCCCGCGAATGTGGAGGCTCGTCTACTCAATATACTCAGCAAATCTCGAACTATTGGTAGCCTCAAAAATATCAGACACTGAGATCAAAATACCAGGGCAATCTTCGTGCAAATTAATATAGGGCCAATTTTTTAAATTTTACAAATGATTTTAACTACAGTCATCTTTTAAATTTGAAATGGTATGTTTTAATCAAAGCTTTTGTATTTTTATAAAATTATTTTATGAATAGTTGAATTTTAAAAATATAGATAATATCACTGAGTCAGTTTTTCCGAGCCACTGCGGGCTCTTATCACTAAATTTATCTGGAACCAATATCCTCCTGCTATTGTCGGGCGGTGGGCCTGTTGTGATATCTATATCGGTGTTTCACTATGGCTACTGCTTTTAAATGGTTTTTTTTTAATAATAATGTTCTTAATTAAGGCTATTGTATTTTTATAAAATATAAGTTTTATGAATAATTGAATTTTAAGTAAAAGGCTGTCACTAATCAAATTTCTCTAGCTAAACTATTTTAGACTCTTGTGTGTTTTAACTTCTAAATTTACCAAGATTGACTTATTTTAACTTCTTGTCGGGCCTACAGTGATATTTATATTGATGTTATCTTTTTAAACTGTAAATATAGTTTTTTATCTAATATTTGAACTAATTGTGGCTTTAATCACAAATCTTTTGTCACAACTTTGTAAAGCGGACGGGCTACTGACTAATAAACCTGGCTTGGTTTTTCTTTTTCGGTTTTAAAACTGTTGATTTTTAGTTGATTGTTCGGTATACCTGGCTCTGTGTCTAGAGTGGGTATAGTTTTTACTATACCCACTGTTTTGATACTGCAGTTTCGGCGCTTTGAGTCGAGGACTTTTGTTATACAGTGTAACTGGGAACCTGGCGTTTAATAGAAGAAAAAAAAAAAAAAAAAAAGGGAATTAATCTGGTGAGTTGGTCATGGTTGGCCGGTCCGCTATTGTCACCTTTTAACCCATTGTTTGTTGAATATTTGTTATAATATTACCTTTTTGGTCCAGCAATATATCATCTTATTTATCGTGCACCTCTAAATCGTCTCGGTGCGAAGTATTGTCTCCGGAAGTGTTTTAACTCTAGAACTGGTTTTTCTTTAGATTCGCGCCTTTGGCGACTCTTTATTCTTGTTCTTTGTACTTTTATTATTGTATTTCATTTGTATGTATTTTAGTGTTTTTAGTGTTTATTTCTTGTGTCCTTCATGTTTTTCTTTGTTCTTTTGAAGTCTTAATCCCCAGTGGGAGTTCTGTAACTTAATGTAAATTTTTGGATTCAAATAAAGTTCGTGGGCTCGGCGCCGGGGGTATGCCCTTGGTCCGGGGTGGCCATCCAGGTTTTCCCCGGGGGGGTATTGGTTGGCGTAAACCGCCTTCGGCGGTCACTCCCCCCTGTGGGTGCTTCCCCCTCTCCGCCCGTCCGCTGTGGAACCGTGTACGCTAATGGGAGCTGGTGCACGTAAAATCCGTCGTGGCTCCAAAGTCCTCCAAGTTGTTAAACGATACCTCTGGGGATGCCGATTTCAGGGGGTTGGTCCCTCCTCTGGAATTGGTTCAAAATTACGGGACCCCGAGCTAAGACGGACTTCCTCCCACTGGGGCTCATTGAAATGGAAGCCGCTCCTTCAGCCCATCGCCTGCCTATATCTAGGGGGATCTGTCGCCGCAACGCGGTTGCCAGAGGGCATTAGCAACAACAACAACGATATATACACTAGTTCCAAGCAGTGCTGTGAGCATTAAAATCCTCAGCCATAATGACGTGGGTGTGGGAGTTAATTAGTGTTAATAGAGCATTTCGACGTGACGTATCTGTGACGTCACGTGAGTGACAGTTTCGAGCATCGTTCTGCGCATGCTATTTCTTTATCTAAATGTATTATTTAGCAATCTCGGCAATCCCTATAAACTATGTGTAATCTGACGAGGTTCATTGGGTTTTCGGATTGCGAACGCTGCCCCGCTGTGAAGAATGTAAACAAACGGTCGAATAGCAAGCAACAGGCGTTGCAGCAGTTTAGACAGTAATCCATGCAATTTAATATGCATCTTTACCTCCCCCCCCCCCCGTCACCCATAATTTCACCGTCCACAGTTTTATTTTAAATTTTTTTTTTTTACTGTGCAGAAAGAATGTACATTATTTATTTAGAAATATGGTAGAAATTTTAAAGCTGTAAGCAACTAATTAAACTGCTGTTGCAAAATTAGATATTGTTTCTTCTTTAGGATTGTGATATTTTTTCATGATTTTTAAATATATGAATAATTTGTCTCTAATGTAGTTTGAAGCTATGATTAGATAGGTTTATCTTTAGATTGACATGAATTTTAATGCATTCTTTCTATGGCTAACATTTTCTAGTGTGGTTTCTGTTGTTAAATGCGCATATAAAATTCATTGGAATAAATCAATAAAAATATGAAAGAATTGGTTTAATTATTTTTTAAAAACATATTTTGATTAAACAATCAATTTATACATTGTTTATAGATCTAGTTTTGTACCAGTGGTTCGTTAATTTAAATAAATAAATAAAACAGGAAGTTTCTTATGTTGAAACTGGCATGTGATGTGTTAATGTTGTTAGCTATGGTTGGCCAAATTTCTCACGTTAATCCTTCTCCGGAGCTCTGGATTTGGATGACCGAAAAGGTTTTTGTGTAATAGACTAGTTTCTGACCTTCTGTTTCCATCATCTCTGTTCTGTTGGCAAAACGTCAGAAACTTGTCTAGTGAGTGTTAAAGTAAATGGGAAAATATTTGTATCACGTTTTCAGTGTCTTATGCAAATTTATGTAAAATCTTTCCCAATGCATTATATATAAGGATTGCGATCTTGCTTGTGTTGCGGATGGTGAATGATGACTGCAGCTGCTAAAGCTAACGCTACGGTAATATTTTTTTTAATTTAATAAAAGGACTGTATTTTAAATGTCTCTGTTATTCTGACACCACTACATTCTAAAACCCTGCTATTCATCTTATAGAATATTATTGCAGTTGTAATAAGGTTTGGTAACAAGTTCCATCTTATCAGAATATTTTGGTTATGGGCCACCAGATGCCCCAACTGCGAAGCAATTTTTAAGTGTCTAAGTAAAAGATCTTTTAGTAGACGGGCCACGTTCACTTTCAACTATGGAGTCTGTAACTTCTAACTCTTACAGTATTGTTAAATTAAATTCTTTCAACTACAGTACGTGGGTAGAAGATATCAAAGTGGTATTAATGGAAAAAGGCTGGTATAGAATAGTTGATAAATCCGAAGTACGACCCGATGAGAAAACGGCAAAGCCTAAACAATTACATGATTTTGACCGGCGCAGAGATCGGGTTTATAGTTTAATTTATTTAAATATTCAAAGTGAATACCGATTCTTAATAACAGAATCTGATGATCCTTTAAATGCTTGGGACATTTTAAAAACTAATTTTCGGCCAGATTCTCGTGCTCGTGTAATTGTACTTACGGATGATTATTTTAATTGCCGTATATGAATGCTAATGAAGAAATTGGCGTTTGCTGCTAGATTGAAAACTATTGCTGGTCAGTTGCGAGATGCCGGTAAACATTTATCGGACTGGTATGAGTCATTCCAGTTAATACGGTTCCTTCCCATCGAATTTAATTGTATTGTACAAATCGTATACAGATGGAAGGATCAAGATTTTATTTTCGATAAAATATTAGCTGAACTCTTAGCTGAAGAAGCGCGCTTGAAGCAAACGGAAAGAGACAAAAGTAGTATAATTTTTCAAACGTTTCAACAGTCTGAATTTAATAAAATTAAAACAAAGATCAATCGTTTTTATTGTAAAAGACCTAATAAATCATTAGGCAAGCCCAAGTCCACTACAGACTCTTCGTACATCATTGAAACCTATACAAGTACAAGCTCTAAAGACGAATGGGTGCTCGATAGTGCTACCTCAGCACACTTTTGTGGGAACCGAAGACTTCTGACTGAGTATAAACCAACGAGGAATAGGTCCCTTGCTGTAGCGGTTGGAGGAGCAACCTATCCTGTGGAAGGAACTGGTGTGGTCAGACTTCAATTTATAGATAAAGCGGGTGAGTATGAAACTATTAAACTCACTAATGTTCTGTATTCTCATAAGTTAAGGCGCAATCTTTTTTCCCTATCCTTAATGGAGGAGAGTGGTGCATCTTTTGTCCGTAAAAATGGTAAATTATCTGTGTACGCCAAAGATGGCCACAAGCACTTTTCTGCCACCAGAAAAGATTGACTATATTATTTATATCCCCAGTACCTGAATTCTAAATATGTAACTAAATTGTGTGATAATGTAAGGCCTAATGCTAAATATGTAACTAAATTGTGTTATAATGTAAGACCTAATTCTAAATATGTAACTGAATTGAATCGGTGAGTGCAGATACCACTTCAGTCACAAAAAGGAAATTTTTCAGGAGCGAGAAAAAACTTCATAACTCCTCCAAATTTTCAAATATTTAAACTTTTTTTTTTCCTCTGTCATAACATGCATTTATGTTTCTGTCATGCAAATATTACCTAATTTCGACGTCAATTAGACTCAGGAAAATTTAAAATTTGATTCGGACTTATGCTGTTTCTGCACTCAACTAGTTTTTAGTCAGCTGAAAACATGGAAAATGGTAATCATTCAAATCAAATCAAATCACCATTTATTGTCTAACCATTTTTATGGTATACAAAAGTCAAGAACATGAATTTAGGAGAAAAAAAGTGCTTTGCTTGCAGAAAATGATGGAGATGAAAATCTAACATTGAAGCTGGAATAACTATTTTTTAGAAAACCACCCCTAGGGCAGGGCAGGTGGCCAATAATAGTGTTAAAATAGATCATTCTCGACCATTGATTCATTGTCGGGTGTCGACCATTGATCATTATCGCCCATCGTTCGAAAAAGAAGCACCGTATCTACGAAACTACTCAACAGACTAACTTCGTTCTGGCCCTCAACAGGCATCTTGCCTTTCTAAGCTTATTTTCATCGAAAACGATTTTTCGCATTTTTGTGACTGAAGTGGTTTCTCCACTCACAGATTCAATTGTGTGATAATGTAAGACCTAATTCTGAATATGTAACTAAATTGTGTGATAATGTAGGAACTAATCCTAAACATGAGGAAAAGGGTATTGTTAAAATTTATGCATTGGAAGTAACTCGTGATGTTAGTGATTAGCATAGTAAATTTTGTCATGTAAATAACCAGTATATCATTAATACTAGTAAAAATAATTCTGTAATTGGACTTCCAAACTTGAAAAATGATAATGTAAAATGCGAACCATGCATTATAGCTAAACAGCGTAGAAAAAGTTTTAAGCCAATAGGCAAAATTAGATCTCTCAAACCATTAGAGCTACTGCATATGGATTTATGTGGACCTATGCCTTGTGTAGCTATTGGCGGGCATCGATATTTTCTTTCAATTAGTGACGACTTCTCAAGAAAAGCCGTTACTTATCTGTCGAAAAATAAAGACGAAGTATTCAATGTATTTGTTAGTTTTTAAATTCAAAAATTATTAGCGTACGGACTGACAACGGTCTTGAGATTTGTCGTACAGAGTTAAAAAAGTTCCTTGATAACCAAGGTATCGGTTATGAACGAACAAATACATACACGTCAGAGCAAAATGGAGTTCCGGAAAGATTTAAGTACACGGGTGTAAATGCAATTAAAGTAATGGTTAAAGATAGTGGTTTAAGTGAAGAATTTTGGGCTGAGGCCCTCTTAATGTTATACATATTTTTGGAACCGTGTTTGCCACGGGAAAAACGACAAAACTCCGTTTGAATTATATAGGGGAGAAAACCCTCTGTCAAACATCTTTTATCATATGGTTCAATAGCTTACGTTAATATTCCTAAAGAACTAAGTAAAAAGCTAGCAAAAAAAGTATAATGGTTGGTTATGCAATTGGAACTAAAGGTTATCTTGTGTGGGTCCTAGATGAACATAAAGTCATTGAGACTATTAATGTAACTTTTGATAAGCCCAAATCAAGTGGGGCAGTACTGGACCCTCTAATAAAAGTAAAATAACATTTGAAAATTCAGAAACGAAATCGTCTGAATCAGCTACGTCGGACATTGAGGATTCAAACCTACAACTATTGAACCAATAAGACCATGCGATGAATTGAATCTATCTTCATTGCAGAGATCCTGGCTTTCTGCATAGAGCTTTAGATGAATTACTCTGCATTAATCAGCCTACCATCATTCTCACGAACAGCCTGCCAGTTCTTAAAGCCCTGATTTCTTGTAACTACAAATCCCCTCTTGTCATCCAGCGTCTTTATAACAAGTTTACTGTGGCCTCGCAGATGGTCCCCAGATTACATATTTACTAGAGCCCTGGCCACCTAGATATTTTCTAAAATGGAAGGGCGGATAAGGTCACCAAGGCGACCTCTCCCTTGGCATCAACCTTGAGTGGATTGCTCCGGAAGATATAACGGCTAGCATCAACAGGACCTTCTTCAGTAACGCTGAGATTACTTACTTCAAGATCACGTATAAAGCTACTCATGGATACATCCCATCGCCCAAGAACACGCTCTGCTGATTCTCTAACAGGCATGAAGATGTGATGTTCACACGTCTGGTCTGCCGCAGGATCCCCACTCGGGCCCTGCTCCATTGATTCAGTATCTCTCCTCTCTTTTTTTTTTTTGCTACATTTATCGCATATCAGAGACGGCAGACCACATTCTCTTTTTCTGCTGGAACTGGAAATACAGAATCTCTCAAAGTAGTCTGTTGTCAACTTTGAGATTGCCTCCCACTCACTCTGGTCCGTTCCACGACTTCATATGTCACGTCATTGCCTTCATGACCAAACTCAAAGCATTGCTGCATTTCCTTTGCTTGTTAAAGCCACTTTCCACTTCGAGCTGTTTCCGCCAGCCGCTACCAGTAGGGGGCCAGAAGAGGAACACTTTAATGGCTAATTCTCACTTGTAAGCAATAAATTTTACCCACCGCAGAGAAAGAGCGAGGTACTCCGGTATTAAACCGGCAAAAGGTAATTGGGGACCGTGAATAATATTGCGATTTCCCACCTCCCGCATCCATTTTCGGAGGAGGACAGTCCACTATCGGCCGGCGGAAAACGTGGCCAACTATCCCCATTCAAATACACTGTACGACGGAAACCGCTCGAAGTGGAAAGTGACCTTGAGACCTCTACAATTTTTGGCTCTCTCCCTGTCGCTAGTGTTTTATCGACAAACTCTCGGATGTATCTTACTACTGACAGCCTCCGGCTAAATCACAAAGCTCCTCCTTTTGTATGCACGTTTCCTCTGCCAATTTGTCATGTGTAATGTGTCATATCTTAAAAACAAGTGAGATAAAAACGCCAACACACAAATCTCCAAAATCACTGTCCCCCTCCTCAGGAAGACAAGTCAAATCAAGTCAAGTCAAGCGAGAGAGAAGCCTGTTGCCTATGTGGGTGACGTCAACAGCAGCGATGGGGGGCTTATTTTCGTCTTTTGACACATCCGTTGCAGGGCTTAAGCTAGAGAAAAAAAATCCTTTCGCACGAAAGCGAAAATGGAAGAAAAAGCTTTAGTAAAATGCTAAAATGGCAATTTACACCTAAAATATGACAATAACAGCATTTTTAATCAGCTTGAAAAAATATAAATGAAAACAAACAACACAAAGAATGAATACAATTTTAAAACAAATAATTATAAATTATTTTTATTCAAAACACTTAGGTTTAGAACTCAGAATTTTTCTTTGTTTTAAGCTTCCCTCGCTTCTGAAAAGCTTCATCAAAAGTAAAACTTCATAGTTAGGCCTTCAATTTTTATCATGAGAACGTTGTTAAAATGACATAATTTAATTCTGTTTCTAATGTCCGTTTTAATGATGTTCAAAGGCGCTAAAATCAAAGGGATAATTGATGGATATATACTAAGTTTCCGAATTTTATACAAGTACACAAGGAACTTAGGGAGAGGGGGTGACATTTGCGAGACGAAAGAATTTGGTGCGTATTTTAGCGAAAGTGGCTTCTATTTTTTTCGTATTTTGCGAAAAAAACGAACGTAGTTTAATCCCTGATCCGTTGCGATTATTTGGAAAGACCGAAAAGGCAGCACCAAATACTTGTAGAAAAGAGCCCTCACCGCAGCAAGGGGAAAATTTTTTGTTTAGAAGAGAAACTGGTCGTCGTTCGACCCAGTCAGAGACAGATCCATCAGGTCAAGGGCCAGCATGAAGCATGTCTGAAGAAATGACAACAGAGTTCACCGTCAATCGATAGTCATCAGTCTCACTACCACAATGGAAAGGAGGGTTATAATTTACAGCTTTCACTAACCGCAGCTGAAAGTTCTGGGTAAGGTATTGTCTTCGTAGCTATAAGTGGCGCTGAGAGGATTCGCGGTAGGGAAAGTAAGTCTATATGTTATTACACTTGAAATTTGCCAAGTAAGTATGAGTTACGTGGTATGTTTATATAGTCTAAATTACTTTCTTTTCTATTATGTTGAGTAGTAGGGGACTAACTTGTAGGGGAGAGATGGGTACAGTGGGTCATCGAAGATATTTGTGATTCAGTGAATAGTTTTCAAATGAGAAAATTATTTAAAGTAGGTATCAAACAACTTAACTCTGTGGAAAAGTTAAACATCTCACTTTGATTGTGGCGGAAAGAAAGAGCCATTTTTTGTTTTCTGATCATCTGCATGAAATTTGGAGAAAGTAAGACTTTATGCCATTACCCTTGAATTTTGTCAAGTATATATGAGTTATATGGTGTTTATACAGTTCAAATTATTCTTTTTTATTATGTTGTATTTAAATATTTTGACGATTTAGAATTTTGAGGTAAAAATTATATATTGGTTCATATGGGGCACACTGGGTCACCTGAAATGGGGCACAATGGATCAGTGACCTACTGTGTACCCATTTATATATTTATTGTCTTTCTGTAAGTTTCTTACTTTTTAATGTTTGAATGATCTAAATTTATCTTAAATAAGTCTTCCACATCAGCCACAGAATCTTCAGTTTCTCAAGAAAATTATATAAAACAAAAATGACACCAGATAGGGTGCCTTTTCCTAACTCTGATGCAAAAGAGAAAAAATGGAGAGGCAACCTAAAAAAATCAGAAATTCTTAGATACACCTGTGAAAACCACAATCCAAAATGGGATGACTGAAAAAAAGAAGAGTGAAAGACCTAACTATATGAAGCAGGAGAGAAAAAAATTGCAAGCAATTACAAGAACACCTCAACTGAAGAAGAGGAAGAATGAAAAGAATTTTCTAGAATTAGTCTAGAATCTTCAAGAATCTAGCTCTAGTTAGAATCTTCTAGAATTATTTGGGATGAAAATTCATAAGTGTTACCCATTCTTTTGAGTATCAGTATCTTTTCCCCTTTTTTTTGTGTGCAGTTACTCAGTAGCATATCACAAGAGTAGCAACCAAGTTACTAGCTATTTTAGTCCTAAGATATGAGACATTGCCAATCCATATCACATGTATTTATAACAAAATAAATTCTTTTCTGGAAATTATCAACTTTTAAAGTGTTGTTTTTGGAAAATGATAGAAATAATCATTGTAATATTTTTTTTTCATTATAAATATGAAAAGGGGCAAAGTATTCGATGTGTTAAATTATTGTAATCAACAATTTTAAGCTGCCTTTTAAGTCTTTTTTAACCATACACATTAATAATCTTATATATTTTGTTTTTTAAAAAATAAATTCAATTTGTATAAAATGTCACATGTATTTTAGGATTCTTTTATTGTTTACATTAAAACACCAAACAAAATCTGAATATATATATATATACATATATACCGAGTGTCCAGAAAAGGACTCCCTGATTTCAAAATTAAATATCTCGAAAACAAAGATCGATAGAGGAATGCAGTAAACGGTATGTTTATTGTGAAAGCTGTAAGAATTTTATACAGCAGTTTGAAATAATAGTTACAAAAGCTGCTAACAGATGGCGCTGTACGCTGTACAGCTCATTATCAGCATACATAAATGAAATAATCATATGAAAACATTCTTTGCAAAAAATCACATCACAATGTTTTCAAAATGTTCACCATTGGCACTACAGAGGTGGCGCAAACGAAGAATGAAATTTGCCATCACATTTCGTAGTGTCTCAACAGAAATGGATTCACATGCCACACAGATCGCCAATTCAAGCTCGTCCAGCGTGGCGAGATGCTTCGGGTACACAATGTCTTTCAATGTGCCCCCCAAAAAATGTCACAGGGAGTCAAATCCGGCGAATATGGAGGCCAATCCATGCCTGCAATAGTAAATCTTTTAATTTGGGATATTCTAAAGCAATGACTCGATTCCCGAAGTATTCATCAAGAAAGCGAAACACTTGTTCGGTACGATGTGGTCGGGCTCCATCTTGCATAAACCATTCAGTACGTGGTCGATCCTCTAACACTTGCTGTGTGGCGACAAGTTGTTCCAAAATTGAAACGTAACGTTCACTAGTGACCGTTTCTCGAATGAAAAAAAGGGCCAATAATGTCTCTACTGCATACTGCAGCCCACACAGTAACTTTAGGAGAATACAGGGGTTTTGCTTCACACCAATATGGATTTTCGGAACCCCAAAATCGCCAGTTCCGTTTATTCACGAATCCATTCAGGTGGAAGTGTGCTTCGTCTGTAAACCAGATGCAGCCAACATCAATGCTCACTATCAATCATTGTGAGCATCTGATTAGCAAAGTCAACCCTTTGTTGCACAGCTCGTACGGGTATGGCCTGGTGAGTTTGAATTTTGAATGGAAACATGTGTAGGCTCTTTCTCAGTATTTTATGCGTGCTGGATGGAACGCTTCAAACCAGTCTCAGATGCAATTCTACGGACAGATGACATTGGATTTTGCTGAATAATTCCAGAAAGTGTGGCGACATTTGCAGGCGTAACTGCAGTTTGCTTGCGGCCAACATTCCCCACTAGATCATCAGTTACGCTGCCTGTTCGTTGAAATTTGGCGAAGAGCGTACGAATGGCTTTCGCATCGGGTCCTTTTGGAACATTAAATCGTGCTTGAAAACTGCGGCTTGTTGCCGTAGGACTCTCTTTTAACCTGTGGTACTCTAGCACCAGAAAAACGCGTTGTTCAATGGAGTACATGGTTTTCATCTCTTCCTTCGGTACGCTAACCTCCTTTCACGCTTCAATAGTGGAACTGATCGCTCTGGGCTTCGTATCACTATTTATACTAGGCATTACGTATGGCGATTACAGCGCCATCTGTTAGCAGCTTTTGTAACTATTATTTCAAACTGCTGTATAAAATTCTTACAGCTTTCACAATAAACATACCGTTTACTGCATTCCTCTATCGGTTTTTTTTCCAAGATATTTAATTTTGAAATCAGGGAGTCCTTTTCTGGACACCCGGTATATATAGATAGAGAGAGCTGTGATGAACAAATTGAAACTGCAATATTTTATACAGTCAATGATTTCTTTTTCTATTTATGCATCCTATATTTCAAAATTTCATATTTTCATTTGGCATCATATTTTAACTTTCTTATGTGCAAGTCCTCCATTTATTTAATAAGCTTTTGCATATCGTGGGGGTGGTTTTGCATATGGTCGGGATTTCCTCTGTTGCTGAAATGATATGATTTCTATCGATAGTTGGGAGCGTAAGGCCGGCCCGAATGCTGGCAACCAGAAGCTCCATCTGGCTCAGTGGAGGCCAGTAACAACAACAACAAAAATGTGTATGTGTGTGTGATTATATAGTGGCAATAATTATAATTAGTGGTAATAACAAAATAAATGTAAATATATGGTAATATTACAGCGGAATAAAACCAAATTATTAAATGTAAATAAATGATTGCATTTAATAGATTAAATCAATGCGTGTAATTATGCCTAACATGTAATGCCAGTGCGAGGCTCTTTGTCATGAAAATAAGAGATAATTATAGAATCAGCAAAAATAAGGGTGATGCAACATTTTTGTGTTTTAATATTCATAGTGTTTTTAATGTATTTATATTTTTTGACTTTCTGATTGTGGTATTTTTAAAGCCTGTCTTTGAGCAACTTGGGCTGATGTAATCCCATTTATGGGAATTTGTATAGTTTAGAGAGCAAAATAAATTTCCCAGCGAAGGAGTTTGTACGGCGCGAACCTCTTTGCGGTCGTCACCTTCGGCTTGGATGTATTTCTATTCTTATTTGAAGGAACCCGATTCAAATTTAAATTCTGATTGATTGAGGGGCGGTTGGTTGGTTGGAACCGTATTTAGATTCCAGCTGTTTTTGCCTCGTGTTTGAGAGATTTCAGGAGGGGGTGTGGAAGGTGGTTGAGTGAGTTGCGCGTTTTTTGAATCCGGCTGCCGACTTCTAGAAGTTTTGAGTTTCACAGGCTGGCTGGGTGCCTGTTGCTTTTGTTTTGAGTGTGTTAGTTTGTGGTTACTGCATAGTTTCAGCGGAAAATATGTGTGTAAAGGTTTTCCGTGTTACGGATACTGTATTCTTATTTTCGGCCAAGGTAAGTCCGTTTTCTTTTTTTTGTGTATATTACTAGTTTTAGTGGTGTCTACACTGGATTCGAGTCAATAGTTCCATGAATTCATCTGTGCAAGTAAGTGATGTACAATGGGATCCGAAATACTTAATACGGGAAGAGCCAACTTTAGAGGAACAGATACGCTATGCTTTCGAAAACGGAGCTGAGAAAGTTTGCATTTTCTTTAGAGCAGGGTCGCGTCATTTACCTCGAAATCGGCCTAGGCTCTTGAAAGAAGAAATTGTCAAGATACTGGGAACTCAAGGGAATATCCTCAGCGTGCGCTTTACCAGGAACAATAAACTCCTAATAGAGACGAATAACGTTGACGATGCTCGCGCTTTAGCACGCACTACATCCTTTCTGAACGTAGAAGTTTCTGCGTATACCCCGTACGAAACCATTACTTCAAAATTCGCAATTCATAATATAGACCCGGACACCCCATTCGACGAATTGGTGATTGAACTGCAACGAGAAAATGGCATAAAGTTAAAGGAGCTAAGACGCTTCACAAGGAAAACAGGGTCATCCATCATACCTTCAGAAACCGTCCTGGTGACTATTTTTGGGACCACGATCCCCAACGAAGTAAAGTTTTTTTATATGTGTGAAAAAAAAATAAAAAATTTCATCGATCGACCTCGGCAATGTAAAACCTGTTGGAGCTATGACCATGTGACTTCTGAATGCGGGGCTACGGTAATATGTTGCAAATGAGGAGAGGGACATTCCAGTAGTGCTTGCACTTCTGAAATAAAGAAATGCCACAACTGCGGCGACCATGAAGCAACATATCTCGAATGTAAAACCCGCAGGAAAGAGATGTCCATCTAAAAAGCTAACTCTCACTTGACAATTGCGGAAGCGCGTCGACGATACAAGTCGAAACCGGTGGGAGAGAGCTATGCTTCGGTCACAAAGACTGCCTGCCGGGAATCTGTACAGTTTATTACTAAAAAGAACTGGAATCCACGTAAGACAGCTTTTTCCAAAAATCCCACGAATCTTTACTTAAAGGTTTACAACAACAAGCCAATCTTTTGCTTTCATCGATGCAAGAAATGATACAGGGAATAACTTCACTAGTTGCGAAGATTATGTCACATAATGAGAATATCGACATCTCTGACAACAAAGATACTCAAGAACTGCCTATTGCCTTTCCTGTTTCGACTGAAACTCCTGTCTCTTTCTCAAACTCATCAAAAAGGCTGGCTATAAGTAGCTCGTGTCACGATTTTCCACCTCTTCCGTGGGACGAGGAAAGAAGATTCAAGACGAAGGACCGGGTACGACGGCGGGGACAGTTAGTCCCACTTAGCCAGGGCTAAAGTAAGTTTTTTTTTCTTCCCTCTCCTCTCTCTCCTTCTGCCGGGTTTGGACTGTTTCTCCCACTTCTTGATAACTAAGTGGAATGCTAGGGGTTTACGCCCTAAGCGTAATTGGCTGAAGTGGGCTCCTTTTGCTGACTCTCAGATCATAGTGATTCAGGAGACTTTCTTGAACGTGAATTCCTCTTTTTTCATTCCCCAAAAGTTAATCTACCGTCAGGATAGGACAGGCCTTGGTGGTGGCCTCCTAATTGCGGCCCCTCAGGGGGAAGACCTACTCTAGGTCTTTACGGGTGTCGCAATCCCGGGGCCCTAGCGATCTTTCGCTCCTCTTGGTTCTACCCTCCTCTCCTCTTAGCTGTCTCCTTCCTTTTCCCCCTCAGTGTAGTTTCCTTTTGGAGGTGAGGGCCCCCCCTTAGAAGCTGCGGTCGCCCTGTGCCGTCAGCTTCTATTGGCGGAAAACTACCCACGTGTTTGCCGTGCGTGGAGACCCGTGTCCCCGGAAATGGGGAACCTGGTAATTGAGGGGTGTTCCCGTAGGGGAAATCATCTGAATGGCATTTCCATTGGGACGGGATCAACCTCAACACATTACTTTGGCCTCGGCTTCGGGTAAACGGGAGGTACACAGTGTTCCCCTGTGTATCAATCGGCTGGTGGTACTGACTTGTTTAACTGCTAGGGATCAAGCAATCGGTCTTCTGCTGGGCACGTCGTTAAGGGTGGACGCTGCTTACAGGGATGCACTGTGCGCGTATAGACCCGGCTAGCACTGGTGCAAGTATAAGCATCCCCTTGTTGGGCTCCGTGGTGGGTGGTGCGGCCGGGTCCGAACACCTTTTCTCCAACATGGCTACGAAATTTTCTTCTTCTCCCAATCCACCATCTGAGACAACTATTCTGCAATCAATAAACAAAGAAAACATGGATTCTCAATTTACTAATACAAATGCTCGATTCTTCATCATTCACATAGTTGAAGGTACCTTTCATGAAATATCACCATTCCTTATCCACAAATGTATCACATCCAATGTAGGCGAAGTTAAAAAAGTAAAAAAATTAAGATCTGGAGACCTCCTGGTAGAAGTATCAAACCTTAGACAAGCCTCAAAAATAATGAAAATAAAGAACTTTGGACTAAAATCTGTCACAGTGTCACCCCATACATCCTTAAATACATCAAGAGGAGTCATATCAGAACCCGAACTTTTACACTGCTCTGAATCCGAAATATTAGAAAACTTGAGAGACGAAAGTGTATGCGCAGTTCGTCGAATCACTATTCGTCGCAATAACCAACTCATTAACACTAAACACATAGTCTTAACTTTCCAGTCTCCTACAATTCCATCCCATATCAAAGCGGGCTATTTATTATGCCCTGTTAGACCTTACGTATCAAATCCAATCCGTTGCTTCCAGTGTCAAAAGTTCGGCCATACTAAAACTTCCTGCCGAGGCCAACCTGCATGTGCCCGTTGCGGTACATCTGGCCACGACAGCGACACCTGCAGTGCACCAGCAAAATGTGTTAATTGTAAACAGGACCACCCCTCATATTCAAAATCATGCCCAAAGTGGGTCCTCGAAAAAGAAATCCAGTCAATACGTGCCACACAAAGACTTTCGTACCCTGAAGCTCGTAAAATAATAGAAGCTCGCACACCAAAATCTGGCCTATCCTATGCTGCTGCAGTAAAATCTACCAAATCAATAGCTACTCAGACTGATCCACCAACAAATACTTCCCTTACCAATACCTCCATCAGTAAACAAACAGCACCCAAACAAAATAAATCCTGCTCTATATCCCAGAAAAATCCTCCAAAGAAAAAGATACCCAGCAATAGTTACACCCAAGTTAGGCCATTGCTCAGTAAAACAGCTTCATATAAACTAAAATACAATAAATCTAGCATGAAAAAAGTACCTCCACAACCACACATTGATGACTCCATTCTAAACCTAGACCCATCAGAATCCGACATTAGTGATGAAGAATCCATGGAGCAAGAAGAAATTAAACCTCCAGATATCTCTGCAGGGATCACAACTAAGAAGAGGAACAATGCCAATAACATCACTTAATTATGGCATTGTTGCTCTCTTGGAACTGCCACGGTTTCCTCAACAAAAAAGATGATCTCAAAATGCTGCTCTTTAATCATAATCCCGCATGTCTTGCTTTACAGGAAACTTTTCTCAAATCCAACCAAAATCCTACTATTCCCAGATATACCATCCTCCGAAAAGACCATGAGTTGAACGATAGGGCTTCAGGTGGTGTCGCCCTGTTAATTAACAATGCTTATCCCCATCAATCACTTAACATCAGCACAAGTCTACAAGCCATTGCTGCTCGTATACACCTCAAACAACTCACTACAATATGCAGCATATACCTACCTCCAAATGAAACCATCAACCTAATTTTACTCAATAACCTTATCCTGCAACTTCCACCTCCTTTCATCCTTCTTGGTGATTTCAACGGTCATAGTCCTTGGTGGGGTAGCAATGAAACTAACAATAGAGGTCAACAAATAGAAAAACTCATAACTGATCTTTCTCTCTGCATTATGAATAATGGGGACAGTACCTATTTCCATTACCCTACTAAAACCTTCCATGCCATAGATCTCGCAATGTGTTCTCCTCCAATGCTTCCTCTATACAATTTCTCTGTCTCTAGCGATCTACACAATAGTGATCATTTTCCTATTCTCCTCTCTCCTACGTATCAGAGTCCTCATCCAAACTTTACCATCTCCCGTTATTTCTATGATAAAGCAGATTGGCAAACCTTCACCTCACTTTCTACTATCTCTATGGATCTTATCAGCGGTACTATTGATGAGGTTGTCAATAAAATCACCTCTGTTATCATAAGCGCAGCAGATGCAAGTATCCCAAAATCGGGCAGCAGCCTCCGAAAATGTAAAAAACCGTGGTGGAACCAAAATTGCAACCTCGCCAAAAAGCAGCAAAAGAGGGCATGGAACCTTTTTCGGCGGTATCCCACCACCGAAAACTTTATCTGTTTTAAAAAAGCAAAAGCTTATGCTCGCAGAATCAGGCGTCTTTCTCAAAAAGAATCTTGGATCAAGTACGTCTCCAGCATTTCTACCTCCACAACCAGTAAGGAGCTATGGACAAAAACCAAAAGAGCCATGGGAATCTACAATAACCACGCTGTATCCTGCCTTTCCATGAATAACCGTATTATTTCAGCTATAAAAGAAATAGCTAATACCATTGGACAAACCCTTGCTCTCACATCCTGCAGTCCTTCTTATTCAAATAGTTTCCTCCCCTATAAACAACAATCCGAAAAACATACTTTAAATTTTAAAACCTCAACCCACTTCTCATATAATAATTCAATTACCATCAATGAACTTATCCACTGCTTAAGACAAACCCCGAATACATCTCCTGGCCCTGATGGCATAACCTATGTGATGCTTAAACATCTTTCCCATGACTCTTTGCTAACCCTTTTACAGTTATATAATAGAATCTGGCAGGAACACACTTTCCCTTCCTCGTGGAGAAATGCAATAGTTATTCCCTTCCCTAAACCTGGTAAAGATACAACGAATCCCCAAAACTATCGTCCCATAGCCCTTACTAGCTGCCTATATAAACTCAAGGAGAAAATAATCAATGCTCGCCTGGTTTACATTTTAGAAACTGAGGGCCATATACACCCTTTCCAGAGTGGTTTCCGAAAAGGCAGATCTACAATTGATAATATTATATCCTTGGAGACCCAGATACGTAACGCCTTCTTACGGAAAAATCATCTAGTCTCTATATTTTTCGATATAGAGAAGGCTTATGACCGGACGTGGAGGTACGGCATTCTCAGGGATCTTCATAATTTAGGTCTCCGCGGCAACCTACCAATCTTTATTAAGAACTTCCTTTCCGTTCGGAATTTCAAGGTACGGTTACACGACACCATATCGGAAAACTTTGTACAAGAGGAAGGTGTACCCCAGGGATCCGTTCTTAGTGTTACCTTATTTTCCATAAAAATTAATGACATCCTCAACCAACTCTCTCCAACTGTTCACGGTAGTTTGTATGTAGATGACCTTCAGATCTCCTGTCAGGGAAAGGATATGCGCTTCATAGAGCGGCAATTGCAAAACACAATAAACCGTGTTTTAAAGTGGTGTAACATAAATGGCTTTAATATATCCACCGAAAAGACAGTCACTACACACTTTTGCAGGAGACGTGGGATCCATCCGGATCCTGAACTTTATCTGGGTCGACACAAAATAAATGTTACAGACTGTACCAAATTCTTGGGCATATTTTTTGACAAGAAACTAACGTTTGCTAAACATGTCGCATACACCCGTAGCAAATGCGAAAAAAATCTTAATATCTTAAAGGTACTATCCAACACTTCTTGGGGGGCAGACCGGGACTCCCTTTTAAGGATCTATCGAGCTGTCATTCGCACGAAAATGGACTATGCCTGCTCTGTTTATGGGTCTGCATGCAGGTCTGTTTTAAAGAAACTTGACACTGTGCATCACACTGCACTACGTATTTGTTCCGGTGCTTTTAGGACCTCCCCTATACAGAGTTTATATATAACCTGTCATGAACCATCGCTCACTCACACCCGTCATCGACTTTCCATTAATACATATTATCGTATCCTTTCTCATGCCTCCCACCCTCTGCGGAATTCCTTTTTAGATCACCATCTGGATTGTTTTTATCAGAATCGAACTTCATGTACCCCTCCTCTAGGATTAAGGGTTCGCCGGAATATCTCAGGCACTCAGCTTAATGAGGTTGATGTCCTGTATTGTTCCCCTTTTGAGATACCACCTTGGACCGCATCACAAATTTCTTATTTGCAACCTTTTAAAGGTTACAAAAAAGACAACACGGACACACACATTTATCAACAGTTGTTTCATCAACACAAGGACACTTACAAAAATTATGAGGACATTTATACTGATGGCTCCAAGTCTGCCAATCATGTAGGGTTTGCATACACTGACCAGACTCACAGCTGCAGTTATGGTCTTCCCCAGTTCTGTTCAATTTTTACGGCTGAACTCCTAGCCATTTATGAATGCCTTTCCTATATCAGCAGAAAGAATAAAAAACATTACATCCTATATTCAGATTCACAAAGTGTCCTAGAAAACCTTCAATCTGGTTCTGTGACACATAGCTATGTTGTCAAAGTCCTACAGCTGCATGCACAGCTGACAAATCGCGGTTTCCAAATTCTCTTCTGCTGGATTCCCAGTCACGTCGGAATTCCTGGCAATGAGGAAGCCGACTCATTAGCTAAAGGTGCAACCCTTCCTTACCCAGGTCCACTTCCCTATAATGACATAAGAGCTGTTGCCTCTTATGTGATCAAAAATTGCTGGATGAACGACTGGAACAGCCAAATTGACAACAAACTTCACAGCATACACCCGTCTCTTACCCAATGGTCCACTTTACCTTATCGCAAACAGGATGTTATTCTCACACGCTTACGGATCGGTCACACCAGACTAACTCATCAACACCTACTGTTAGGTGAACCTCCTCCTGAGTGTCTTCATTGTGGCACACAACTCACCATTTGCCATATTTTAACCTCTTGCACCGCTTTTAATCGTTTTTACCAAATACTTTTTAACTGTTCTGATCCCAAACTGGACGATATTTTGGGTGAAACCCCGCATCGAAATTTGTTTGCATTTCTTAGACGTACCAAAATCTTTTATTCAATGTGAAGTGTCCAATTTTATCTGACTGGTATCTGGATGGGAGCCCCCATCCAGATGCCTTTGTTTCAACTTTTATCCTCCATTAACACTTTTTATCTACCTTTAAAACTATCGAATTTTACCTTTCACCATTTAGTCTTTACACTTTAGCTTTTACTAAGTTTTGTGACACCTTTTAACTGAATACATCATTTATGGTTTTCCACTCATTGTCTGGCGCAGTATGTCCTTTTTGGACCTTGTGCCATTAAACACAATCAAATCAAATCAAATCAAATCAAACCTAATTGCGGTGGATCAGAGTGTACCTTCTGCTTCTGTCTCCTTGCAGTCTCCTGCGCTCCGGGGGTTGAGGCTATGATTTTTAATAGTAGGGGAGCCCATGGTGTTTTGGGGGGGATTTACTCGAGCGCGTCAGATGAACATAGGGGGTACCTTGCATCATGTTGAGTACCTCCACCATATATAAGTCCTGTATGTAGGGACGTGCGTCTAGGGCAGCTCATCATATTAGTAAAAAAAAATAATCGTCAGAAATATTGAAGCGCGTCACATTAAGATAAGATGGGTTAATTACTAGCTAAAAAGTGTACATTCAGGAAATCTGACGATTTGAGTGTAACGTAAGGGTGTGGGAGGGTTACAAAGTTGAAAAAAAAAAAAAAAAACGTTGTCGTGACATTCTCGAGCGCGGCTGAATTTTTGTTTTGTTATTTTGAAGAAAATGATGCAAGAATCACGAAAAATATATAATCTGCCAATTTCCACGAGCCGAAGTAATAAAAATACGATCCAAAGCAATAAAAATACGAACCAAAGCAATAAAGATCGTCATTGAAGATTAGAGCGTGCAACAATAGCTCGATCAAAGATAACGAGCACGCTCTTCAAGATGTACACGTAGATGACAAGGAGTTCTACATCTTTGGTCCACAATAAACAAGAACAGCAAATTTTCAGAAAGAATTAAGAAATATCAAATTCAAAGAAGCTTTTGTCACGTTTTTAATTCATCATTGCGCTGATCAGGAGATGGCTACTATTATTAGTAACGAAACAATTCATCTTAATCATGATATGTGTTATGTATATTCAGTTACCGATAATAAAGTTACCTGAACAATCGACCATGAACTCTCATGTCCTGATCATGAAGAAGCAGATACAAAAATTGTATTTTTGGAAAGTCAAATAAAAGAAGATTCCACAGTTACAATCAGAACTTCAGACACAGATATTGTTGTCATCATGTTGGTCAATATGGGACATCTCCAGGCATCGGTTAAAATATGGATGGATCTTGGAGTTCACAATGCACGCCGTTATATTGACGTATCTGCTCTTTATGCTAAGCTCGGCCCAATAATTTCGCTAGCGCTACCAGCTGTTCACGCGCTAACAGGCTGAGATTACAATCCGGCACTTTACAGACAAGGCAAAAAAAAAAAACCTCTGCAAATTTTTATGGGTTCAAATATTTTTCAGAAGACATTCGCCGATGTAGGGTCAGAGGATCATAATATAGAAGATTCTTTTGAAATTTTGCAATCTTTTATCTGCCACTTGTATGATTTGAAAAAATTAGCTGATGTCAACCTTGCAAGAATAGAAATCTTTAATAAGACCTACAAAGTGTTAGATACGTCGCAGCCTTTCTCACTGAACGTCCGTAAATACGATGCTTGTTGCTTGCCTCCTTGCCAATCTGAGGTACAGCAGCACTTATTGCGAACGAAGTATATTGCGTGCTTGTGGATAAATGCACACAATAAAACTATGATTGACATGTCAGCAACAGATTACGGGTGGACAAATGTTGATGGAAAATTTCAAATGACTTGGTTTGTTGGCAATCAGTTACCTGATGCATACGAAGATGTCATAACACCAGTTATCGACGAAACTACAGATTTAGGTATATTTCTTTTTAATACTTTGATAACATGTTATTCATGAAATCAATAAAACTGTGTTAACGGTTATAACGATTTCCTGTTACAGATACGAAAACTGCAGACAGTATTGGAGGTCCAATTGAATTATTAGATTTGGAGTATGATAATTCTTCGGATGACGACGAAGATTGAAAATAATTTTTTCAACAGATGTACTTTATTTTTATATTATTTTCTAAATAAATTAAAGTGTAAATATTTAAATAATTTTACGTGCTTTTATTCGTCACATTTTATGGACATTGAAAAAAAAAATTCATAATTTTTTTCTAGCCGTCAGTTTAATGATACCCCTCAAAATAATCGTCAGATTTTAGGCTACCATGACTGGAACATCTAGCTAAACCTTCTGTATCAAAATCTCACACGCTCGAGTATTTCAATATGGCGATTTTTTTTTTTGCATTTTCAAAAATTCCCTACGAGCTTGCGTCACTTCCGAAACGTCAGTCTTTTGAATGGGAGCATTCTTAGGGTTCACTTAACATCCCCTCTGAATATCTGACGCGCTCGACAAAATACATTTTTTTTTCTATTTTCTGCCCTTCCGGATGGCCACCCCCACCACGCAAGTCGGCAGATGAACATACCTTTGGTATCAAAGACACGCTGGGGCATCTAAACTATCAATATCTGACGCGCTCGAGTATCTCCATGTAACTGTTTTTTTTTTTACATCTTTGAAGGTCTGTATACGCTACCCCCACCACTGAAAGGAAACATTATGTAACTTTTTATTCTTCTCATTATCTAAACTACAAAATCTAATAGGTCCTGACGACGCTCGAGTAACTACCCAATTAGCATCACGGGCTCCACTACTATAATGTTCGTCTTGGGAAGCAGTGGCTTTATATAGCTAACCTCTACTGTCCGGATGGCGTTGCAGCCCCTAAAGACTGTGCCTGCCGATGAAAGCGCCAAATTCTGTCGACCTCCTACACTTGTGGAACTTCAAGAAATTTACGTCAGATAAGATACGCTCTCGAATCTATCGTGGCGGACCTATTGTGCGTTCGTCTCTCTAATTTTGTAGTGCTATAGTGCACCTCAGTATTTTGTTGTAAATATTGTAATATATAAAGTTTCTTTGGCCATTTAAGTTTTTTAATTTCGTAAACCAGCGACCTGATTTTCATTAGTTTTTTCTTGCAATCTTTTCCATGGTCCGCTCGCGGAGTTAAAGTTAGTGCGTAGTTCTTGATAGTAAAATGGCCAACGCAATTGTGCAATTGAATCGAAAAAAGGGCTCATTGAAAGCCCAGCTAACACGAATAGAAAATAGCGTAGCAGACACCACTGTCACTTGGATGAAAATTAAAATAGAAGCAAAGCTGAAATCCCTTGAAAAGTTAGCTGTATCAGTCAACTCGCTTAGAACGGAATACTATTCTACATTACCTGAGAAGGATGACATGACTGAAACTGAAACGGAACTTCTGGAACTAGAAAATCGAATAGAAGAGCTAGAGGTAAGTTTCAATGAGTTATTAATTAGCAATATTGAAATTGTGAACGAAACCAAAAATAAAAATAAAAATAGCAGTTGTAAAATTAAATTGCCAGAGATTCCGCTTCCTGAGTTTAGCGGAAGGTATGAAGATTGGAACTCATTTAAAACAGAGTTCAACAATATTATTTCGGCTAATGCCCAGTTAACGGAGGTTCAAAAATTGCATTACATACATGCCGCTCTTAAAGGCGAGGAGAAACTCGTACAAACCCAGGAAGATACATTTAATTTCTTTTTTAAGGCCTTAAAAAACAGGTTCGAAAACAAACTAATTTTGGTTAATATTCACATTAAGGCCATTTTGGAATTTGAAAAAATTGTACACGAATCGTCGAAGGATTTAAGAAGCCTTGTTGATACGATAAATAAAAACATTAGAGCCTTGAATAATTTAGGTTTCGAACGAAACGAATTTTCCGATATTTTAATCACTACAATCGTTTTAGAAAAAATAGATAAAGAATCCAGAAAGCAGTATGAACTTTCCGTTAATACTTCTGATGTTCCTAAGTTCGATGACTTAATTACGTTTTTAGAAAAAAGGAGTCAAACTCTTGAAAATATTCATAAGTGCCTGAAACCTAAACAAAATTTTGAAAAATCAAAAAGCCTCCTCGTCAATTCGAACAACGCTGAAAGAAATTGCGTAGTATGTTTTTCATCCCATCCGCTTTTCAAATGCAGAAAATTTCTTGATATGAACTTTAGTGATAGGTTTGCAATCGTAAAAAAGCATAAATTGTGCCTTAACTGTTTATCCAGGCACCTCGTTTCACAGTGTAAATCGTCGCACGTCTGCAAGTGCGGTTCAAAACATAATTCATTACTTCATAAGTATGAATCCGGGAATTCGAAACCCCTTTTGAGGCCTATTTCAGAAAGTAAGGAAAAAGAGGTTTTCGACTAGGAGGTGCCTGCTCTCGTTAATGAAGAAACGAAAACAACTCTAGCTAGCTCTGTTTATTGGCGTCTGATAAAAATGTGATTTTGCCTAGCGCGATTGTTTTGATTAAGTCTTCGACGGGAAAGTTTATCGAATGCAGAGCGCTTTTGGATTCCGGATCACAAATAAATTGTGTTTCAGAGCATCTTTCCAAAAGGTTAGGTTTAAGAAAAACAAGGGTGTTCGCTCCACTTTCAGGACTCAATGGAACTGATATTACTTTGAATTATAAAATAAACACTAATATTGCGAATAAGGAACATACATTCTCTAGGAAACTTGATTTTTTAATTGTCCCGAAAATCACAGAAATGACTCCATTAAAACCTATACACGTAGAAAATCTGGACATTCCGAAAGGCATTTTGCTAGAATGACGGATTTAAAAAACCGGATCATATAGACGCACTTTTGGGAGCGTAATGCTTTTTTCAGTTTCTGAAATCTGGTCAAATTCGAAACGCATCGAAAGACTTATTCCAGGAAACAGTTTTCGGATTCGTGGTTAGTGGTGTTATCCATAATTCACCACGTCAATTACAATATTGTGTTTTACTTGAACAAGAGGGTAAAATTGAAGAATTATTGCAAAAATTCTGGGACGTCGAAATTATTAACTATCCGGATTCTGTTCTTAGCGTTGAAGAGCAGTATTGCGAAAAACATTTTTGTGAGTCCCATTATCGAACGCCTCAGGGACAGTACGTCGTATGCATGCCCATGAAGGACTCTAGCTTGTTGAGCGAGTCTAGAAATTTAGCAGAAAAAGACAGTCAAGTTTGGCAACGTTTAGATCGGGATACTAATTTAAAACAGCTATATTCGGAATTCATGCTAGAATACAAAAGTTTGAATCATATGGAATTAATTGAGGGATCCGAATCAAAAAAGACTCTTATTTTCTGCCACATCACGGGGTTTCTAAACCTGAAAAAAGCAGCACACCTTTAAGAGTAGTGTTTAATGCGTCAACCCCAACAACATCGGGTGTTTCCTTAAACGATATTTTGCTGAAGGGTAAAATTCCTCAAGAGGAATTATTCTCTATAATTGTTAGATTTAGGAAATACCGCTACGCATTTACAGCAGATATACCGAAATATTTTGGTTCATCCGCCACAGAGAGACTTCCTTCAAATTTTGTGGAAGGAAAGTATGGACGCACCAGTGCAAACTTATAAGCATAACACCGTCAGGTACGGAACGTCGAGCGCTCCTTACTTAGCTACTCGAACACTTAAGCATCGAGCACGAGCTTAAGCACGAGGGCCCACAATCCCTCGGCATCGGCGAATGACGCGTTGCATGGAGCTACGATAAATATACTTATTTTCTGGTAATAAGTGAGCGGCGAATTATAAATTTGGTATGTGTGTAAAGAGTAAGATCTGAGGATTACATTCATATATAATTTGTGTGGAAATTTTCGCTTTTTGGATGTATATGAGGAGTTAGAAAAATTTTGTGATACGTGAGGAACTGCGTTGTTGCTACGTCGCATTGGATTTCAAGTAATGCAGCAATTTTTTGAATTTGCGCGGTGATAAGTGCTTATTATAATAATCGGAGGATCACTTGTTGTGTGCGGATTTGTATAGTGTAAGGGAAATATAATATTATTACTGGTGTTTGCATTATTATTAAGTTTGTGGATCGTGACTCCGAACTTGTGAACAGTGAGCTCCGAAAGTTCAAGATATACTTATATTGTTGATAAAGTGCTTAAACTTTTAATCTGTTATAATTGGAACGTTCCTTTCATTGCAAGAATTTTGACGGTGTAAGTGACATTTGGATATCTTTAATACTTAGTGATTTATTCATCAATATAGTGGATTGTTTACTTTTTTGAGATTTAGCGCCAAAACAGGACCCGCCAAAACTTTATCCCACCGAACAGTGAGCTCCGAAATGAGTCGTGGTGAACTAGGAATTTAGTGGACCAAGGGTTGGTTGGTTGGTTGGTGTTTATTGGCACAAGGTCCAAAAAGGACATGCTGCGCCAGACAAGAAGTTAAAATCATATCATGATGTATTCAGATAAAAGGTACCACTAAATCTACTAAAAGCTAATTGTAAAGACTAAAGGCAAAAAGTAAAATTCAAAAAGTGTTAAAAGCAGATAAAAAGTGAATTAAAGACATCTGGATGGGGGTTCCATCCAGATACAATTCAGACAAGTGCAGACACTTCACACCGAGAAAAGAATGTTAGCCCGTTGAAGGAATAAAAACAAGTGATGGTGAGGGGTTTCACCCAAAAGGTCGTCAAGTCTGGGATGAGAACAATTAAAATAATTTAGGTAAAAGGTTTTAAAAGCAGAGCAAGAGGTTAAAAGATGATGAATAGTAAGATGAGTATGACAATGGGGGCATTCTGGAGGAGGTTCACCCAATAGAAGGTACTTATGGGTAAGCCTTGTATGGCCAATGCGAAGACGAGTCAGAATAACATCGTGCTTGCGGTATGGTTGAGTGGACCAGTGGGTAAGGGCCGGCCGGATAGAGTGAAGTTTGTTTAGGGTTTCACCGTCCCATATATGATTCCAAGTGCCTTTTGTTAGGGAAGAGATGCCAGATTTTATATCAGTATAAGGTAGATCGCAATTATATGGGACAGTAGAATGCCTGGCCAAAGAATCAGCTTTCTCGTTTCCAAGAATCCCAGTATGGCTAGGTACCCAGCAGTAGAGGATGTTGTATCCACGGTTCATGAGTCTCTTGTGCATGCGTAGGACTTTTAAAATACAACTATGAGTGAGGGCGACGGATTTCAGATTCTCTAATACACTTAATGAGTCAGAGTAGATGATGAAATGTTTGGTATTTGTTCTCGAGATGTAAAGAAGGCTTTCATAAATAGCTATTAATTCGGCTGTAAATATGGAGCAAAATGAAGGTAGGGTGTAGTTGTAAGAATGATTTCGATGTACATAAGCAAAGCCAACGTGATTAAGAGATTTTGAGCCGTCAGTATATAGTTCGTCGAAGTTTCTATATTTGCTTTTATGGTCTAGAAATAACTGTTGGTATATTATGGGGTCAGTGTTTGGTTTTGTGAAGCCTTCGAATGGATGTAGGTAGGAAATCTGCAATTTAGTCCATGGTGGCACTTCATGAAATGAACTGGTCCAATTGGGTGTCTATTAGAGAATCCTTTAAGGGATGTGAAGAGTGAGAAAGGATGCGATAATAGGTATTTAATGATAATTTATGACGTATGAGAGTGAGAGATGGTTCATGACAGGTGACGTAAAGGCTATGTACAGGCGATGCCCTAAAAGCTCCAGAGCATATGTGTAGTGCAGTATGTTGCACAGTGTCAAGTTTTTTTTAGTGCTGATTTAGAAGCCGATCCATAAACGCAGCTTGCATAGTCAATTTTGGAACGGATGACAGCACGGTAGATACGCAAGAGAGCATCACGGTCTGCCCCCCAAGAGGTATTTGTTAAAACCTTTAAAATGTTAAGTTCTTTCTCGCATTTATTGCGGATGTCTGAGATGTGTTTAGCAAATGTAAGTTTCTTGTCAAAATTTAAACCTAAAAATTTGATAGAATCCTTGACAGCAATATTAGTATGGTCCAGATAAAGTTCCGGATCCGGGTGGATCCCGGGCTTCCGGCAAAAATGGGTACAAACTGTTTTCTCTGCTGATATTTTAAACCCATTTCTGTCACACCACTTTAAGATGCGGTTGATGGCATTCTGAAGCTGGCGTTCTATCAGGCGCATGTCCTTTCCCTGACAGGAGATTTGCAGGTCATCTACATAAAGACTACCGTAGACAGTCGAGGGCAGTTGTTTCAGGATGTTGTTAATTTTTATTGAGAAAAGGGTGACACTAAGAACGGAGCCCTGTGGAACACCCTCCTCTTGAACAAAGTTATTAGATAGCATGCCATTAATCCGGACCCGGAAATTTCGGAGTGACAGAAAGTTTTTTATAAAAGTGGGTAGATTGCCCCGAAGTCCTATCTTATGAAGATCCAAGAGGATACCGTACCTCCACGTTCGGTCATATGCCTTTTCAATATCAAAAAACACAGAGACTAAGTGGTTCTTCCGTAAGAAGGCATTACGAATTTGGGTCTCTAATTTTAATATGCTATCTATGGTGGATCTACCCTTCCGGAAGCCACTCTGGAAGGGATGTATATGGTTCCCTGTTTCTAAAATGTAGGCAAGACGGGTATTGATAATTTTCTCCATTAATTTACATAAGCAACTAGTAAGGGCTATGGGTCGGTAGTTATTAGGGTTAGATGTATCTTTTCCTGGTTTAGGAAAGGGAATAACTATTGCATTTCTCCAAGAGGTGGGAAAGGTTTGTTCGTTCCATATTCTATTGTACAATTTCAAAAGGTTGAGTAAAGATGCACGCGATAAGTGTTTCAGCATTTCATAAGTAATACCATCGGGACCTGGGGATGTGTTTGAGGACTGTTTTAAGTGTTTGGTGAGTTCATGGATGGTAAGGTCGCTATTGTACGTGAAGTGTGAGGAGGTTTTGAAATTTATTTTTTGTCGTTCTGCTTGTTGTTTATATGGAAGGAAAGAGTTTGAGTAGGAGGTACTGCATGAGATGGAAGAGAGAGATTCACCAATACTATTTGCGATTTCTTTTGTATCGGATATAATGCTGTTATTTATGGATAGACAGGAAATAGACTGATTAGTATAAATACCCATGGCTCTTTTTGTTTTCGTCCATAGTTCCTTACTAGAAGTAGAGGCTGTAATGCTGGAGATATATTTGATCCAGGATTCTCTTTGACACTGACGCCGGACTCTACGTGCATAAGCTTTAGCTTGTTTAAAGAGGGTGAGGTTTTCGGTGGTGGGGTACCGCCGAAAATTGCTCCAGGCTTTCTGCTGCTTCTTTTTAGCAAGGGTGCATTGTTCTTTCCACCACGGTTTTTTATTGCTTCGAGGTCTGATGCCTGATTTAGGAATGCTGGCATCAGCGGCTTGGATGATAATTGAAGTAACGTTTTGTAAAACCTCGTCTATGGGGCCTTCAACAACATCAGAGGTGATGGCAGACAGGGAAGTGAAGGTGAACCAATCTGCCTTATCATGAATGTATCTAGGTACTGAAGTATGTTGGGGATTGTGGTACAGAGGTGACAGAAGAATCGGAAAATGATCACTGTTGTGGAGATCACTGGATACAGAAAAATTGTATGTGGGAAGGAGTGATGGAGAACAGATGGCAAGGTCTATTGCATGGAAAGTTTTAGTTGGATAGTGGAAGTAAGTTTTGTCACCATTATTCATGCAGCAGAGGGAGAAATCAGTGAGAAGTTGTTCGATTTGAAGGCCTCTATTGTTGGTGACCTTGCTTCCCCAGCAGGGACTATGAGCATTCATGTCACCGAGGAGGATGAAAGGAGGAGGAAGCTGCTGAATGAGACTATTGAGTGATGTTTGGCAGATTGCTTCACTTGGAGGGAGGTATATACTGCAGACAGTTGTGAGTTGTTTTAATTGGATACGAGTGGCGACTGCTTGGAGATTTGTGTTAAGATTGACTATAGTGTGAGGATAGCTATTGTTGATTAATAGGGCAACTCCACCTGTGACCCTATCATTGAGCTCATTGTACTTGCGAAGGACAGTGTAATTACGGATTTTAGTAGGTCTATTGGTTTTGAGAAAAGTTTCCTGAAGGGCGAGGCAAGCGGGGTTATGATCATAAATCAGTATTTTGATGTCGTCGTTTTTATTAAGGAAACCGTGGCAGTTCCAGGATAGCAGCAGAGCCATTATCATGTTGTGTTGGGGATGATGCTCATCTTGCTCGGAGTCCCCGTAGGCTTGGGAGGAGTGCTAGGGATGTCGTCATCATCCATGGGGAGGTCTGACATTTCAGAGTCAGAAGGGTCCAAATGTAGGATACTGTCATCTATAGGGCGTTGTGGAGGAACATGTTTGATTTTGGGTTTGTTATATTTAGTTCTGTAGACAGAAGACTTTTTTATTTGTGGTCGGGTTGAGTTAACATTTTGAGAGTTTTTCTTCAATATATTTTTTTGTGAAGCTGTGGAGGATTTATTTTGATTAGAAGTTGATTGTTTAGGTATGTGTGCTGTTGCAGAAGGAAAGGAGACACGTACAGATTTTGGTGGTTCGGTTTGGGTTGCTATTGTTTTGGTTGATTTTGTTGCAGCTGCATAAGATAAACCAGGTTTTGGTGTCCGGCTTTCTATTAACTTACGGGCTTCGGGATATGAGATTCTTTGAGAGGCACGTAGGGACTGGATTTCTTTTTCAAACGCCCATTTCGGGCAAGATCTGGAGTATGAAGGATGTTCCTCTTTACAATTTACACATTTAGGAGCTGCAGAGCAGGACTCACTGTCGTGGTCAGAAGCACCACACAGCATTATATCCGATACAAAAGAAATAGCAAATAGCATTGGTGAAACCCTTGCTTCCATCTCGTGCAGTACCTCCTACTCAAATTCTTTCCTCCCATATAAACAACAATCAGAACGACAAAAAATAAATTTCAAAACCTCCTCGCACTTTTCCTACAATAGTGATCTTACCATTGATGAACTTTCCCAACACTTAAGACAGTCCTCAAACACCTCTCCGGGTCCCGATGGTATTACATATGACATGCTGAAACACTTATCCCATGACTCTTTACTCAATCTTTTGAAATTCTACAATAGAATCTGGAATGAACAGACCTTTCCCACCTCCTGGAGAAATGCAATAGTTATTCCCTTCCCCAAACCAGGAAAAGATATGTCTAACCCTAATAACTACCGTCCCATAGCCCTTACTAGTTGCTTATGTAAATTAATGGAGAAAGTTATCAATACCCGGCTTGTTTACATTTTAGAAACGGGGGACCACATACATCCCTTCCAGAGTGGCTTCCGTAAGGGCAGATCCACCATAGATAACATAGTTAATTTAGAGTCCCAAATTCGTAATGCCTTCCTTAGAAAGAACCACTTAGTGTCAGTTTTCTTTGACATTGAAAAGGCATATGACCGAACGTGGAGGTACGGGATCCTTCTAGACCTTCATAATATAGGATTCCGTGGCAACCTACCCATTTTTATAAAAAACTTTCTGTCACTCCGAAATTTCCGGGTCCGGATTAATGGCATGCTATCCAATAACTTCGTTCAAGAGGAGGGTGTTCCACAGGGCTCCGTACTCAGTGTCACCCTCTTCTCAATAAAAATTAATAACATCCTGAACCAACTGCCTTCGACTGTCTACGGCAGTCTATATGTAGATGACCTGCACATCTCCTGTCAGGGAAAGGACATGCGCCTGATAGAACGCCAGCTCCAGAATGCCATCAACCGCATCTTAAAGTGGTGTGACAGAAACGGTTTTAAGATATCAGCAGAGAAAACAATCTGTACCCATTTTTGCCGGAAGCGTGGGATACACCCGGATCCGGAACTTTATCTGGGCCATACTAATATTGCTGTAAAAGATTCAATTAAATTTTTAGGTTTACATTTTGACAAGAAGCTTACATTCGCTAAACATATCTCAGACATCCGCAATAAATGCGAGAAAAAACTTAACATTTTAAAGGTTTTAACCAATACCTCTTGGGGGGCCGACCGTGATGCTCTCTTGCGCATCTACCGTGCTGTCATCCGTTCTAAAATGGACTATGCAAGCTGCATCTATGGATCAGCTTCTAAATCAATGTTAAAAAAACTTGACACTGTGCACCATACTGCACTACGCATATGTTCCGGTGCTTTTAGGACATCGCCTGTCCATAGCCTTTACATCACCTGTCATGAACCATCTCTCACTCTCATACGTCAGAAATTATCATTAAATACCTATTTTCGCATCCTTTCCCATCCTCTACATCCCTTAAAGCATTCTCTTATAGACACCCAACTGGACCAGTTTTATACAAATCGCCCTTCCTGCACTCCCCCCTTCGGACTTCGGATCCGTAGGAGTGTAGTCGGTACCCAATTGGAGGATGTTAATGTGTCTACTTGTTCATTTCATGAAGTCCCACCATGGACTAAATTGCAGATTTCCTGCCTACAACCATTCGGGGGCTTCACAAAACCAAACACTGATCCCATAGTATATCAACAGTTGTTTCTAGACCATAGGGGCAAATATCGAAACTTTGAAGAACTATATACTGACGGCTCAAAATCTCATAATCATGTAGGCTTTGCTTATGTACATCGTCATCATTCTTGCAGCTACACCCTACCTTCGTTTTGCTCCGTATTTACAGCCGAATTAATAGCTATTTATGAAAGTCTTCTTTACATCTCTAGAGCAACTACCAAACAATTCATCATCTACTCTGACTCATTAAGCGTTTTGGAAAATCTGGGATCTGGCTCCCTAACCCATAGCTATATTCTGAAAGTCCTACACATGCACAAATACCTCATGAACCGTGGATACAACATCCTCTACTGCTGGGTACCTAGCCATATTGGGATTCTCGGCAACGAAAGGGCTGATTCTTTGGCCAGGCATTCTACTGTCCCATATAATCTCCACCCACCCTATTGTGATATAAAATCTGGCATCTCTTCCTTAATAAAAGGCACGTGGATCCACATATGGGACTGTGAAACCCAAAACAAACTTCGTTCTATCCGGCCAGCCCTTACCCACTGGTCCACTCATCCATACCGGAAGCACGATGTCCTTCTGACTCGCCTTCGCATTGGACATACGCGAATTACACATAAGCACTTACTTCTGGGCGAACCTGCTCCGGAGTGCCCTCACTGTCATACTCAACTCACCATTCGTCATCTCTTAACGTCGTGCACTGCTTTTAATAGTTTTTACCAAATACTTTTTAACTGTTCTCATCCTAAACTTGACGATATTCTGGGTGAAACCCCACATCGAAATCTATTCGCTTTTCTTAGACGTATCAATATTTTTTATTCAGTGTAAAGTGTTCACTTCTGTCTGACTGGTATCTGGATGGGAGCCCCATCCAGACTTCCTCACTTTTTTATCTACTTTTAACCCTTTTGAATTCTACATTTCACCTTTTAGTCTTTTACATTTTAGTACACTTTAGTACATTCTTGAATTTTAGCTTTTACTAGGTTTTGTGTACCTTTTACCCAAATACATCATGGCACGATTTTAACTCCTTGTCTGGCGCAGTATGTCCTTTCTGGACCTTGTGCCAATAAAAACCAACCAACCAACCAACCAACCAGAAGCACCACAACGCGCACAGGCAGGTGACCCACGACAGGAGGTTTTAGTATGGCCGAACTTTTGGCACTGGAAGCAACGGATGGGATTTGGTATATATGGTCTGACGGGACATAATAGGTAGCCGGCTTTAATATGAGATGGAATAGTGGGAGACTGAAAAGTTAGGATAATATGTTTAGTGTTTTTTATTTGATTATTGCGCCGAATAGTGATTCGACGCACAGCGCATACTTTTTCATCTCTTAGGTTTTCAAGTATTTCAGCTTCAGAGCAGTGCAAAAGGTCGGGTTCTGATACGACTCCTCGGGAGATGTTTAGGGAGGTATGAGGTGTCACTGTAACAGTTTTTAGGCCAAGGTTTTTTATTTTCATTATTTTGCAAGCTTGTCTATTGTTGGATACTTCTACTAATAGGTCTCCAGATCTTAATTTTTTAACTTTTTTGACTTCTCCTACATTGTCAGTGATACATTTGTGAATTAAAAATGGCGATGTTTCATTAAGGTTACCTTCAATGGATTGGATAATGAAGAATCGGGCATTCATGTGTGCAAATTGTGTAACGGTGTGTTCATTAGCGGTTGACAGCGGAACGTTGACGATTGACGAAGAATTTTTTATATCCATGTTGGGGAAAATATAGATTCGGACCCGACCGCACCACCCACCACGGAGCCCAACGAGGGGATGTGCAATTGCACACCAGTGCTTGTCGGGTCTATACGCTCACAGTACATCCCTTAGGCAGCGTCCACCCTTAACGACGTGCCCAGTAGATGTCCGATTGCTTGATCCCTAGCAGTTGATCGAAATCAGTACCACCAGCCGATTGATACACAGGGGAACGCTGTGTACCTCCCGTTTACCCGAAGCCGAGGCCAAAGCAATGTGTTGGAGAAAAGACCCCTCAATTACCAGGATCCCCATTTCCGGGGACACGGGTCTCCACGCACGGCAAACACGTGGGTAGTTTTCCGCCAATAGAAGCTGACGGCACAGGGCGGCCGCAGCTTCTAAATGGGGGCCCTCACCTCCACAGAGGAAACTACACTGAGGGGGAAAAGGAAGGATACAGCTAAGAGGAGAGGAGTGTAGAAGAAAGAAAAGCGAAAGATCGCTGGGGCCCTGGGATTGCGACACCCGTAAAGACCTAAAGTAGGTCTTCCCCCTGAGGGAGTGGACCAAGGGAGTAAGTCCAGCAGTTACATTTGTTACACTTATAAGGTGTGAGCATTTAATATGTTATATATATGATATAATAAATAATATTGTAATAGTACTTTAGCAAAGACCTGGTATTAGATAGGATATATAATTCCAAGGATTTTGAGCATAATTAGAAGATAAATGGTATATAATATTCAGAAAAATTATTAAAATTGATTTTCATATTTTGAAAAATTTTCGAATTTTCAAAAACTAATTAGATTTTCTGGCATATATAAGGCTTGTACATATAGGATTTTGAGGGTTTGATAAGTGAAAATTAATTTTTAATAGAGTAATCCAGGTCGGAAAAAATCACAATTATCTGTAATTTTCTCACCCAGGACCATTGAATTGATAAACAGATTTCCTATCCAAAATTTTTTGGGTTGGATTCCGGGGGATATCCTTGCTGCATTTGTGTTTCGTTGGGATCGTTTCCCACATATCCCCGGTGGTAATATTGAATTCTAGGTTCGAGTCCAGGGGATACCTTTGTGGTGTACACCTCTTAGTAAAAGAATACTTGATCCAGAGAACTTCTGGGTTAATTTCTAGGGGTTATCCTTGTTATATTGGTATTTTGTGATAAACCGATTGTGTTATAGACTGGTATAACTATTGTAAATACCCAGTATATTGATAGTACTCTATAGCATAGAATATTGATTTTTTATTGTATGGGGCAAGTGTTTATGTGCTGTATATAGTGTATATATTGTGTGTTAGTGGTTATACAGTACTGTGTGTTAATAGTTATATAATATAGATAATATTTAAGGTAAATATTGTACATTGTATAAAAGGTGTTTCGCATTGTGTACACACTGAAATAGAGGATTTGAATAGACCAACTAAGGAAGGACTTGACTGGATAACATGCCTAAAACACATGATTTAGAAAATTCGAAACTCTTTGGGAGCCAAAGACTTTCTAACGCTTCCACTAGCTCTCCTCAGGAGACGCTAACAATCCCAACACAAGAATCCCCACTCCGCAGATAAGGGCAAACTTGAGTCCTCTACCTTACGATAAAGAACTGGAGGATACAATTTCCCCCTAAGGGAGTAATGGCAGTCTTAAATGGCATGAAACTAAAGGTGAAGAGAAAAATGACGGAATATGTCACAGGAAAAAGAGCATTCTGCAGGGAAACTGTGCAGGAGCCAGAGAATATGGTGTCTGACATCTGCAGGGAGGGAGCCATTGTTGCAATTAAATATAATGAGGCGCTGAAAATCGTGGAGTTAAATTCATATGATAAAAAACATGCAGTAGCGGTGACTGGAGAAGTGACTGAGAAAATCGATCAGCTACAAGACATGGTAGAAGAACTGAAAAAGGCAAATATGGAAAATAGAACAGCGCCCACAACGTGAAGGGAGGGGGAGAGAGAAAGTATTATAATATTAGTATTACCTGTAAAGAAGGCAAGGAGGATCCAGTTGATATTCGAAACAACCTGAAGAAAGAACTCACCAGAAATAATATAACTGCTAAACCTCATGATATTGTCTTTGTGGAGAGAAGCAAAAAGATAATATTGAAAATGAAAACAAAGAACGAAGCAGAGGAATTATATACTTCAATACGGGATATAGAGAGGTTAAACGATTTGTATCACATAAAACTGGAAAAGAATACTAACAATAAACTTATGCTCCTGGTGATTCCCAAAGAAGTGACGGCACAAATCATCGAAATTGACATCAAATCAATGGATGACAAGTATGAGATCGAAGCGGTGCGCCCATTGGGATCGAAGAATATCGTTTCATGGATCATTGGCGTTGACGGATATACACAGACAGAGTTAAGTAAAAGAGACAAATTTTGCATTGCGATGCACAAAGTAGTTCCCTTCGTCGATGCCCCAAGGTGCGTCAAGTGCCAGGGGCTAGGCCATCGTATATATAACTGGACCTCGGACAAACAGTATTGCGCGAAATGTATGTTGAATCATGATTCACGAAGGTGTACTGTAGAGGACTATGTTTGCAAAAACTTATGAAATCCAGGACGACACCGGGGGGATAGACTATAAACACCGAGCTGACTCCCCACAGTGTCCCAGTTATAGAATTTTTAAGGATAATTTAATATTACAAAGTCGTAAAACAAGATCAAATTAAAATATATATATATATATGGCTTTCTAGATTTCACTATAAGATATTCTTTATACTTAATCTTCCACATGAATTGTATATATATAAATGTAATAATAGAAATGGTATAATAACAACAAAGAAATAGCCTTCGCTGCTCACTTAATTTCCTTCTACTGTATTTTTATTATGATGACTAACCCTAACACCGCAACCTCCAATGATAAAATAAATATTCTACAAATAAATCTCAACCACTGCAAAAGCACCAATTTACAGTTATTTAATTTTATAAAAGAAGTCAACACAATTTACAATACAATAGAAAAAAAAAAACATGTGATTGCGTATCAGGATCCCTCGCTCTTAAATGGAAAATTTTACGGCTGCCCAACCAATATCAGACACTTTAGATCGAATGCTAATACGTGTGGAATCTTAGTTCTCGACCAAAATATGCAGGCCCTGGCTGTTGAAAAAAGCAATAATAACATTTTTGTTAAAATATACAATGGAAACAACTATCTAATAGTAGCATCACGTTATACCCCTCCTAGGGATAATCTGGTCCAGGACTGTTCCAATTTGAAAAATATCACTAACAAATTAGACAATGTATTAATCCTAGGAGATTTTAATGCGCACAATACTCTCTGGGGCTGTGGGGACAGAAATGAGAGAGGTAGATTTCTACAAGAACTTACATGTGAATTAGATCTAATAGTAATTAATGACCCCATGGCCCCTGCTACTTTCACACATATAGGAAATAAGGGACATTCGGATCTTACAATAGCTTTTAATAATATTACCAATAAAATTACACAGTGGCAAGTTCTATTAGACGAAAACGGCTCTGACCATCGATATATACATACTCAATTAGACTTTAAATTAAAAATAGCACTCGACTATAAATATAAAACCAAATATAGTAATTTCAAAAAATTTAATAACTTATGGTACAGCAGAGTAAAACCAATAGTACAAGATCTGACCGAAAACAATAGCACAAAAGAATTTCAAAATATATTATATAAACTCCACAAAACCTGGATTGAAATTAATGAATCATCATTTCGTAAAAAGAAGAAAAATACTGTAATTAAAATCAATTGGTGGAATAAAAATTTAACTATACAAAGAAATAAATTAAGAGCTTTATATAGAAAGAAAACAAACAATCCCAACAAAAATAATCTAAAAATAACTTATAATAGGGTCAGAGCCGAGTATAGAAAATCTATTGCAATAGCTAAGGAACAGTCCTGGAAAACATTCTGTCAAGAACAATGTAAAACTTATGGATCTTTTTTCAAAATTGCCAAGGGTCTGCATGACTCCGGCTTTCTCGAAACCATTTTTGACAGTAACGAAATAACTGATGATTATGAAACAATTTTAAAGACCCTAGTAAACACACATTTTCAAATTACGCCCTCAGACAAAAGCCCAGACGTTGCACAGACTTTATTACAGTATTCTCCTCCCCTTGCTCCCAAATCAGATACAATAGACTATATTAAAGAACCTTTAACCGATACAGAATTGTTAAGAGCCATTGCGGCTCAAAATCCTAAAAAGGCATCCGGGTTGGACAAAATAGACGTATATATATTAAAGAACTTAAAAATAAAATATAGATTAGATTTATGGAAAATATATGACAGCTGCTTCCGTCTGGGGTCCTTTCCGGATGCCTGGAAAGTAGCATTAATCATATTTTTCAAAAAGAACAATAAAGACCCAAAACAATCTAATTCATACAGACCTATAAGCTTATTAAGTACAGCAGGCAAAATTTTAGAAAGACTTATTAAATTTAGAGTAATGAATGTATTAGAAAATAAAAGCTTTTTTCATGAGAATCAGTATGGTTTTCGAGAGGGCAGGGGCACAGTGGACCTGCTATGTAGGGATGGACGCGAGACGAAAATTTGGCGTCTCGCGTCTCGCAAAACAGCAGAAAAGCTTGTCTCGTCTCGCAAAAATCCCTATATCATAATGTTAAAAATGTTTGTCTCGTCTCGCAAAAAATCTGTAAATCTCTGTCTCGTCTCGCAAAAAGTCGTCTCGCGTCCATCCCTACTGCTATGCAAGGTTGGTGGCCGTTTATAAGTATTAAGAACAACATTTAAATATGTCGTCCTGGTGTCCTTTGACATTCAGGGCGCATTTGACAATATTGAATGGTCTATTATTAAAAACGAAATTGATAAATCTCCTTTAACAAATTATCTAAAAATGATATTAAAAGATTATTCGTATAATAGAAAAATAGTAATTAAAAATATGGTACAAATTATACATAATATATACAAGGGTTGCCCACAGGGATCTTGTCTTGGCCCGCTCCTATGGTTGATCGCTGCTAATACAGTACTTGAACAAATGGAAGATAACGAAAATTTTTATGCATACGCTGACGATTTCATATTAATAGAATCCGAAAACACAATAGAAAAGCTACAAAATAAAACTAATTTAAAAATAGCAAAGCTAACGACATATGGAGTAAACTAAAATTAAAAATATCAGTTCAGAAAACGCAAGCGATCACCATAGGTATAAAATCCAGAACTAAAGCACGATATAAATTAAACAATCAAAAAATAAAATCTGTTAATGAATTAAAATATTTAGGAATAATAATAGATAAACTAACTTTTACCTCACATATAAAATATTTGAATGAGAAAGTTACTACTTTTATTAATAAAATGTCCCTGGTGAGCGGTGTGTCTTGGGGGTTAAGACCCAACATGCTGAAAATCTGGTACAAAACGGTAACAGAGAAACAAATTTCGTATGCTGCCCCCGCATGGGCTATTAATCTCACCAGGGAATGCGTTCGCAAACTGTGGGCAATCCAGAAATTAGCTTTAATAAAAATATCTAAGGCCAACGCCAATACTGCTCATTCCGCGCTTTGTGTAATACTAGGCATACCCCCCATTGAACTTGTTCTAACACGAGAAATAGACAAATATAATGCAATAAACTTAAATAAAACCATTCAAAATACAGAACTTCCCGAAAGCTATTCAATAGAGAAAATAATACCATCGTATCAATATCCTGATTGTAACATATTAAACAAACAAATAAAATTTATAAACTCAATAGACGATGATATAATGGATAATAAATATATTAAAATATACACCGACGGATACAAAATGGATAACGGAACAGCTTTTGGTTACTTTGTATGCAGTAATAAGAATGACATAATCAAAAAATATTCGGAAAGAATTCATATTCATAATAGCATCTATCAGGCGGAACAATTAGCAATAGTAACGGCGTTGGAATGGGCGGTGACAAACAACTATAAAAACATCAAGATTTATACTGATAACAGGTCCACGGTCGAGAAGCTGGGATCTCTATATCCTTATACCGAAATCCTGATGACTCTTTATAATCTAATCAAAAATAATAGTGATATAGAAATAGTAATTATATGGATTAAAGCACACGTGGGACACTGGGGGAATGAAATAGCGGACCAACTTGCCAAATCACCACTAATTAACAACGAGCCTATAAGTAGCAGAAAATTATCAGTTCCTAGATCAAAAACAGTTTATATAATAAATAAAAAGTTAAACGATAATTGGCAAGTTTGGTGGAATAACAGTGAAACAGGACGATATACTTATAATTTCTTTCAAAACATAAAACATAAATTTGATATAAATAATACAATAGCTATAAAATTTATCACTGGTGGGGGCAGCTTCCCAAAATATCTTAAAAGGATAAACAGGAGAAATTCGGAAAACTGTGAGTGCGGCACCTAGGGTGACCCACTTCAGTATGTTTTTGGGAGCTGTCCCCTAATGCCCCATAAAATTAGAAGAAATAACAACGTAAACGAATATGAAAATTTTCTACAATTAATAGAGATTCCAAAAATAATGAAATTGATAAAAGATAACTATAATAAATTAATAGAACTATATAGCGAAATAAAATTTAGATATATATAATTCCCCCCCCCCCGGTGTCAAAAAAAAAAGTCACGTGATATGGCTATAAAAAAAAGTATATATGGCTTCAAAAAAAAAAGTGTATATGGTGTTACATATTTTGTGTACATGTATCACATCTTGAGTGATTTATTCTATATTCTGTAATTTGTATTTTGTGTTTTGTATTGCGCATCCATATGTTTTGTGCTTTATATATTGGCAGGTATAGAGATATTTGAAATGTTATTATAAGTCTGTATATATGTATAGATTAAACTGTATAATATATTATTAGTAGGTATAGAGTTATTTGAAAATTTGATAAATTTGTATCTAAGTATAGATGAAATTGTACCCACGTGTATGTACTCATGGTATATATATAACACAAAAATGGGTGCTTGTTTGAAATCTGTAATTGTAAATAGTAATTATAATGTACTGAACATATGAATTATAAAGGTGTATATATGGTGGTGTATATGTGAGTGTACGTGGTAAAATAATTACGGTGTTATTATGTATTTATATAGAGCGATGTATCTGGTATTTAGTACTATATACACTCTATAACAAAAAAATCAACGCACCAAGAAACAATCATCCGATTGCTTTGAAATTTCGTATGCATGAATGTTTTGAACAGATATGCAAATGATTCAAATTTGGTGTCCAATGAATGAATAGTTTGATCTCTAGCGTATCGGAACTGCGCATCCAGCAGACGTATATAAGGAGCAGTTCTTCAACGGTTGTTAAAACTTTCGGTTTGATTGCGATTCAGATGACCTTTCAACAACTTAAAAAATGCCTCGCCGCAGGATTCGTGCTCATTACGAGCAACTGTCAGAGTTTGACAGAGGTCGTATCATTGGATTGAAAGAGGCCGGTTGGACTAATCGGAGAATCGCTCGTCATTTGAGTCGAAGCGATGCGACGATTCGAAGATGCTGGCAAGGATGGGTGGAAAATGGCAGAGTGCAGCGTCAGGATGGTAGCGGTCGACCTAGGTCTACAACAGATCGTTGTAGACCTAGGACGCTAGACGTGAGAACAGAGCGATGGTCCGATCAGCTGTCACAGCGCCTTCTTCATCTCTATCAACCATCAGACGTTCAACCCAAACACCAGTGTCCATCATGACCATTCACAGACGGTTGAGAGAGCGAAATCTACGCTCGCGCCGACCGTTACGCCACCTGCCACTCACGCCTGCACACTGCCGAGCCAGATTACAGTGGTGCAGGGCTCGATCAGGTTGGAATGATGCCGACTGGGGACGTATAGTCTTCGTCTAGCGACGAATCCCGCTTCCAACTGTGTCGTGACGATCATCGAAGATGTGTTTGGAGACGCACAGGGCAGAGGGGGGATCCTGCTTTCACTATTGCACGCCACACCGGCCCTCAACGAGGCATTATGGTTTGGGGTGCCATTTCCTTTGACAGCCGGACCCCTTTGGTCGTCATTAGAGGTACACTTACTGCACAGCGGTACGTGGACTACATCCTAAGACTTGTTTTGCTACCGTTCCTTTTGCAGTGCCCTGGGCTGGTTTTTCAGCAGGACAAGGCCAGACCACATACGGCTCGTGTTGCTCTAAACTGTCTGCAAGCTTGTCAAACTCTTCCTTGGCCTGCCAGATTGCCAGATCTCTCTCCCATCGAGCATGTCTGGGATATGATGGGAAGGCGATTGCATCTGGCACGGACTGTTGATGACCTCGTTCGACAATTGGAGCGAATTTGGCAGGAAATACCGCAGGAGACCATCCGGGAGCTTTATCGGTCTATGCCACGCCGTGTTGCAGCTTGTATCCAGGTTAGCGGCGGGTCAACACCTTATTGAACTTGTTACTGTAACTCTGAAATAAATTATTCAATTGTTCTGAAATTTTAATAATTTATTATTCTGTACATTGTCTTCCTATCCACCAATTTTCGTCTCAATCGGACACCTCCTTCTTGGTGCGTCGATTTATTTGTTATAGAGTGTATTATGTACACTATATTATCAGCAGGTTATGAAGATATTTGAAATATTACAATAAATCGTATATTTGGTCTGTTTAAAATGTATTCACATGCTTATCTGCGTGTATACACGGTATGTATATAATTTAAAGCAGGTGTATGAAATGTGATACTGTAAATAAGGAATTATAAACTGTACTGTAAATATGAATTATAATGGATAAATTGTAACAAGTAATAGTGTGGGTACTGATTACATCTGTTCTAATATATGAAAAGTAAAATATAGGGTATGGCTGCGTAATAAGAATGCTGTATATAAAAACAGTAGTAATAACGATAGTAATAATAATAGTAATATTAATAATATATAGTTGTATCAATAGTAATATCAATACATGACATATGTTAATTAATTTCCGCCTACAAATATGATATTAGTCCGTAAATCTTATCCTTTCTCCGTCGCTCACACCTTGAATAAGTTTTCACATGTGCTGGTGAAGATTATTTAAACTTTAGAACGTTCAAAAAAAAAAAAAAAAAAAAATTCAAGGACTTCTGCAGTGTGCTGTTTTGTACTGGAAAATATAGGAGGTTGCTTTTGCTTATGTTCTGTTCTTTGTTCTTTTTGTGTTAATTGTTTTGTGTTGTACGTTCTACCGCCGGCTTACTGTGTTCTGCCGGCGGTATAGTTTGTATTCTTTTTGAAAATTACTTAATTAAATGTGGCCTTATGGCTCTGGTTAAGTTTGGGGGCCGGGTCCGTCGGGCTGTTGTCCATTGGGGGTCCTTGATCGGGTCTTCTGGCTTGTGTCACAGTGCTGGGCGGGGTAAACTCGTCTTCCCCGGGGGGGGGGGGAATCTTTCGCCGTAAACCTTCGGGTCGGCCCCTCCGGTGGATACATTACATTACACTTAAGCAACTAGCTTTAGATGAATCCAAAAACTTACCTCTAGCATCTTCAGTAGCTCTTACAGACTTTTATATAGATGACCTTATAACGGGGACAAGTAACTTGGAATTAGCTAAAGAGTTGATACTCCAGCTTGTCCAGTTGTTTGCGAGGGCAGGTATGACCCTGCATAAGTGGAATTCCAATGACGACAGTCTTCTCGAAGGTATTACAAGCAAGGAAAACTATTCATTTGTGGATTCTGGAAAAAGCGACTCCGTTAAAGTTCTAGGAGTATTATGGAAACCCCAACTTGACTGCTTTTCATTTAAAGTTACAATTCAACACAGGGACACTTATACGAAACGTTCCGTGCTGTCAGAAATTGCGAGGATATTCGATCCTCTCGGACTACGGTCCTGTAGCGACTAGGGTAAAACTGTTCATGAAGGAACTTTGGCTCTTAAATTTAGACTGGGATTCTTCGCTACCAGTAGCCCTTCTGGAAAGGTGGCTAGAATTTGTCTCACTGCTACCAAAACTTGAAACTTTAGTCATTCCAAGACATTGTTGGAATGAGGATAATATCACTGTCCACGGGTTCGCAGATGCGTCAAATGCCGCCTACGGTGCAGCTATTTATGCACAGTGTAGACGACCTGATGGCACTATATCAGTTCATCTTCTGTGCAGCAAATCCAGAATTGCTCCGGTAAAAACAGTCACTATTCCTCGATTAGAACTTTGTGGAGCATTGCTGTTAGCTAAACTCATGCAAAAGGTTAAGAAGGCCTTAGCCATTAAGGACTGTGCCACAATTTTGTGGTCAGGCTCCAATATCGTTTTAGCTTGGATAAATAAATCATCTCACGAACTTAAAAACCTCCGTGAGCAATCGAGTAGCAGCCATACAAGAGCTCTCTGCTAGCTGTCAGTGGCGACATGTGTCTTCGAAGGAGAACCCCGCAGATTTGATATCCAGAGGTTTATCTCCAGAGGATATCCTAAATAGAGAACTGTGGTGGACTGGCTCATCATTTCTGAAGGAAACAACCGAAGTAGTAGAGACTAGCGTTCCAGAATCTGTTGTGGACAATAGTGACTACTTGTGGGAACTCAAACCGAACATTAATTTGACTATTGCATTAGAAAATTCAGTTTTGGGTCATATTCTTGAGATTACCAATAATTATGCAAAATTAATTAGAATACAGTGGAACCCCGATCTATCGTTCCCGCATTCATCATTTTCCCGTATTGATCGCTTTATTTCTATGGTCCCTGCACAAACTGTATTCAAATAACGTTAACAATACCCGCATGCATTGTTCGTCAAAAATTCGCTTTCCCGTATTCATAGTTGTAAAATGTTTTTTCTGACCGAAATGAAATTGAAGATCAAGTGGATCAATATGGCTTACAAATTTAATTATTTCCTGGTATGATATCTTGGGTTGATAATGGTATAGATGAAGAGCTCTTACATCTAGCAGGGATGCGTATGGTATGAAATGTAGGGATTATATTTCCATTAATTTAGAGGCAACAACGTGCGGTATCCTAAGAATGGAAGAAACCTTCAACCTGTTGCAAAAATTGAAAATATTCGCGAAGAAGCTGAGAATAATATTCATGCCGATGAGACTGAGCCAACACTAGTGCCTAGTTTATCCTACGCAATAAAGGTTTTTAAAATTGTACGACTTCTATATACAAACATGAATACACATAAAAAGACAAAAAAAAATTGCAAATCTTGAAAATTTTGTTTAATTAAAAGATTAATGAAAAATCCAGTGTAAAATTACTGATTTTTAAAAAATAAGTATCACTTAATTTCTACACAGCTTCAATTTGTTTCTTTTACAGTTTGGTAACAAATTTAAAATTTTTGGTATGCTGTATATATTGTGTGTATTCATAAATACTGTTTTCTTCGTATTTTGACTTTAACCCGCATTCGTCGTTTTCCCGCATGCATCGTTTTTTACTACGCACCCCCTGAAAAACGATAGATCGAGGTTCTACTGTATTAAGTTTTGTTTTCAGGTTTCTCAACAATTCAAGAAGTCGGGTAAGGCTTCAAGGCTCCATCTCTGCAGACGAATATAAGGCCGCAGAATTAAGGTTAATAGCCTTGGTTGCAAGAATTTGGGCAAGGGTTTATATCAGTAGTTTGGTTCAGTTGCAAGAATTTGGGCAAGGGTATAAATCCCTAAAAGAGGGTAAACCCCTCACAGGTAAGGGATTTTTAAGTTCGTTAAACCCCTATTGTGATACGAACGGCGTCATCAGGGTTGGAGGTCGTCTTGGAAATTCCGATCTGGATTATGACGCAAAACACCAGATCATACTACCTGCAGGGAATAAATTAACTTGCTTGATTATGGAGTATTTGCACAAAAAATATTTTCATATTGGTCCACTAACACTCCTGTATTACACACGGCAGAGGTTTTGGCCTATAAAGGGCAGAAATCTTGCGAGGAAAATTGTCCATAATTGCGTAATTTGTACAAAAAACAAGCCTAGGGTAGTAGAGCAATTAATGGGAAATCCTCCCTCGGAGAGAGTTACTGTAAATACCCCATTTATAAACACAGGTGTAGATTTGGCTGGACCATTTCTCATTAGGTATAGAAACCAACGAAAGGGTACATTTCATAAGGTTTATATTGCCATTTTCGTCTGTATGGCCACTAAGGCTGTTCACATTGAGATAGTTTGTGACTTAATGACGCAAGCATTTATTGCAGCATTAAAGAGATTCTTTGCCCGACGTGGCAAATCTAAGACCTTGTTTTCAGACAATGGATCAAATTTCGTGGGTGCCCATTCAGAACTCAAACGATTGCATAGGTTAATCAATTATACAGACGAGGTACTAAGTAAGTTCCTTTCCTCTGAACAAATTAAATGGTCCTTTATCCCGCCCGGAGCTCCGAATTTTGGGGGACTCTGGGAGGCGGGAGTTAAGTTTTTCAAGCACCATTTATACAGGGGCGCAGGAAATATCAGGTTGTAACGAAAGTTTTCCGCCATATCTGCCTGAAAAACTAACTTCTAACTCCTTAAATAACTGTTTTTGAACTTTCGGTACCAAACCGGCATAGTGTCACATGATACAACAATAGTACTAAAAGATGTACTAATAATTCGTTGATATTCAGTAGCTGACTTTTTGCAACAGAACTGGAAGTAAATGATGGTTCTAATCCTCTAGAGTGATAGTTCTATTTGAGACACCCTGTACTTAATGATAACAATATTTTTTACAGATTTCACAACACAGTGTTATAAAGTAAGCCTCTTTCTTTCAAATGCCAAAAATCGTTTGACAAAATAGGAGCAAATACGCCAACGCGAACTGTGTGCTGACGATGTTTCCGGTGGCGGGAAACTTTCGTTACAACCTAATACAAATTTCAATTATGAAGAATTTTTAACAATAATTACAGAAATCGAAGGAATCCTAAATTCGAGACCATTGACCCCAATTTCGTCAGATATCAATGACCTAGAGGCCTTAACGCCAGGTCATTTCCTAATTGGTCGGCCCATAACCACAATTGTTGAACCAAATATTGTCGATGTTCCCATCAATCGCCTATCAAGATGGAAACGAGTTGAGAAATTGACTCAGACTATTTGGAAGCGTTGGAGCTTAGAATATCTGAGCCATTTTCAAAATCGCAATAAATGGAAATTTTTTAAGGATAACGTCAGCCCAGGTACGTTAGTAATTGTAAAGGAGCCCAATCTTTCTAAGTGCAAATGGCTTCTTGGAAGAATAGTAGAAGTTTTTCGTGGTAATGATAATTGTGTCCGAGTGGCCAATGTACGAACTGCTCACGGAATTTTAAAAAGACCCATTTCAAAGTTATGTATACTCCCTGTAAATGTTGATCAGAATTATTACTGTAATCGAAAAATATTCTGGATTTACTTATTTCTGTTAGTTTCTTATTGCTTTATTATGTATACTAATGTGTAGTTTGTTTACATTTATAATTGAACCATGTTAATTGAATGGTATTGCTCATATATATTTATGTAATGTTTATTACTGTATTGGAAATTTGTAGTAACTTTTACTGTTTGCTTGTTGGTTGAATGTTAAAACATTCCACGGGGGCCGGGATGTTGTAGCCCCTAAGGACTGTGCCTGCCGATGAAAGCGCCAAATTCTGTCAACCTCCTACACTTGTGGAACTTCAAGAAATTTGCGTCAGATAAGATACGCTCTCGAATCTATCGTAGCGGACCTATTGTGCGTTCGTCTCTCTAATTTTGTAGTGCTATAGTGCACCTCAGTATTTTGTTGTAAATATTGTAATATATAAAGTTTCTTTGGCCATTTAAGTGTTTTTAATTTAGTAAACCAGCGACCTGATTTTCATTAGTTTTTTCTTGCAATCTTTTCCAGATGGTAAGAGTTTCCGAGAACTGGCTTCACTCTCTTCTCAGCCTTCTTCCGAAACCGGTTGTCATCCTCGGAGATTTTAATCAGAAACATCGTATAGGGGGCAAAGTAAGCAACTCCCCTGGTTCGGAAGAAATTGCAAGGTGATACCTCAATAATAATGTTTGCCTCCTCAATTACACATGTGCCATCCGTGTGTCTCCTTCAGGACATGTATCCCTTATAGATTTGACTTTTGTTAGCCCTGACCTGTACCTAGGATGTCTCTGTAATGTTCACCCGGGTCTGTTTGAGTCTGATCATTATCCTATTGTTCCAGCTCCCGTTTCGGCCTGTTTTGCGCCGGCGTGTTTTCTGTACTGATTGGAGAGCTGTGGAGACCCATCTCAGCCAGGGGATTGCGTCTCAGGACTTACTTACGGTTGAGGGCTTGGAGCAAGGATATAAAGAAGCAGTGAAGCATCATTCGATGAGTATTAGTGTTAGGGAGAGAAAGAATCCTGCTTGATGGTATCCTCAATGTGCTCGGCTGCTTGGCCAAGAAAAAGTTCTTCCGCTTAGCCGAGGAGAATCTGTCTCGGGACTACTGGCTCGAATATAAGAAGTTTTCTTCCCGCCTCCGCCGTCGGATTCGCTCTCGGTCTCGGCAGTACTGGGATAACCTGTGCAACAATTCTAGTGGCGGACTGTATCCCATTATCAAAGCGGTGGCGCACAGGCGACCTGGGGATGACTCCCATCTAATCATTGAACATGAGTCAAGACTTTTCCCGGACCGTGAAGACCAAGCTCAAATTTTTACCTCATATTACGGGTTCATGGTTGGTTGGAAACTATCCCGTACGACCACAATCAGCAGGACGATAATTGGGACAAGGCGTTCTGGGTCGTTGAATTGAATAGGGCTATTCAAAAATCCATAATCTCATCTGCAGACGAAGATGATATTTCAGCTACCCGTTTCAAGGCCCTCCCCCCTTCAGGTAGGGCCCAACTCTTGGCTACTCTCAATGTTCTGCTGAGCTTCGGAAAGGTTCCAAAGGGCTAGACGTCGGCAATCATCCTACCTATTTGGAAATATGGTCGTCCTAAGTCAAATGTATCGTCCTACAGCCCAATATCTTTCACGTCGACGGGTTGCAAAATCATGGAGCGGATGATTTTAGCCTGACTATTGGACCACGTAATGAGTAAAAGGATTTTTCATCCCCGCCATTTCGGCTTTCTGCCCAATAGTGATTGTCTCAGAGCTCTCCGGATATTTTGGAAGATATCCAAGAGGCCAGGCAGCAAGGGAATTTCGTAGTTGCTGTCAAGCTGGACATTCATTCTGCATATGACTCTGTGTGGAAGGACGTCTTTGTTTACAAGATGGCTATGGTAGGAATCGAGGGCGTGGTCAGCAGATGGATTGCCAACTGCTTTTCGTACGGTCACTGAAGGCTCGGTGGAGAGGTACCTATTCTCACACGGTCCGGTCACTCAGGGGTGTTCCTCAAGGGACGGTGCTCTCCCCAATTCTGTTCATGCTATGTATGTGGGACATTTCCGAAGTATTCGACCCTGATGTCCGGTTTATTGTATACGTTGACGACGTGGTTGCTTACATTAATCAAAAAGACCCTCAAAAGGCATTTATTACAAGAAGCTCTGGAACAGTTGCATCAATGGTGTGCATACTGGAAACTCACTTCGGTCGGACAAATGTGAGGCCATAAACTTTTCTCTGAACCGTAGGGTCCCTTTGCAACACATCAGGATTCATGGCTCGCCTTTCTCCTGAAGTAGATAGATGAAAATCCTTGGGTGCAGGTTTTCATGAAACCTCTGTTTTAAGGACCATATCGAAGAAGTTCGCAATAAGTGCGCAAAGCGGCTGAACTTATAGAAGGATTTTCTTCCCCTCGTTGGGGAGCTAGGACCTCTGACCTATTATCCGTAAGTAAATTTAATTATCCGGGGTACCATTGAGTACGCTTGTCCGATCTACCAAAATTTAGCTGAGTCGGAATTAAAAAACTTGTCATCATTTATAACGCTGCGCTGCGCTCCGCTTTGCTCTGGGTGTCCCAAAGGGGACCCCGCTCCCCAAGATCTACCCGGAATCAGGTCAGTACCCTCTCTCACTTAAAATCATCATCTGAACTTTGCGAGCGATTTCGATTAGCGAATCGCAATTTCGGATTTCTTAATCGTCATTTGGCAACGGCTGGCCGCTTGGCAAAGTTTGTTTACAATCTGAATTGCAATTTGCATTTATTATTACATTTTTATTAGTTTTATATATGAATTTAAACCGTGCCGTCGGATATTATCTCCAAAATGAATGGAGGCGAGCTGAACGGCAAGCTGAGACGGTTCAGGAAACCGCTTCAAGACGAAGAATTCGTAACGAAGCTGATAGTCTACATCGCTCAAAGCGCGTGTGTATACGAAATGATGATGTTGAAGAACATAATTGTGGGACTATGTCCGAAATGTGCGTTTTTTGTGGGGCTCTTTATTGGAAAGAAGAGAAAAATACAGCCTATAAATATACCAAATGTTGCCATGATGGAAAAGTTGACCTACCGACATTTCCTGATGCACCGGAACTTTAAAAAAAAATTCTAACTGAAAATTCACCGGATGCTAAAAATTATCGTCAGAGGATTCGTGAATATAATTCAGCCTTAGCATTCGCTTCGATGAGAGCACAAATCAAACCACCACCTGGATCGGACCCTACTGTTATCGTTTGCATGGTCAAAGCTGGCATGTTACTGAAAGCAAAGTTAACGGCGTGGGATGAAGCACCAATGACACATGTATATCCCTTCTTAGCTGTTGATAGACTTTTACAAGATCTCACGAATTCTAAAAAAACCTTTTGGGGGCAAAGTTATGCTATTAGGTGGAGATTTTCGCCAAGTCCTTCCTGTAATTTCAGAGGTTCAAGAACATTGGCTGTTGCAAGCTCCATAAAAAAAACCACTCTCTTTGGTTGAAGTTTCACAAGTTATACCTGAACAAAAATATGCGTGCCCTTGAATCTGAGAGGGATTTGGGGAATTGCTTGTTTCTCCAAGAGTGTTTTACTCTCCAAGAGTAAAAGAGTGGCTCAACGATTAAGTTACCTTCTCAGAGCTACAATACAAGACCCTGTAAAGCAATGGTACAGTGATATAGATTTTTCCAGTGTGAGCCACATTCTTACTGTTACTAATGAACGATCCATGGAAATCAATAATAATGTGTTGGAATGTATGCCAGGAAATGAAACTGTTTATAAAGGTGTTGATACAATAATCAGTGAAGATCCTCAAGATCAATTGACATTTCCTGAAGAATTTTTAAATTTTTGACGCCAACTGGCTTGCCTCCATATGAGTTAAAGTTAAAAAAAGGTTGCATTATAATGCTATTAAGACATTTAGCTCCCTCTAAAGGATTATGCAATGGCACATGCCTAATTGTTACTGAATTGCAGCAAAACATTATCCAGGCAAAATCCATAGACAGTAGAGACAATTTTCATTCCTCGAGTACCTTTGATTCCATCTCAGACTAACATGCCTTTCAAGTTTAAACGTATGCAATTTCCCATTCGTTTAGCCTTTTCTATGACAATTAATAACTTTGGAAAAGATATATTTGGCCAAACTTTTGAAAAGATATATTCGGTGCTCAATGAGCCAGTTTTTAGTCATGGACAACTCTATGTTGGTTTATCAAGAACACGATAATTTGAATCTGTTACTGTGGTAGCTCCAAAATGTGAAATTTTTAATTGTGTTTACGAGGAAATTTTCTGCAATTGATTAAATGTGTATATACTTGCTTTCATACTTTTGGTGAGAGAGGGGGGGGGGGGGGGTTAGTATAAACTTTTGAATTTGCTTTTTATATTCATTCTTCAGCAATAATATTAAACTTCATTTTTTTCTAAAAAAGTTATATTTGTATCAATTTTGTAACTCTTACTTACTTTTGTCTTTTATGCATGTACAAAATTTAATTTTACAGTTAACATTAGCTAGGCTAGAGCAATCGAGCATATGGTGTGCGAGCGAAGCGAGCACGGATTGCGAAGCAATCCGTAGGGAACCGCGCAAGCGGTTCCCCGTGGGTTGGCGAACGATAGCGAGCAGTGGGCGGTAGCCCCCTAGTATCATTTAATTTTCGTCTTCAATTTATTCATTTTATAGCAAATTATTATTTGTTATACAGTCATTTCGTGTATGCATTAACCCTACAAGGCTCAATTTTTGTTCTGTGTTTGAAATAAATATATGTGATAATGTTGTGTATTTTTTTAAACTATTTCTCCCCACCTAATAAACTATTATTTTACTAGAAAATCAATTTTTTATTTAAGTTTTGTATGTGGTACACTGGGCCTTAGCTATACTTTTTTGATGTTTATTTTAAAATTTAATATTCAAATAATTTCTAGATAGGACGAACTCCAACACACAGTAATTTTTTCCGGGTCAAAACTCTTTAACTACTTTTTGTTAATTTTCTAAAATAAACAAAACCACTTTCGAAAGATTACTGTTTAAATTTCAATCAGTTTTGGCAATAATATGAACAGTAATGACATCTGCGCGAAATAGCCTGAATTAAGTCGTTGCTATCGACGTATAAATAATCTTAAAAACCGACAGATGTCCATACTAGTATTTTATAGACGTAGAAGAATAATTAAAGGGATTGTTCCACATATGGTACCAGGTGCCTTGTAGGGTTAAGATTGCTTTCTTCGTATTTTGACTTAACCCGCATTTGTCGTGTTCCCGCATTCATAGTTTTATCCAACGCACCCCATGAAAAATGACGAATCGAGGTTCTACTGCATCAATTAGACAGCGAGAGCATGCCTCCTTTTTTTTTTTCCCTTTTCTTTCTTTTCCCTTTTAGGTTCTGGAAGGGAGTGGGATTTTTAAACCCAATAGCAGGCAGAATGTCTTGATCATACTTTTCTTTGCCTTGTGATAATTTTCTTTTATTTTCTTTCAGTGTCTTCGCAGAAATAAATCCAGAAAGAGGAACCAAGAGTAAGAAGAATAAAAATATTGCTTTAAAAAGAGTATTAAATTTAACAAATAAGTTAATGAGTTTTCAAAATCCTTTTCATTTACCAGCTTATTAAAATGTGTAACATCAGTAATAACACTAATTGTTTCGTATTTGAAATTTAATTTTGAGTTTAGTCCCCAGATGGCACAGTACGTTAAAAGAATAATAAAATTATGCTTTGCGAGCTGGCAACTTGCATGTAAAAATTTAGTTTTGTGTTCGATTTTGCTTGTGCTTGCTTGGTGTTTGCAGCATGTTGGCTGCTCGTATTGTATCTAGCATTTGCTAATTTTAGAAGTTTTACTTGTTTTTACCAGCTGTTGAGCTTAATGTTTTAATAAAAAATATTTTAGAATAACTGAATTTATATATTTGGAAGCTATCAACGAAACATGGTCCTTTGAATAGCTGGAGCATTTTGAATTCTGTTTACAAGTTACTCTAAAAATGGCTAAAAGTGACACTGTTTTTAATCAAAAACAAGGATATATTAAGTGTCAAGTTACAAGATGGAATAACATTTTGAAGAGTGGTGCTGTATCTGAAGATAAGGTGGAAGTCAAGCAAATATTGTCTTCTATTGATAAATTGCATGCTAAATTGAAAGATTTGCATTGGGAATGTTATGAAAAACTTAGATGAAGAGTCTTTCGAATTGAACTTGAATTCCCTACAGGAGGACCTCAAGGAATGTGAAGTGAGTTATAGAAAGTTTCTTAATTCACACACAAATACAGTTTACAATATAACAAATGGTTCTAGTTCGTCCCCTGGGTGTTGTAAATTGAAATTACCGTCAATTAATCTTCCCGAGTTTTCAGGATTATACGTGGAATGGTTGTCATTTAAGGCCCAATTTATATCATTGATTCATGAAAACTGTGAATTATCCGAACAACAGAAGTTGTTGTACTCAGTCGGCACTTAAGGGTAATATATGCCAGGCAGTTAATTACTGTAAACGATACATATAATAGTCTGTTTGAAATGTGAATCCGTGTCTAGTTTAAGTCAGATGCTGGATAGAATAGAAAATAATTTGAGGTCGTTAAAACAATTGAAGTTAGAGTCCAATCCGCTGTGTGAATCCATATTAATTTATATAATTAATCAAAAGGTTGATAACGATACACGTAAATTAATTGAAATGGAATTGGGCTCTGAGGTCCCTACTTGGGATAAATTTACTTAGCTTTTGACTAAACGATGTCAGGCTTTGGAAAATATCAATAGGTATACACCTGGAATATCTGAAAATAGACGCGACCCTCCCCCTAAATACAAAGCTTTGGTTGTAAAAAATAATAAAAATAATTGTTTGCTAGGATGTTTCGAATCTCATCCCATTTTCTGGTGTAAGAGATTTATAGACTCGTCTGCTGATGAACGACTTAAAATTGTCAAGAAATTTAACTTATGCTTTAACTGTCTGGGATTCCATTCAAAACTGAACTGTAAAAAGATGCACTTAAAGTGTAGAACATGCAATCGGAACCATTCAACAATGTTACATGGAGCAAATTTCTCTTTTGAATCCAAAAATAAACAGAGCGTAAGTGAACAGAACTTACCCTCTCCACTGAATGAAAGAGGTGGAGGGAAGCAGGACGTCGCTGAATCGCAAATGTTAGATAATTTGAGTGATAAAAATCAGAACGCTCCTTCTTTGTATTCATTTAATAATAATCGAAACGTATTGTTGTCCACAATAAAAGTTAGGTTAATTAGATCGGATGGTTCGTGGGAGAACCTTACAACTTTATGTGTTTCAGGTTCAACAAAAAATCTTATCACTGAAGAGGCAGCAAATTTGTTAGGTTTTCAAAAACTAAATTGCAGAGAAAAATACTGTAGTTCCAATTGTTAAAAAGATTCGCACCCGTATAGCTAATGATAATGAGTCATTTAGTAGAGAACTTGAATTTTTAATTTTGCCTGAAATTACAGGAAATGTTCCGTCTGAGAAAATTGACATTTCCTCTTTCAACCTACCCGAAAATTTAAAATATGCAAACCCACAGTTTTATATACCTCAAAAGATATCGCTTTTGCTGGGGGGGTGAGGTATTTTATGAATTGCTAAGGGGAAATAAAATTAAACTACCGGGCAACAATGTCATTTTAGTTGAGACTGTTTTCGGTTGGATGGTGACAGGCTCTATTCCAGTTCCCTACCCAAATGATTCTCAATGTTATTTTATGCAGGATCGCGTGGAGGAAGGTTTGCAGAGATTTTGGGAATTGGAGTATATCGGCGTTTCACAAGATGTTAACATGGAACGATAAGGCCATGATTCTTTTTAAAAGTTCTGTATGTTACAAAGAGGGAAGGTACGAGGTTTGGTTGCCATGGAAACGAGATTTTAAAGAGCTAGGATACAACTATCAGGTAGCCAGGGGGTGACTGGACCATTTAATCAGAAAATTTCAGAGGAATCCTGCAAAGTATGATGAATACTGAGAAATTCTGGACGATTATGAAAAACTGGGAATAATTGAAAAAGTTTCGAACGACAAAGTGCAAGCAGATAAGCCTCTATTCTACTTGCCATTTTCTATGGTATATAGGAATTCTGTTAGCTCAAGTAAGCGAATGGTATTCGACGCAAGTGTACATGCAGAGGGTAAATTGTCACTGAATGACTGCTTGTACACTGGACTAAATCTTAATCCACTCATATTTAACGTGTTTATTTTTTTTTTTTCGCTTTAGCAAAGTTATCGTTCTTGCTGATATCGAGAAGGCGTTTCTGCATATATCATTGAACGTAAGTGACAGAAATGTAATCAGGTTTTTGTTTCCGACTTCTAATCCTGCAGTGCACTATTCAAGGTATGAAATTCAAGTCTACCGATTTTGTCGTGTGCTTTTCGAGAGTCAACGCGAGCCCATTCTTGCTCTCTGCTACCATTAAAGAGCACATTAAAAAGTTTTGTGATGTATATCCTGCTACGGTAGAGATGCTCGACACTTGCCTCTACGTGGATGATCTGGTTGGAGCACTCGATGATGTTTCGTCTGCCTTTCAGATGTCATTCGAGGCCCGGAAAATTATGGCTGAGGCAGGAATGAATTTATGCAAATGGAGCTCCAACAGCGAAGAGTTGGTGGGAAAATGGAGAAGTAACGGGTACAGAACTCATCCAATTCATGAGAATAACAACCCGGATGAGATGCATAAGGTCCTTGGCCTTCCGTGGAATGTCAATCAGGATTACATTACTTTGGAACTGGAGCACTTTATGAGGTTCAACCCAGAAGATTCCATCACGAAAAGAGTAGTGTTACAAACGACGGGGAAAGGTGTTTGATGCATTTGGGTTTCTGAGCCCTTTCACCATCCGACTTAAATGTCTTTTGCAGGAATTGTGGATTAGAAAATGTATGTGGGATGCAGCTCTACCACCCAACCTTCTAAAGTTGTATACTCAGTGGAGGTAGGAATTGAAGATGTTTGAGAATCTGAAAATTCCTAAAATGATCTTTAATTCAACATTGGAAGATCCAAGTTAGCTTGAAATCCATGCATTCTCGGACTCTAGCTTACGAGCGTTCGGAACGGCTATATTTGCGGGTGAAAAATAATGGTAAAACGTCGGTGAACCTCGTTGCATCAAAGAGTCGTGTTGCTCTATTAAAAAAGTTAACTTGCCGGAATTTGAATTGATGGGTGCGTTATTGGCAGCCAGACTCGCAAATGAAGTAGAACAAGTTATAAGCGAAAAGGAGTACCTAGAGTTTATTTCTGGACAGACTCTCGGATTGTATTGTTTTGGATTAAAGGACCTCACCAAAAGTGGAAGCAGTTTGTCTCCAACCGGGTGAAGGAAATTCAGACCCTGAGCGATCCCGAAACTTGGTTTCACGTACCAGGAAAAATGAATGTTGCTGATATTATTTCTAGAGGTGTGAGTGCAGAAACTCTTTTGACAAATGAATCCTGGTGGTCTGGACCGGAATTCCTGAGAAAAGACGAAATCTCCACATTCGAGTGTAACGACTGAGTTCCTGATGATGACTATAGGTCAGAATTGAAAAAGGAGTGGTGTACTGTGGATCGAGACGCATGCCTTGCCCTGACGAATCGGGGGATTTTCTTCGACAGTCTTCTTAGTGTAACGAATAACTTTTTTAAACTTATTCGAATTGTTTCTTATGTATTTAGATTTATTTTTAACTGCAGAAATTCAGGAAAGAAGTTGACTGGTTATTTGAATGGTCAGGAACTGAAAAATGCAGAACTATTTCTTCTGAAGACAGCTCAAATGTGGCACAGATAACGCCCTGGATAAGTACGGCAGAAACAATGAATGGGGGTTTTTCACTGCTCAAAACCCCGACGAGAAAGTGCTTCCAGAGTGGATGAATTCTTCGAAGGAAACAAACAACATTCCTTGCCGTGATATCAATTCGTTCTTCTCCAACATGAAGGTCGAACACGACACTAACTGTTTAAATCAAAATATCACCGCTCCAATCACCAATCTTGGATCGCCAATCCAGAATAGTAACTACATTTCCTGCAGGTCAGACAGGTCCTGTAGGGAAACAACTAACTTATCGTGTGATAGGTTGGTAGCCGCGGATCGTATAGTGGCAGTAGAAATTTTTTTATCAAGATTACGTTCTTAAAACATTTTCTCTAAATGTAGTAATAATTACGAGAATGAAAATACACTAAACATAACGAACCATAAGGCTAATTTAATACTCTAGATTATTTATTTGTAATACTTCAATGCTCATTGCCATTACACTAAGCTTCAACACCTTTGCATATTAAGTGATTAAAATAAAATCAAGGTAATGTATGCATACACTAATGAAAATTAAAAAAATAGTTATATTCACATGATAAAATTGTAATGAAACTAAAATTATTTATACTCTTAAAAAAAATGATCATCTCAAAGGTACATCACAGAAGTACAGACGCCTTGATATAAATTCCCGAGCAAACTACATACCTCGTCCTTGAGTTATTTATATTTACACAATTTTAAATATTTAAAAAAAGGACTATCACAATAATGCTATTAAATCTGACCGGATACGCTCACTTTCTTGGCTGTAGTGCTTAGTATGAAGGACAAATTTAATCGCACATGGATGAACAACACTGGAGGCACAAAGAATTTCCTGCGAAGCACAATTTAATCACACATAGATGACAACACTGGAGGCACAAAGAATTTTCTGCGAAGACAGATGCATACCAGCCTCGGGAACTCTCTCAAGACGTTGAGAACAGCGACATGGAGAACGGCGTCATCACGCACACCATCACTGATTGCGCGGCTAACTGTACGTAAAAATGCACTATTGAGGGAATAATACCGTAAGCGGGTGTCGGTTGAGTTGGCGACTCTTTTTTGTCGCCAGCGGCTAACCTTGGCGACTTTTTTTGAGCGCCAAACAAAACAAACATACGTTGACACATAACTAACAAAATGAACCCCAAACTATAACACACTAAACACATAAAAACATTTTTAGACATATTTCAAATGCAATTATGAACAAAAATCACATAAACAAAGCACTACCTCTGGGCTATGGGTACGCCAAAAAATAAATAAACCATAACCTTAATCATATACAAAATGCCAAAATAAGTTTCTGCACATAATTATACAGCAAAATTTCCCTTAAAACGTTAAAATAACAATTTTAAATTAATAGAAAAACATCAAATAAACCAACTACCCCCCCCCCCCCCACACACACACACAACTCCCCACAAACAACTCAAAAATACATATATTGAATCATATTTAACGTGAATAGTGCACGTGATTTCAAGAAAAATATACTGCAAATATTTTCATAAAAAGTTAAAAACACTCTTTATAAATAACATAAAACTACTATAATAAACCGACTACTTCCTCCCTCACGTGCTTTTTGCAATTTAATACCTTCAAAACACACAACATTTACACTATTAATCACACTAGAATCAAATCTGATCTCAAACAACTCAAAAGCCTTACATATTAAACCTAGAAATTGTACGGGAATTCTGTAAATCAGGAGCAAATGCATATCACAAATAAAATTAACCATCCCTCTTAAAACCTTAAAAATTATTACTTTTTCGGACCAATTCACAAAAAAATAACATAACATACTGAAAACCTTACATAATTATGAAAACATAAGACCATAAATATTCTCAACTATATACTGGTGTACCGTAAAGCAAGGAATAAACATTTAAATAAATAAAAGCACCACATACCTTAAATTTTATTCATGAACAACGTGCGTTCATCTCAAAATAAATCCATCAGAAGCATTCAAATAAGCATAACAACTGTACCTCAACACAGTCGCAACATTTTCAAATGTTTGTCGAAATTGACTTGATAAAGAAATAAGAAACAACTCAGCGTATAAATTCCGAACCGATATCATTACAGCTCTACACAAATTACCTACATTTATTATAAAACCAAGCAAAAATTACACTTTTCAAAAATAACCATTGTAAAATACAAAACTTCAGCAGACGACGCGACACGACTTCCTTCCCGGCGAATTCAAGTTCAGTTATTTTGCCAGTTAAACTCCTTGAAATTCGTTCAACCAATCACATAATTCCTTCCAACAGTAGTTTCTCATGACATCATAAAACAACACAACTCCGCCGGACGGGTTGCCGAATAGCTAATCTCGATTGGCAACGCTGCCAGGACTGTTTACTACAAATAGTAAGCTTTGGCGATGGACACCCGCTTACGGTATTATCCCCACTATTGATTACGTAACAAACAAATTAACACATTTTTCAATTACTTGTCTATTCACACAAACGTACACCTCCAGAAGACCGAAAATCAGGGTGCGTGCAATTCGATCACGTGCATGCTGGGAAAGCAGAACGATGAGAAAGCTTCATTTTATCGAATCCCTTTGGATCGTAACGTTGATTCCTTTTCTCACATGAAATTTGTATCCAGTTTAGTCTTGATACGATGTTCTTTACCTTTTTTAGTTGATTTTACATCTTTATATATTAAAGAGATTATTTTTCTTTACTATAGCAGAACCGGCGGACGTGACGCCTTCCTTCGACCCCACGCCCGCCGGGATCCTCACGTGCTCAAAAAAATTACACTCGCATTCCACTTCACTTCATTCTCCCCGGCAATCGGCATCCAAGCCCGACACTGCGCAGCCGGATTGCGAGGGAGAAAGAGGAAGAAGGGAGGCAAGCATCGGTGACACAGTATAACAATTGCAAGGCAGCCGGCCTTTCGTCGGAAGCAGCTGTAAAGTTGTTTACAAACAATTGAGAGAAGGGGATGTTTTGATTTCAACACAACATCGTACCACCAAGAAGATGTGTACAGCAAACCTGCAATCGTTTCGCAAAACCACCAACTTGGTTTTGCAGACTTAAGTAAGACTCCCTATTTTGGAACTTCTGGTTTTTTCGAAAGCCTAACGTCCCCTTATCAAAGTCTGGCCCCGTGCCCCGTAAAAAGTGAGCCGATAGACTCTTGTTCGTTTTCAGCGCCTCCTCAAGAATACACGCCGCTGCTGGACGTCAGTCTACCGGAACAGGTCATTGTAAAAAGAGAGCCAAGCTTTGACAGTAGTAAGTTCGAGCAGCAGCCTTTTCCTGCAGTTACACCGCTGACAACAGCTTTGTCATCTCTACAAACCACTTACATGGGACATTTTACATTTTCAAGAGTGATGATGCCGCTAACTCCGCCCAGTTCTGAACCTGGCAGCGATTCTGTGGATTCGCTGTCTGTGAGAACGACACCTCCACCACCTTCCGGCACATCTTCCAACAGTTTTATCGGTGGAATAACAGAGACACGAGACAATCATGGAACTCCTGTGTATAATAGACGAAATAACCCTGAGCTTGAGAAACGGCGGACGCATTGCTGTGCTTTTCCGGGTTTTACAAAAGTTTATACAAAAAGTTCCCATTTAAAAGCACACCAAAGAATTCATACAGGAGAAAAGCCATACATGTGCTCATGGGACAAGTGCGACTGGTGTTTCGCTAGATCCGACGAGCTTACCCGTCACTTCCGGAAGCACACCGGAGCTAAGCCTTTCAAATGCAAAGTGTGCGACAGGTCCTTCGCCCGATCTGACCATCTGGCTCTGCACATGAAGAGACACCTTCCGAAGAGCAAGTAATCCACAGAACTCTTGTATGTGACCACAGCTGTCCAGTTTGCTCATGGGCGAATCAAAATCATCCCATCATGATTTTTGATCAGCGAGTCTTCAATTCTGCTTTGGAACGAATGTGGCTAAATATGAGTCGCAAGTGTGCGACAAGTTAACAGATCATGCATTTCTTCTTCAACTCTTGTCCTTCAGTCTGCTCATATCAAACCAATCAAAATCATCATCCTTTTTATTTTTACTTTTTCCCTTCTGTCACTGGAGTATAACTCAGTTTACTACATCGCAGTTACCAACTGAAGACTAACTACAGATAACAGTATACTCTTCTTAGCCCATGTTTGCTTTCGAGTCTGCTTCTTATAAATTTATCCCTAGCATTTTTCTTTCGATTGTTTGACAAAATCACTCAAGTATAGGATACAAGTAAAGAACACACCAGCTGAAGAGCTAGTTAAACGTAATCGAAATGTATTTTTGTTTGTGGTTTCCTGGTGTTTAGTCCTCTTCCTTTATTTTTAATTGTTTTTAATGTCTTGATAAAAATGCGCCTTCGATATATAGTATAGAGTAAGTGTAATGTCTACATACTCAGCAGCGGGTGTAGAACTTTTCTTGATACGCGGAAGCAGAATTTACGTTGCGCACTTCATAAGAATAATTCAGATCCAGTGGCGTGGCCAGAAATTTTTCATGGGGGGAGGGTTACGACTACTGCAACAAACAAACAAAAAAGGGAAGTATAATCAAAAGATCCGCTAGGGATATATGTTTACTACCTGTGAATTAATCAATTGTGTATGCATACATGTAAACAATATGGTTTACTAAAGTGTCCAAAGTTAAAAGTATTGAATTTGTAAATTCAATCGGCGGGGAGTGTTTCGTATTTGAAATTTAATTTTGAGTTTAGTCCCCAGATGGCACAGTACATTAAGAGAATAATAATAAAATTATGCTTTGGCAGCTGGAAACTTGCACGTAAAAGTTTAGTTTTTGTGTTCTATTTTTGCTTGTACTTGCTTGGTGTTTTGCAGCATGTTGGCTGCTCGTATTGTATCTAGGATTTGTTAATTTTAGAAGTTTTAATTGTTTTTAACAGCTGTTGAGTTTAGTGTTTTAATAGAGAATGTTTTAAAATAACTGAATTTGTTTTTGGAAGCTATCGACGAAACACTAATTATCTTTAAAATGTCTATTATGTGGTGGTTTATTTGCTGCTATTTACTTTATTGTTATTGCTACTACTCTTGCTATTATTTTGCTATGCTAACTTCAAAAAACATACCCATTTTGCCTAAAATGTTAAACTTTACCGATAACATTATTTTGTAAAACAGAAGACTAAATGACCATTGCCGAAAAACAAAAAAAGAAGAATGGAATGCATTCTGAAAAACGAGGAGTAGGCACCATCGTAAGTTAGCCTTTTTTAGGGGGGGGGGCATGTTAATAGATTGATTGGAAACTGCTGACATAGAAAATCATGCCCCATATAGGATTTTTTTTTTTTAAACCCCAGTGCTGCTTTTACCAACATTTTTCTGAATAACTTCTTTGACCATCTATTCAAACATTCTATTTATAATTTCGGAACCATATAAAACCATTATTTGTTTCATAAATACACCCCTTGAAAAGGAGGCAATATCAATAGACTACTTGATTTCTATTTAAAAAAGTGAGAATACAGATATTTTGAATAACACCATACATTGAGAGAGGCTAGGGGACTCAAGACTTATAAATCTACTCATGTTTGTCAAATAAATATTTATCTATAACAATGCTTTAAGTTTTTATTTTTTATAGTAGTACTTTATGGAGCAGGCTTTTGGTAGTTCTTAGTCGCTGAATCTCATTTTAACCTATGGGAAAAATTTAAGTACTTAATTCGTTAACGGATACATTGTAGGATACATTTTAACGGATACATTTTTAGAGATGCAAGGAATATTGATTTGGTCAAATACTGAATACTTGGTCATTACCATGGACTGAATACCAAACATTTGGAAGCCGAGTATTAAATTTTTTAAAATTTCATTTTAATTGTAAATAATATGTTGCTTTTTTAATTTGTAACTGAATACTAAATAAAGACAAAAATTTATTATATATTATTTGTAGTGCTTAAAAACATACAAGTTTTTCTGTGTAAAAAAAAAAACTAGGTCATGAACAGATATTTTTTACAAGGTTAAATATACTGTGTTAAATGGGATTGATCAGGGATCAGGTAAGTATACATAATCATACCATGCTCTAAGCTTTGCAGCCGCTGAGCAAAACATATTTGGCAGCTTTTCAAAATTGTGTTTGTAATTGAGGATCTGAAAAGATTCCCAATTAGCTTAAATACGAGTTAGGGCCCCTTAGAAATACCCCCCCGCCCATGAAGGGCACCACACCCATAGGCCTAGATCCCTCGTGTAGATAATCGACCTTAATCCCACAACACTGAGAAGATTTCCTTCCCAATAAAGAAAAACTGTCTGTTAAGGACTCAACTGTAACAAACTTTTTCGTGAGCTGGCACCATATGCTTGGAACTGTTTTTTTTCTTTCTTTTTAAATTAAAAAACGACCCAACAGACAGACAGTGTAGCAGAGAATGTGTTGTTTACTGTGTGGACGAAAGTTTCAAGTACTGTAAAAGCACCGTTTATACGTCTTTCAATGGAACAGTCTAAAACTGCGCATAAACGAAAAGACGTAGAACTGAAACATTACACAGGGAAACAGCTATTTTGGTGCCCTGGTGGTTGGACCTAATTTTGAATGAATTTGATGCCCTGAATTCAAATATGGCATTATTTTTTGCCAAGGAGCTCACATTTTTAAGATATAACATTTTAGTTAAATTCACATATCACAATTTTAAATTAAGTCAATGAATTAATTTCTGTGACATTCTTGAATGTTTCTTATGACAGTCCCTTATTAAACTCCAAAAGTAATCTGCCATCATATGGGTATCCCATCTTCCTTGATAGCGATCTTCCATAGTTTTAATGTCCTGGTGAAATCTTTCGCCTTGTTCTTCACTAGTGTCTGCTAAATTTTACGGAAAATTGTCTGTGTAAATAGTGCACCTTAATACTCATGTTACAGCCAAGGGATGTGAAACTATTCAACATCTCGTTTACCAGCTGAACGTAGTTTTCAGCTTTGCGTTTGCCAAGGAAGTTATCGATAACTGCGATAAAGGAAGTCCAAGCTTTTCGCTCAACTTCATTCATCGGATTTATGAAGGCAGGATCCTTAATGAGTTTTCTTATTTGCGGGCCATCAAATATTCCTGCTTAAAGTTCCTCCATACTCAACTGAGGCATTATTCTTCCAATATATGCAAAGCAGGGTCCGTTCTTGTCAAGAGCTTTTACAAACTGCTTCATAAGGCCCAGCTTGATATGCAGTGGAGGAAAGATGATTTTCTCTCGTTTAACTAATGGGTACTTAATGATATTTTTTTCTCCAACATCCATATTTTCTCTCTTAGGCCATTCTTTTCTAAACCAATGGTATGTTTTGTCTCTACTATCCCACAGGCACAAGAAACATGGGTATTTGGTGTGACCACTCTGCTGTCCAAGAAGGAAGTTTACCATTTTTAAGTCCACACAAATCACCCATTGATGTTCATAATATTTTATCCTCTCCAAGACCAGAGCAATGGTGTTATATTCTTCTTTCATTTTCATTGAGTGAGCAATTACTATTGAACCATATATGTTCCCATTGTGCAGAAGGACACACTTTAAACTGAGCTGTCAATAAATAGACGCCAGTCACGTGGGAAATATTCAGGAAGACCCATTTTTCCAGGAGTCCTCTAGTTTCATTACAAAACACAAGATTGTTTTCTTCAGAAAAGAAAGGCAGTAGATCTTTTTCTCTTATACGGTAAAAAGTAATCTTTTTATTGTTGCGCGTCAGCAACTAACTTGAAGAAACTAGAGACGGTCCAGCTGAGTGCTGCCCGTATAATTACTGGGCTGAAGCGTAGCTGCCCTTCGGAGATTGTCCTTTTTGAGGCAGATCTGATACCACTTGAGACTAGAAGGAATGCTGCTCTTGTAAAATACTTCAATAAACTATCTAGTTATGGTAATTGCCATAAAACTTCAGTCTACCTAAACAGTTGGATATGCCGACAAAGGCTGAAGAAAAACAGTCCTTTTAGTCAAGTTGCAACCCTGAATTTACCTAACCCTAATGTTGAGCCTCATTCATTGGAGTACTGCCTTGACCCCTCAGAGGGTCTCTCTGGGGTGTATTTTCATTTTAACTTCTCTTCCCCACTTTCTAAAAAAGAACTTTTGGCAGTTCATCTCAAACAGCTGGCTTTGGAAGTTATTGCCAGTATTCCCGAAAATGCTATTAAGATTTTTACTGATGGTAGCAAAATGGCTGGGCTTGCAGGTAGTGGCATATATATTGACCCCCCATGACAAAATGTCAATTAGCCGACGTAACCCGGACTTCTGTTCAGTGTTTAGAAGTGAGCTAATTGCGATTAATGAGGGGCTTGAGGCTGTCCTATCAATGAAGGATTATGGAGAACTCTGGATTTTATCAGATAGCCGTAGCTCACTTCAACATCTTCACAAATAGTTTCTGATAGGTGGCATGACAAGCATCTCAATCTTAAATAAACTAAATGAGATATCGCAGCATCACGAGATTCATTTACAATGGATCCCTTCGCATGTGGATATCCATGAGAACGAGCTTGCAGACAAACTTGCAAGGGAGGGATGCAATCACCCCGATTCCAACTTCATCTTCCCTTACCTTCCAGGAGTTGTACTCCCGGAAAAAGGAACAAATTATGGCGGATTGGAGGGTTCCTCCAACTCACCACTGGTATATGGGTAAGAAACCGGGAATTGCCCTTGCCCTCGAGTGTGATAGAGGTTCCTCAACTGCACTAACAAGACTTGCCAGTGGGCCCATTAAGTGCCTCTCGTTTTCTGGAGGGAGAAAGAAGTACGACTCCTGCTCAAAGTGCGGCGTACAAGAGGCTTCGCCCCGGCACATTTTGGATTGTTTGGGCCTCTCTAGGGAGGACATCTATGCAACTCCCCTTCTTGTGCTGGACTTTTTAAGAGTCAATGGAATTCTGGATCTTGTCTGACTCCGTCAGACTTTGGAGGATAAGAAAGAAGAAGAAGAAGAAAGTAATCTTGGTTCCCTGTTCGAGTAAATTTTTTTCATTTAACCGCGAAGCAAGTAGTTCTGAAGCTTTTTTTGACATGTTGAGATCTCTGATGAGGTCATTTAACTCATCCTGATTAAAACGTTGAGGGATTGAGGACATCACTTCATAATCACTGTCACCTTCAATCGAATCAGCAGGGTTATCATAGGGACAACACACTTCTTCAACGAGCTCTGGTAGTTGGGAAAATACTGGAATCGGCACTTCCTCTGAGTGTGGGACTGGCAGTCTTGCAGAGGGTAAATCAGGATAAGTCCACTTACTACGATTGTTTCGATTAATACCAGTAATATTTGCTAAGCAGAAATAACAGTCATCGATGTGGTTTTTGGGTTCTCTCCATACCATCGGTACACCAAATTTTAGACTTTCTTTTCCCTGTATAGTCCACTGCCGTAAGTGTTCTGTACAAGTTTTAGAGACCGGATATGGTGCGCAAGTTTTATCTTGATCTCCAAACTTAACACCAAAGTATCCATAATAAGCTCATTTTATAAAGTCATTAACAGTCTTTCTGTTTACTTTTAATGTGTATTCTCCACATATGTAGCAAAACACATCAGGATGATTTTTACAAATTCTACTGGAACTCATTTTATTTCAATTCAATCTACAAATACAATCTACAATAAAGTACGTTTTGGGTTAACTTTATAATACAATTTTATAAACATAAATATCACGCAGCGGCAAATTTGATCTACCCCCTAAGGAGGGAACTCAATAACTGACCCCAACTCTAGTTAAACCGAAGGTCACTTAAGTTAGTGGACGCTGACTCCATATGGTGAATTTTCTTCGAAATAACTGCATCACAGACTAAAAATAGGGCAATTATGCAGGAATTAATAATTGTATATGGGATTTAGCACTGTACAAAATGGAGTTGCAACTGCTCATTTCATTTGGAATTGCATTTAAAACAAAGAAAAAAAAACCCCACTTATCTTAAAAAGTAGACCTGATGGAGAAAAACTGACTGCATATTTTGATTCAGCGCCCCAAATATTGTTAAAATCAGTTTAAAAATCCTAGGCACAAAAAAAAATTTATTTTTCCCTGTGTTAATGAACAACTTACTGGTTTAACGCTACCAATGTAAGTTTGAGTAAATATGATAATTTAAAGTTTTTTTTTCAGGTAGTAGTACAATAAAAACAATAACTGACTTATAAAATAAAAAATACTGACCATGAAAGTGAAACCTCCTATTTTTATTGTACTCTATCTTAACTGCTGCATATCTTTAATATTAATATATTACACATTGCATATCAATTATGATGTGATTTATGTTTATATAGACATTGAATTTAATCTTTCTTAGTCGTCTCAGGGGCATTGATTATTAATCACAGTATTATTGGTTGAATTACGTACATAAAATGCTTTTTTTATATACTTGTGTCCTGACAAACAAGTTTTTGGGGGCCCGGGGCTGCTGCCCCGTCTGCCCATGCCTTAGTCAAACTCTAATAACTGATAGGTCAGGAAATTGAACCTCAACACTTCAGTTAGAGGTACGAGAGCATGTGTGTTTGTAACGAAAGTAAATTGCTATTCTTAAATTTTTGATTTTGGAGACAATTGTTTTAATTGGGTTAAATTATCAGTATGCTCTGTATTATAGTCATATTTCTAAATGACTAACATGAAATGTGGTTGTGCTACTGATCAAAAAGTGAATATCACTGCTTTAATTTAAAACATCCAGGCATAATTATTTTGCAATATCACTAAGTACAAGAGCATTTTATTACTTTTTAAATTTTTTCCAAAGTTTATGTAAATAAAGCCTTTAAAATTTATTATATTTTAAGAGAAAAATAAATGAAAAACTACCGTAGTGTAATGAGATGCCCACTGGTGAAAACAGTATTTTGATGAAATTATTTTGGCAATGAGAAATTTGACTTTTAAATTACCTCTTTTAACGAATAAATACAAGAAAAGTTTTCCCTGATCACGGATGTTTCCACAAATAACGATAAATTTATATATAACAGAAAAAAAGGAACGGACTTCTCTTCAAATAAAGGAAATTTTCCCTCGTGTAACGGAAAAAAAATAGACGGAATTCCTTCAATTGAGGGATATTTTCCCCTTCGAGAACGGAGAAAAACATTGACAAAAATGCTTCAATTGACAAATATTTTCTCCCCGGGAACGGAGAAAAAGGTAGACGAAAGTTTCTTCAATTGACGGGAGAAAAAAGAAACGGATATTCGTGAAATAACGGAAATATCCCAGCAGCAGTGCTGCCAGTACATTTTCCGTGAATTGAAGGAATAATTTTTGAGAGTGCAGGAGGCGTCCAGACCCATTGCTCTGAGAAAGCTACTGAAATTAATCTACTTAAATTTAAAACAGACAGTCACCTCCCCATCATCGAGACAAGAGGGTGTTTTCAAGCTCCGGCAAGAAAAGAAAATTATGCAATTGCTTTGCAGAAAGATTCTCCTGACAAGGCTAAGCGGCTGAAAACAGCTTTAAGGAAAATTTAGGAGATACTCTAGAACAATCTACAGCCCTCCCAGGATATCATGGCTAATACACTGTCTACCAATAAGTATTTGGACACCTATGCAAATGATGATATCTGCGGTCCTGAGGTACGTCACGGACTCCGCCGGTATATATCGTGTAGGAAACAGCATCGGCATTAGTCGCATGCAAGATGCCACTCAGTTCGGAGCTCTCTGACCCCTCAGGGGAAAGACGTACTTTAGGTCTTTACGGGTGTCGCAATCCCGGGGCCCCAGCGATCCATCGCTCTTCTTTGTTCTACCCTCCTCTACTCTTCACGGTCTCCTTCCTTTTCCCCCCTCAGTGTAGTTTCCTTTTTAGAGGTGAGGGGCCCCCTTAGAAGCTGCGGTCGCCCTGTGCAGTCAGCTTCTATTGGCGGAAAACTACCCACGTGTTTGCCGTGCGTGGAGACCCGTGTCCCCGGAAATGGGGATCCTGGTAATTGAGGGGATTTTCTCCAACACATTGCTTTGGCCTCGGCTTCGGGTAAACGGGAGGTACACAGCGTTCCCCTGTGTATCAATCGTCTGGTTGTACTGGTTCGGCCAACTGCTAGGGTTCAAGCAATCGGACATCTACTGGGCACATCGTTAAGGGTGGATGCTGCTTAAGGGATGTACTGTGCGCGTATAGACCTGGCTAGCACTGGTGTGCAAAAGCGCACTCCCTTGTTGGGCTCCGTGGTGGGTGGTGCGGCCGGGTTCGAATCTTAATTACCCCAACATGGATTCGAAACTTTCTTTGTCAAACGTCAATGCTCCGCTGTCAATTACCTCTGGAAACACTGATGCACAATTTATAAACATGAATGCCCGATTCTTTATAATCCACTATGTTGAAAGAAACTTTAACGAGACATCGCCTTTTTTAATACATAGATGTATGACGGACAGTGTAGGAGAAGTCAAAAAGGTAAAAAAATTAAGATCTGGAGACCTGCTTGTAGAAGTATCAAGCAATAGAGAAACTTCAAAAATAATGAAGATTAAAAACATTGGGCCAAAGACTGTTACAGTGACACCCCATACGTCACTAAACATCTCACGAGCAGTCATATCAGAAACCGAACTTTTGCACTGCTCTGAAGCCGAAATATTAGGAAACCTACGAGATGAAAAAGTATGCGCTGTGCGTCGAATCACTATCCGACGCAATAATCAAATAATCAACACAAAACATTATCTTAACTTTCCAGTCTCCCACTCTTCCATCCCATATTAAAGCCGGCTATCTATTATGTCCCGTAAGACCCTACGTACCAAATCCTACCCGTTGCTTCCAGTGTCAAAAGTTCGGCCATACTAAAACCTCCTGTCGTGGGTCACCTGCCTGCGCTCGCTGTGGTGCTTCTGACTACGACAGTGCGTCCTGCTCTGCAGCTGCAAAATGTGTAAATTGTAAAGAGGGACATCCTTCATACTCCAAATCTTGCCCGAAATGGGCGTTTGAAAAAGAAATTCAGTCCCTACGTGCCTCTCAAAGACTCTCATATCCCGAAGCCCGTAAGATAATAGAAAACCGCACACCAAAACCTGGTTTATCTTATGCAGCTGCAACAAAATCCACCAAATCAATAGCAACCCAAACCGAATCACCAAAATCTGTACCTGTCTCCTTTCCTTCTGCAACAGCACACATACCTAAACAATCAACTTCTAATCAAAATAAATCCTCCACAGCTTCACAAAAAAATATATTGAAGAAAAACTCTCAAAATGTTAACTCAACCCGACCACAAATAAAAAAGTCTTCTGTCTACAGAACTAAATATAACAAACCCAAAATCAAACATGTTCCTCCACAACGCCCTATAGATGACAGTATCCTACATTTGGACCCTTCTGACTCTGAAATGTCAGACCTCCCCATGGATGATGATGACATCCCTAGTACTCAGTGACGTGCATTCCGCCCAAGCAACCCAAGCAGTGCTTGGGACCTGAAAGTATGGCTATTATTGTTTTTAAATTTTGCTTTCTATCACAAATTGAAAGAAAATACCATCTACCTTACTTATTTTTTAAAAAAAATATACGTATATTCATAATTTCTTAACACAAAGATAAATGTCAAGTGGATAAACAAGTATATTTTCCTGCAATGTCTGCTGAAGGGGTGTTGCTATAGAAACATGACCTCATCAGAGAATTAGCCAATCAGAGACGACACTCCAAAACCCATATTCTGCCTTACTGTGACTGATAAGCCAAGCAGTGTGTATTCTGTATGGGCCGAAACCAAATTGCGAGGTGAGCTGCATTGTGCTTTTTCAATTGCTTTTACGATTTCACTGATTCAAGACGATTTAAAGGACGGCTTCCACGAGGAGGCCATGGAGGATATGGCCCCCTCCAAAATTCTATTTTATAGCGTTAGATTCGCATACTTCACGATTTTACACGTTCAATTTGCATTTTGAATAATTTATATATCTAAGTAAAGTATTCAATACCCCCTCTCAGAATTCAGTCTGAAGCCGCGTTTGGACGATTTCATATCCTTTTTTAAAATTATGCAAATTTAGAGCTTTGTACTATTTTAGAAAACATGGCTGATTTTACAAATAATGATGTTATAGCCGATTTTTTCGTCGGAAAACTTTTTGAAAAGAAAATTGTGATTGTTAAAGGAAGACCGATGCCTGCACTGCCAAATTTAAAGCAAAAGAAAGCATTGCACGGCACTTTAAAAGGTTTATTATGAAAGATGTAAATGGCTTGCGGGAAGTGCTATCTTTAACGAATAATTTGTTGGAATTGTCCAATATTTAGCTGTGAAAAAAGTCATCTTGGATAACTGGTTACAACAAAAGGCAATATGGAATCATGATGTTGCTCATACTCCTGTTTCCACTACAATGGCAACTTTTGGAACTATTGGTATTGAGACTGAATTGAGTGTTCAATATACTGAGAATTAAAAACTGTGCACGTAATGGAACTGGACAAAGCAGACTTTCAAACCTCGGAATTATATAAATTGAAAGTGATTTGTTAATTAGCTTAAAAGAAGAAAATATATTTTTCGATTCTGTAATCAATTATTTTACTTCTAGTGAAAAAAGAATGAAATTTGCTTCAAATAAAATTAAATATTTGAACTTAAAAAAAAAAACGGGTTTCTTTTCATTGCTATGCGCCTTTAAGGAGCAGACATTAATATCTTGCTTAAATTTGGATATTGTTGTTGTGGCGTACTTAGAAGAAAATGTTAATCGGACTGTGTGCGTGTGTCCGTCTTAGTTTTAGATTTTCTCTCTCTTTCTCTGCAGTGGCGTAGCCAAAGGGGGGGTAAGGTGGGGCCATAACCCTCAAATGAGGAGTTTTTTGCCATACAAAATGTATATTTTCACTCCCTTATCCCACACACGTATACATATATATGAGTTGCAGTAGTCGTAACCCCCCCCCCCGTGGCGTAGCCAGAAATTTTTCATGGCACTGCTTGGGTGAGCTGTTGAGCCACCGCACGTCCCTGCTAGTACTCCTCTCAAGCCTGCGGGTCTCGGAGCAAGATGAGCATCATCCCCAACACAACATGATAATGGCTCTGCTGCTATCCTGGAACTGCCACGGTTTCCTTAATAAAAACGACGACCTCAAAATACTGATTTATGATCATAACCCCGCTTGCCTCGCCCTTCAGGAAACTTTTATCAAAACCAATAGACATACTAAAATCCGTAATTACACTGTCCTTCGCAAGGACAATGATAGGGCCACAGGTGGAGTTGCCCTATTCATTAACAATAGTTATCCTCACACTATAGTCAATCTTAACACAAATCTCCAAGCAGTCGCCACTCGTATTCAATTAAAACAACTCACAACTGTCTGCAGTATATACCTCCCTCCTAGTGAAGCAATCTGCCAAACATCCCTCAATAGTCTCATTCAGCAGCTTCCTCCTCCTTTCATCCTCCTTGGTGACATGAATGCTCATAGTCCCTTGTGGGGAAGCAAGGACACCAACCATAGAGGCCTTCAAATCGAACAACTTCTCACTGATTTCTCCCTTTGCTGCATGAATAATGGTGACAAGACTTACTTGCACTATCCAACTAAAACTTTCCATGTAATAGACCTTGCCATTTGTTCTCCATCACTCCTTCCCACATATAATTTTTCTGTATCCAGTGATCTCCACAACAGTGATCATTTTCCGATTCTTTTGTCACCTCTGTACCAGAATCCCCAACCTATTTCAGTACCTAGATACATTCATGATAAGGCAGATTGGTTCACCTTCACTTCCCTGTCTGCCATCACCTCTGATGTTGTTGAAGGCCCCATAGACGAGGTCGTACAAAACATTACCTCAATCATCATCCAAGCTGCTGATGCTGGCATTCCAAAATCGGGCATCAAACATTGACGTAATAGAAAACCGTGGTGGAACGAAAAATGCAACCTTGCTAAAAAGAAGCAGCAGAAAGCCTGGAGCACTTTTCGGCGGTACCCCACCACCGAAAATCTCACCCTCTTTAAGAAAGCTAGAGCATATGCAAGTAGAATCCGGCGTCAGTGTCAAAAGGAATCCTGGGTCAAATATATCTCTAGCATAACAGCCTCTACTTCTAGTAAGGAGCTATGGACGAAAACAAAAAGACCCATGGGTATTTATAATAATCAGTCAATTTCCTGTCTATCCATAAATAACAGCATTATATCCGATACAAAAGAAATAGCAAATAGTATTGGTGAAACCCTTGCTTCCATCTCGTGCAGTACCTCCTACTCAAATTCTTTCCTCCCGTATAACCCCTCAGGGGGAAAACCTTCTTTAGGTTTTTACGGGTGTCGCAATCCCGGGGCCCCAGCGATCTTTCGCTCTTCTGTGTTCTACCCTCCTCTCCTCTTAGCTGTCTCCTTCCTTTTCCCCCTCAGTGTAGTTTCTTCTTTGGAGGTGAGGGCCCCCCCTCAGAAGCTGCGGTCACTCTGTACCGTCAGCTTCTCTTGACGGAAAACTACCCACGTGTTTGCCGTACGTGGAGACCCGTGTCCCCGGAAATGGGGAACCTGGTAATTGAGGGGTGTTCCCGTAGGGGAAATCATCTGAATGGCATTTCCATTGGGACGGGATCAACCTCAACACATTACTTTGACCTCGGCTTCGGGTAAACGGGAGGTACACAGCGTTCCCCTGTGTATCAATCGGCTGGTGGTACTGACTTGTTCAACTTCTAGGGATCAAGCAATCGGTCTTCTGCTGGGCACGTCGTTAAGGGTGGACGCTGCTTACAGGGATTTACTGTGCGCGTATAGACCCGGCTAGCACTGGTGCAAGTATAAGCATCCCCTTGTTGGGCTCCGTGGTGGGTGGTGCGGCCGGGTCCGAACACCTTTTTTCCAACATGGCTTCGAAATTTTCTTCTCCTCCCAATCCACCATCTGACACAAATGTTCTGCTTTCAATAAACAAAGAAAACATGGATTCGCAATTTATTAATACAAATGCTCGATTCTTCATCATTCACATTGTTGAAGGTAACTTCCATGAAATATCACCATTCCTTATACACAAATGTATCGCATCCAATGTAGGTGAAGTTAAAAAAGTCAAAAAATTAAGATCTGGAGACCTCCTGTTAGAAGTATCAAACAATAGACAAGCCTCAAAAATAATGAAAATAAAGAACTTTGGAATAAAATCTGTCACAGTGTCACCTCATACATCCTTAAACACATCCAAAGGAGTCATATCAGAACCCGAACTTTTACACTGCTCTGAAGCTGAAATACTAGAAAACCTGAGAGACGAAGGCGTATGCGCTGTCCGTCGAATCTCTATTCATCGCAATAGCCAACGTATTAACACCAAACACATAGTCTTAACTTTCCAGTCTCCCACAATTCCGTCCCATATCAAAGCCGGCTATCTATTATGTCCTGTTAGACCATACGTATCAAATCCAATCCGTTGCTTCCAGTGTCAAAGGTTCGGCCATACTAAAACCTCCTGTCGTGGCCAACCTGTATGTGCCCGTTGCGGTACATCTGGCCATGACAGCGACACCTGCAGTGCACCATCAAAATGTGTTAATTGCAAAGAGGACCACCCCTCATATTCAAAATCATGCCCAAAGTGGGTCCTTGAAAAAGAAATCCAGTCAATACGTGCCACACAAAGACTTTCATACCCCTGAAGCACGTAAAATAATAGAAGCTCGCACACCAAAACCAGGCCTATCCTACTCTGCTGCAGTAAAATCTACCAAATCAGTAGCCAATCAAACCGATTTACAAACAAGTACTTCCTTTACCAACACCTCAATCAGTAAACAAACAGCACCCAAACAAAATAAACCTTGCTCTATATCCCAGAAAAATCCTCCAAAGAAAAAGATACCAAGCAATAGCTCCACTCAAGTTAGACCATTGCTCAGCAAAACAGCTTCCTACAAACTAAAATACAATAAATCTAGCATGAAAAAAGTACCTCCACAACCACAAATTGATGACTCCATTTTAAACCTAGCCCCCTCAGAATCCGACATAAGTGATGAAGAATCAATGGATCAAGAAGAAACTAAACCTCCAGATATCTCTGCAGGGATTACAACTAAGAAGCCGCACAATGCCCCTAACATAACCTAGTTATGGCATTGTTGCTGTCATGGAACTGCCACGGTTTTCAGAACAAAAACGATGACCTCAAACCACTTCTCTACAATCACAATCCCGCCTGCGTTGCTCTTCAGGAAACATACCTCAAATCTAATAAGCAAGCTCAAATTCACAATTATACCATCCTTAGAAAGGACTATGAGCTAGGGGAAAGGGCCTCCGACGGAGTCGCCCTCCTAATAAATAATCAACATCCTTATCATATACTCAATCTCAACACAACTTTGCAGGCTGTAGCCATTAGAATCCATCTCAAGCATCTCACTACAATCTGCAATATTTACCTACCACCTAATGAAACAATTAGACAAACACTGCTCAATAGCCTGGTCCAGCAACTTCCTTCTCCTTTCATACTCCTCGGGGACATGAATGCCCATAGTCCTTTGTGGGGCAGTAAAGATACTAACAATAGAGGGCAACAGATTGAACAACTAATCACAGATTTTTCCTTATGTCTTATGAATAATGGCGACAACACTTTCACATTCCAACTAAATCCTTCCATGCCATAGATATTGCACTCTGCTCTCCCTCCATCATGCCCTTGTACAATTTCTCTGTTTCTAGTGACCTTCACAATAGCGATCATTTTCCAATAATTCTCTCACCTTTATATCAGAACCCTAGCCATAACCTTACCATCTCCTATTATATACAAGAAAAAGCAGATTGGGACACCTTCACTGAGCTGTCCGTGATATCATCTGAAGATGTTGAAGGTACAATTGATGAGGTAGTCAAAAAAATAACTTATACAATAATTAAAGCAGCGGATGCGACAATTCCAAAACGGAGCAACATGCTGCGCAAAAACAAAAAACCGTGGTGGAATGAGGAATGTTCCATTGCCAAAAAACAGCAACAGAAAGCGTGGGGTATTTTTCGTCGGTACCCTACTACTGAAAACCTCCTTCTTTATAAAAAAGCGAGAGCCTACGCAAGAAAAATAAGGCGACACGCACAAAAAGAATCATGGACTAAATATGTCTCGACAATCACCACGTCCACTTCTAGTAAGGAGCTATGGGGAAAAATTAAAAGAACCATGGGGATCTATAATAACCATTCTATTTCCTGCCTCTCAGTCAATAACCACACCATATCTGTCACAAAAGAGATCGCTGACACTATTGCTCAATCTCTGGCTTTCACATCCAGCAGCACGTCCTATTCGAACACCTTCCTTCCATATAAACAACAGTCTGAACGACATAAATTAAACTTTAATACCTCCTCCCGCTTACTTTACAATAATATGTTTACTATCAAAGAACTCATGAAATACTTAAAGCAGTCCTTAAATACATCCCCTGGTCCAGATGGCATCACTTATGAAATGTTAAAGCACCTATCCTACCACTCTTTACTTAATCTTCTGCATATATACAATAGAATCTGGAATGAGCATGCCTTTCCTTCTGCTTGGAGCAATGCTATGGTCATCCCCTTCCTAAACCTGGAAAAGATACATCTGATCCCAATAATTACCGTCCCATAGCCCTTACAAGCTGCCTGTGCAAACTGATGGAAAAAATGGTTAATGCTCGTCTAGTTTATATATTAGAAACTCAGGGCCATATACACCCTTTTCAGAGTGGCTTCCGTAAAGGCAGGTCCACTATTGATAATATCATACATTTAGAGTCCCATATTCGCCATGCCTTCCTGAAAAGAAACCATTTAGTTACTATCTTTTTTGATATAGAAAAAGCGTACGATCGGACATGGAGATACGGTATCCTCAGAGACCTCCATAATCTAGGTTTTCGTGGCAACCTCCCGCTTTTTATACAGAACTTCCTTTCACTCCGTAATTTTAAGGTACGGATAAATAATACCCTGTCTAGTAACTTTGTGCAAGAAGAGGGAGTACCCCAAGGTTCTGTCCTTAGCGTCACCCTCTTCTCCCTTAAGATTAATGATATACTGAATCAGCTCCCTACGACCGTACATGGAAGCTTATACGTGGATGATCTCCAAGTATCCTGTCAGGGCAAGGATATGCGCTTTGTTGAACGCCAACTTCAGACTACCATCAACCGTATCCTTAAGTGGTGTAGCATAAATGGTTACAACATATCTAGAAATAAGACTACATCTCTCCACTTTTGCAGGAAGCGTGGTATGCATCTAGATCCTGAGCTTTACTTAGGCCAATCAAAAATAGAAGTCCATGATTCTGCCAAGTTTTTAGGAATATACTTTGACAAAAAACTCACTTTTGCTAAACATATTTCTTATCTTCGCAGCAAATGAGAAAGGAATTTGAATATTTTAAAGGTGCTTTCCAATACCTTGTGGGGGGCCGAACGCTGCGCGATGTTACGTATTTATCGAGCAGTTATTCGGTCCAAAATGGACTATGCCTGCAGCACTTATGGGTCTGCCGGCACCTCAATTTTAAAAAGACTAGACACTGTGCATCATACCGCATTACGTATATGTTCTGGAGCTTTTAGAACTTCACCTATTCAGAGTCTTTACACCATTTGTCATGAGCCATCGCTCGTTCACTCTCGCCATCAGATTTCCCTTAACACATTTTTCCGGATACTTTCTCATCCTTCACACCCTTTAAGACGCCAATTTTTAGATACTCACTTGGATCGACTTTATCAGAACCGCCCATCTTGCACTCCCCATTTCGGACTCAGAAATCGCCGGAGCCTTAGTGGTACTTGCTTAGAGGATATTAAAGTCTCATCTTCCTCTCCTTTTGAAACTCCTCCCTGGGATGCCTCAAACATTACTTACTTACAACCATTCAAGGGCTTTTCGAAACAAAACACAGATCCTCAAATATATCAACAACTATTCCATGACCATGAAGCCAAGTACTATAACTATGAAAATCTCTATACTGATGGTTCAAAGTCTGAGGGCCATGTTGGCTTTGCCTATACAAATTGTTCTTTCGCATGCAGCTACACTCTCCCAACCTTTTGCTCTAGATTCACTGCCGAACTTCTTGCTGTTTATGAAAGCCTCAGGTTCATCTCTACTTCCGACAAAAAATGCTTTAAAATTCATATAGATTCCTTAAGCGTTCTAGAAAACCTCCATTCTGGCTCTTCTTCTAATAGTTATATCAGTAAAGTCCTACATATACATAGACAACTTACCAATAAAGGCTATGATATTCTGTACTGCTGGGTTCCGAGCCACATCGGGATTCAGGGCAATGAGGAAGCAGACTATCTCGCTAAACATGCTACTCTTCCTTATCCCTGCCCTTTGCCTTACAAAGATATAAAATTCGGGATTTCCAATCTAATCAGAGACAATTGGATCAGTGAATGGAGATGTGCAACAGAAAATAAACTCCGTAATATACACCCCACTCTTACCTGCTGGCCCTCTCATCCTAACCGAAGACACGATGTCATTTTGACCCGTCTCCGAATCGGTCATACCAGGCTTACCCATAGGCACCTACTCCTGGGTGAACCTGCTCCGGAGTGCCCCCAATGTCATACTCATCTCACCATTCTTCATGTTTTAACTTCTTGCACAGCTTTGAATAATTTTTACCAAACCTATTTTAACTGCTCTCATCCCAGACTTGACGACTTATTGGGTGAAACCCCACACCATAATTTGTTTTTGTTTCTTCAACACATTGGTATTCTCTTCTCAGTGTGAAGCATATGCTGTTATCTGACTGGTATCTGGATGGGGAGCCCCCATCCAGATGTCTCACTTACTTTTACCTACCTTTTACTCCTTGGCAGTTTGCTTTTTAACTTTTTAGATCTTTCAAATTTTTAGCATTTACCGGTTTTATGCTCCTTTTTACTTGTAAGCCTTTACCTACTTTATCTAATTTTATACATAGTCTGGCGCAGTATGTCCTGTTTGGACCTTGTGCCAATAAAAATCAACCAACCAACCAACCATCCTTCCGTATAAACAACAATCAGAACGACAAAAAATAAATTTCAAAACCTCCTCACTCTTTTCCTACAATAGTGATCTTACCATTGATAAACTTACCCAACACTTAAGACAGTCCACAAACACCTCTCCGGGTCGCAGTGGTATTACATATGAAATGCTGAAACACTTATCAAATGTATCTTTACTCAATCTTTTGAAATTGTACAATAGAATCTGGAGTGAACACACCTTTCCTACCTCTTGGAGAAATGCAATAGTTATTCCCTTCCCCAAACCAGGAAAAGATATGTCTAACCCTAATAACTACCGTCCCATAGCCCTTACTAGTTGCTTATGTAAATTAATGGAGAAAATCATCAATACCAGTCTTGTTTACATTTTAGAAACAGGGGACCATATACATCCCTTCCAGAGTGGCTTCCGGAAAGGCAGATCCACCATAGATAACATCATTAATTTAGAGTCTCAAATTCGTAATGCCTTCCTTAGAAAGAATCACTTAGTGTCAGTGTTCTTTGACATTGAAAAGGCATATGACCGAACGTGGAGGTACGGGATCCTCCTAGACCTTCATAATATAGGATTCCGAGGCAACCTACCCATTTTTATAAAAAACTTTCTGTCACTCCGAAATTTCCGGGTCCGGATTGATGGCATGCTATCTAATAACTTTGTTCAAGAGGAGGGTGTTCCACAGGGCTCCGTACTCAGTGTCACCCTCTTCTCAATAAAAATTAATAACATCCTGAACCAACTGCCTTCGGCTGTCTACGGTAGTCTATATGTAGATGACCTGCAAATCTCCTGTCAGGGAAAGGACATGCGCCTGATAGAACGCCAGCTTCAGAATGCCATCAACCGTATCCTAAAATGGTGTGATAGAAATGGTTTTAAGATATCAGCAGAGAAAACAATTTGTACCCATTTCTGCCGGAAGCGTGGGATCCACCCAGATCCGGAACTTTATCTGGGCCATACTAATATTGCTGTCAAGGATTCTGTTAAATTTTTAGGTTTAAATTTTGACAAAAAACTTGCGTTTGCTAAACACATTTCCGACATCCGCAGTAAATGCGAGAAAAACCTTGACATTTTAAAGGTTTTAACGAATACCTCTTGGGGAGCAGAACGTGATGCTCCCTTGCGGATCTATCGTGCCGTCATCCGTTCCAAATTGGACTATGCAAGCTGCGTTTATGGAGCGGCTTCTAAATCAACACTAAAAAAACTTGACACTGTGCATCATACTGCACTACGCATATGCTCTGGAGCTTTTAGGACATCGCCTGTACATAGCCTTTACGTCACCTGTCATGAACCATCTCTCACTCTCATATGTCACAAATTATCATTAAATACCTATTATCGCATCCTTTCTCATTCTTCACATCCCTTAAAGGGTTCTTTCATAGACACCCAACTGGACCAGTTTTATGAAAACCGCCCTTCCTGCACTCCCCCCTTCGGACTTAGGATCCGCAGGAGTGTACTCGGTACCCAATTGGAGGACGTTAATGTATCTACTTGTTCATTTCATGAAATCCCACCATGGACTAAATTGCAGATTTCCTACCTACAACCGTTCAAAAATTCACAAAACCAAATACTGACCCCATAATATACCAACAGTTATTTCTGGACCATAAAAGCAAATATCGAAACTTTAAAGAGCTATATACTGATGGTTCAAAATCTCATAATCACGTTGGCTTTGCTTATGTACATCGTAATCATTCTCACACCTACACCGTACTTTCGTTTTGCTCCGTATTTACAGCCGAATTAATAGCTATTTATGAAACTCATAGCTATATTCTGAAAGTCCTACACATGCACAAGCGACTCATGAACCATGGGTACAACATCCTCTGCTGCTGGGTACCTAGCCATATTGGGATTCTCGGCAACGAAAAAGCTGATTCTTTGGCCAGGCATTCTACTGTCCCATATAATTTTCACCCACCCTATAGTGATATAAAATCTGGCATCTCTTCCTTAATAAAAGGCACCTGGAACCATATATGGGACTGTGAAACCCAAAACAAACTTCGTTCTATCCGGCCAGCCCTTACCCACTGGTCCACTCATCCATACTGCAAGCACGATGTCATTCTGACTCGTCTTCGCATTGGACATACGCGAATTACACATAAGCACTTACTTTTGGGCGAACCTGCTCCGGAGTGCCCTCACTGTCATACTCAACTCACCATTCGTCATCTTTTAACGTCGTGCACTGCTTTTAATAGTTTTTACCAAATACTTTTTAACTGTTCTCATCCTAAACTTGACGATATTTTAGGTGAAACCCCACACCGGAATCTATTTGCTTTTCTTAGACGTATCAATATTTTTTATTCAGTGTAAAGTGTTCACTTCTGTCTGACTGGTATCTGGATGGGAGCCCCCATCCATATGTCTTCACCTTTTATCTTTAAAGGTGTCTTCACTTTTTATCTACATTTAACCCTTTTTGAATTTTACATTTCACCTTTTTAGTCTTTACATTTTAGCTTTTACTAGGTTTTTATGGTACCTCTTACCTGAATATATCATGACATGATTTTAACTCCTTGTCTGGCGCAGCATATCCTTTTTGGACCTTGTGCCAATAAACACCAACAAACCAACCATCGGAGCTCTCTGATTTCGAGAAAGGTATAATTATCGGGTATCACAAATGTGGCCGATCCTTAAGGGACATATCTAGCGATCTGAAGTACCCAAACTCGACAGTGATTAAGAAGTGGAAGGTGAACGGTGATTGTCTGCAGACCAACGAAACTGGGAGATAGAGACCGACGAGTGCTGTCCAGAGAAATTCGGAAGAACCGCACTCAACCGATGGCCCTCATCCGCGAGGAGTTTCAACAGGCATCCGGGAGTATTGTTTCAATGAATACCATCCGTAAGGAAGCACATCTGCTTGGTTTTCATGGCCGTGCTGCTGCCCATAAGCCTTTGATCACCAAGTCCAACCGCGCTGCTCGGTTAATGTGGTGCAAAGCACATCGAAATTGGACCGTAGATCAGTGGAAAGGGGTTCTGTGGAGCGACGAATCAAGGTTCACCCTTTACCGTTCGGATGGCAGGGTCTGGGTCTGGCGTCTGCCTGGAGAACGTCTCCTGCCAGAATGCATTGTGCCAACAGTCAAGTTCGGTGGAGGTGGAGTTATGGTCTGGGGGTGTTTCTCCTGGTATGGAATGGGACCCTTGGTCCCCATTCATGGTAAACTCAACGCCTATGCCTACTGCACTATTTAGGATGACAATGTGCTTCCTACGTTGTGGCAATTTTACGGGTTGGACCCCTGTTACTTTCAGGACGACAATGCCAGTTGTCATGTTACGAGGTTAACCAAGGCTTGGTATTATGCCAATGGAGTTCATCGAATGGACTGGCCTGCCCAGAGCCCAGACCTGAACCCTATCGAGAACCTCTGGGACGAGTTGGATCGCCGAATTAAGGGGTGCACTACCCGTCCAAAATCGGTGAAGGAACTTCTATGTCTACTCCAAGCCGAGTGGAAGACAATACCACAAGCTGTAATACAAAGACTTGTGGAAAGTATGCCCCGGAGGGTTCACGCTGTAATTGCCTCTCGTGGAGGCTCTACCAACTATTGATTTTGAATATAGTTTTTATTTTCTATCACAGGTGTCCAAATACTTATTGGTAGACAGTGTATATACCACAATAATAAACCAACGTATTTCTACAGGCTCTAGGAGTTATAATGTAGACACTTTCCGGCTTAGTCAAGGGAAGCGAAGTCAACTCAGTTGAAACTACTAAATTAGATGACTGCAGGCCACCAGGACGGAAACCAACCAAAAAAAAAAAAACCCCCCAAAATCAGCTCCTGACAAAACTCTCAGAACAAACCTTTAAAGGTTTTAGAACAAATTTATAGCTTTTCTGGTCTCAAGTCTGTCAACCTTGAGAATACAGCGCGTGTAAAAACTTTGCCAGGTATAAGTTTTCTCAATGTTTTCAAATGTAAGGAAATATTTTCTTTGTGCTAGCAGAATTTTTATCTTCCGAAGACTAATGCGATAGAAAAAAATTTTAATAAAGTTTTATTACAATTAAGTGGAAAATGAAAAACAGCTTAATTTAACTAAACTTTTACATTTTTTTTAATAAATAAATTGAATGTTCTCAAGTTGATTTTATGCTTTAGAATACAAACGTCAGAATACTTGAAGAAGGTAATTATCACTTGTTTATGTGTGTTTATAATAAAGCCAAGAGCGAAGTGATTAACAGAATATGTAAAAATGTCAAATTTTTGCTCTTTCATCATCAGGATTCAGTAGCTTATCTACATCGAAGAAAATTGCAAGATCTAAAACTGTTATAAATAATTTCTTAAATTTAAATGATAATAATGGTAAAGGAAACTCTGTAGGTAGGCCTAAAGCTGTATCATCCAGAGAGGAAAAAAGTGTTTCGCGACTTGCTTTGACAGGAAAATATTCAAGCAAGGAAATTATTAAGAAAACTGGTTTCAATATTTGTACAAAAACTGTTTGCAGCACTGTTACAAAAGCTGGTAATTTGCAAAACGTATTAAACCCCCCCATTATTACCCGTACATAAAAGGCAACGTTTATCATTCGCTCGAAAGACAATGACTTATGGACGACCAGTGGATACAGGTACTCTTCTCCGATGAAAAAAAATAATGGAACTTAGATGGTCCAGATGGTTGGAGATATTATTGGCATGATTTGCAAAAAGAATTTTTTTTTTCCAAACGTCAATTCGTTGGGGGCAACTATTAGGACATAATGATGTCTTTCTTCTACTGGAGTTGGATGTTTGGCCTTTATTTCAATAAAAATTAACTCAGAAGCGTATAAAAAGTTCTTGAAGACCATTTATTGCCAAATGTAGTTGATTTGGCAGGAGGAAAATGAGTTTTCCAACAGATTAATGCCCCAGTTCACTATAGTCGGCCTATGAAAACCTGGTTTAGCTGCAAAAATATTCTAATTCAGGATTGACTATCTAGAAGACCTGATCTCAATCCCATAAAGAATTTCTGCGGTAATCTTGTTCGACGTTTATATAGCCACGGAAGGTAGTATTCTTCGTCCATTAAATTGCGATCTGCAATTAAAGATAAAGCGCATAAAACTGATTCATTATTACTCAAGCCTCATTCTATCCACGAAAACAAGAATGTTCCAGCTGATCAGGAATAAAGGCGGCTCAACAAAGTATTAATAATTGTTTTCTGTATCGTTAAAAAGCATTTTTGTTCCTTGGCCTTAAAGTTTTTACACAGGCCGTTATGAGTTAATTTATACTATTACTAACATTTTGTAATAAAATATTTGCATTTAACAAATTTGGCTACTTAATGTCTTTCTTATAATGCATACTAAGCATTTGAATTAAATTTTTCAGAAAGTCTTTTTTCCTTTTTGAATATTCATGATAATTTATACTGGCCTTAAAGATTTTACACGTGCTGTGTGGAGGAGGAATTCTAGTTTCCTCCTCTTTCCGTTGCGGCCTTTTTTTGCATATTTCTTGATGGCTGTTATTAATTCCTTTTCTGTGGTGCAGAGGAATGGGAGGGGCATTTGTTCTAAGTGCCACTGGCTCAAATTTAGACCCTTTTCTACTGCTGATGTCGTTGTTTTTTAGGAGTCGTTCCTTAAGGATCAGGACTCTTTCAATATGAAAAGGATGATAGTTGACAGGCATGGCAGAGGGGGTTCACTTACGCTGCCAATACTGTATTACCTTCCACGCTAATCGACGTTGGTAGTTGCTCAACTAATGATGTTGAAATCTTGTGTGTTAAAATTTGGATATTGTTCCGGATGATTAATATTGTTAATGCGTACTCTCCGTGCCGTCGGACTACTGGTCCTGGTTCCGTGATCTTCTTAAATGCATTAAAAACACCCCTTCCTAATTTTGGGAGATATCAATCAAAAGCATATTGCTTGGGGTAATGTGATTAATTCCCATGATTCTGAAGAAATTGTCAACTAACTGTTTAACAGTAACACGTGCCTTTTAAACACTTAAGTTCCCGACACATATTGCACCTAATAGTCCAAGAGCTAGCAACACGTTTTCCATGAAGTGTTTGATGCACCTTGAAATTTTTCAATTTTATTATGTACGGAATAAAAGGTGGGAATACCTGTGTTTGCTCGACCCAACCCGGGACACCAGGTACTGCGCATAATAGAAAGGTGTAATAAAATATATCCCAAAATAAGTGCTTTATTCAGAGGCAAACAAACATAAATTAAAAGTTCAGATAATTTAAAATATAAAATTAAATAAGGCAGACAGTTTTAAGGGGGTTCACATTCAATGAATCCTCCCCAAAGTTGTGTTTTTTAAAATACAATTTGAACTATTTACTCTGAAATTTTAATAGCGTCTTAATTAAATATTGAAAAAATTAATAACAAAAATCCAGACACTTTGCCTGAGGTTTAATTACCGGCAGACATGAAAATGAATCTGTTGGAAAACGGCGCTATTAAAATAAGAAATCTAGTGCTTAAATTTTAAGATAGGAAAAATGCCTGGTATCTAAAACAAGCGCCTAATTTCTTATGTTTTAGTAATCCGTCGCATAGTGACAAAATTTCTGGGTAGCAACATTTTCTCGACGATACCAATGTCTTTGTGTCATTTTGATGGAACAATCTGTAAAACAGAGAAATCGGCTATTGTTACAGATTTTGAAAAGGAACACCAACCAGGAAACATACCCAACACCTTCGATGTTGTATTAGGTGATGGCTTTTTTCTTTTGCATACATTACGTGATGTCCCAGCAACGTTTGGTAGCATATCTAAAAAAATTATGTCATGTTTAACTGCTACTAAAGCTCCTCGAGTTGACATAGTTGTTGATCAATACATCTCTCCGTCAATTAAGGATTACGAACGTAATTTACGAAAAGAAGAAAATTCTATTGATTTTAATATCAATAGACTTATGCAAGTTCGACCAACGGATTTCAACAAGGAATTGAAGAATATAAAATTTAAACAGGCTTTAGTAACGTTTTTAATTCAACATTGGCGTGATCCTGAAATGGTGCCTTTTATTGGTCAAACAATAATCAACTTAAATTACAATTTTTGCTGTTCATACAAACTTGAGAATAATAAAATTGTACAAACAATAAATAATGATTTATATTGTGAAAATCACGAAGAAGCGGATACCAAATTGGTCTATCACGCTTGTCAACTGGAAAATGAGTCTGCTACTACTGTTCTTATTAAATCATTTGATACTGATGTTCTGATCATTATGCTTGGCAATATGGATAATTTGAAAAGCGAAAGCTTAAATATTTACATGGAACATGGAGCTGCTAATAAGAGGCGAACTCTAAATGTGACACAGCTTCACATTGAATTAGGGCCAACAGTATGTGCAAGCTTACCCGGATTTCATGCTATCACGGGATGTGATTACAACCCTTCATTTTTTAAGAAGGGCAAAAAAAGGCCATTCCAAATTGTTCAAAACAATTTGTATTATCAAAAAGCGCTAACTGACCTTGTAAAATCAGATGTACCTGGATTGCAATATGAAACTTTTGCAACGCTTGAAAAATTTGTCTGTGAATTATATGGCTACAAGAACGTTGCAGATATTAATAATGCGCGATTCTAGAAGTATTGTTCATCGTACAAATCTAAAAGTACAGATGAACCTTTTCAAAAAGACTTGCTCAAATATGACGCGTCAAATTTACCACCGTGTAAAGCAGAATTACACCAACATCTTTTGCGGACTCAATATATTACAAGTATTAAGCTAAACGCTCATCTATGTACTCCAATATCTTTGTTGCCTGGAAGACACGGTTGGACTATAAAAGACGACAGATATGAGTTTAAATGGTTTGAGGGTGATTGTACGCCACGAACTGTTTTAGATGCGATTAAGACCGGTTCAACTACCGAGCACAATCCTAACAACGAAGGTTTGTATTTTCTACTAATTTTCTTCTTTCACATATCTTGTCATCATGTTAATTATGTTTTATTTTTATCAGATAATGAACAAACTTTTTATGATCAAGACAGGTTTTCAAGTGACGATTCTACAGAAGAAGAATCAGAGGACAGTGGTGATGAGGACGAAAATTAAAGATACCTTTCAAAATATTTTTATGGAATTTAATTATAACAAATATTTTTTATAATAATAAACCTATAAAATTGACTATACATACTATTCGTGGAATTTTCAATGATAACCTCACAGTTTCCTCTTTTTTTTTTATTCGATAAGATTTCAATTCAAAATTTTCATTTTCACTTAATTGCACTATTCTTCTATCTTGAGGAATTAAAAGTTTAAAAAAAGTCTAAATAATTGTAATTTTTGGTTCTACTGAAAAATATGAATTTTAAATGTACAGCTGGTAAAAGACATGCGACCAACAACCAATGAGTTTTAAATGTACAGCTGGTAAAAGACATGCGACCAACAACCAATGAGAGCGTAGCTATTGGGGTGATCGGTGCTCTCACTCACATCGCCAACCACGCGCAGTCCATCTCTTTCTATTGTAACTAAGATTCATTTTCATGTCTGCCGGTAATTAAACCCCAGACAAAGTGTCTAGCTTCTTATTAATTTTTTCAATATTTAATTACGACGCTATTAAAATTTCAGAGTAAATAAAAGAGTTCAAATTGTATTTAAAAAAACACAACTTTGGGGAGGATTCATTGAATGTGAACCCCCTCAAAACTGTCTGCCTTATTTAATTTTATATTTTAAATTATCTTAACTTTTAATTTATGTTTGTTTGCCTCTGAATCAAGCACTTATTTTGGGTTATATTTTATTACACATTTCTATTATGCGCAGTACCTGGTGTACCCGGTTGGGTTGTGCAAACACAGGTATTCCCACCTTTTATTCCGTACATAATAAAACTGAAAATTTTCAAGGTGCATCAAGCACTTCATGTAAAACATGTTACTAGCTTTTGGACTATAATGGTACGCGCTCTTTAATTGATCTCTCACTTTCTAGCTTGGACTTATTTCATAAAGGTGAGGAACATACACTCTGATAGATTTGACTCTGGTTATTTTCCTACTGTACTAGATCTATCTTATTCCTCTTCTCCTAAACGCACTTTTTATGATACTGAATCGGTTGGGGTCTCTCTGGCCATCAATTGGACAAGTACTGCACAGGGAAAAGCTCCGAAACCATTCGACATGCCATTCTACATCTTCTAGTAGCCCCTCTTGGTGGGATTTTCACTGTGCCTGGCATCTTGGGCCCTGTAGTGTTCACCGCTCCCCGCCAGAGGGCAGGCGCAGGAGGCGCCGGCTAGAAGGAGAAGATCTAAAAAACACTAGAGAGAGAAGAGCGTGGAACTTTCGACGCGGAGGTCGAGTTCCTATGACTTGCGAAGTCATATCCTTGTAAAATAATCCTTTGATCTGTTTTTATGGCCGCTGAGGGCCTCCTGTGTACATAGAGTTGTAAATACAAACATTTGATCCAGAATTAACAATAAAATTGTGTTTTACGGTCGTTCGTCAAATAAGACGTCGAGACGCCACACAGCCACGCTGTTACAGGCCCCGAAAGAAAATATACAATTTTCAAAAACACATCAGTCAAAAGACTATTGGAGAGACTACAAAGCTTGTCTTATAGTGAAATTAAATACCTTGGAATAATTCTGGATAAAAACCTTAATTGGAGATCTCATTAAACTTAGCGTTCGAAAATTCCACAAGGCTAAATCTGATCTCAACCATCTTCTCTGTGCTAAAGGACTGTTAATGGGAAAAATATATTACTTTATAAAACAATTCTTTGACCAATTCTTCTACACGCCTCATCTGTTTGGGGCTGCATGGCGAAGTCGAACTGTCGAACCTACAAAAACTGTAAACTATGCAAAACAAATCTCTTCGTTCTATCTGCAGAGCTCCTTGGTATTTTAAAAATACGCTTATTCATTCCGATCTTGGAATGGAGCTTATAAGAAAAATTATTAAGAGAAATTCCGATATTCTCTCCAAAAATATTTATACGATTCCCAACGAATTACTCTTTAATCTACCCGACTACGACAGTAGAATATATCACTAAAGACCCCGTGGTATTACTCATCTTCCTGGTGCAATTCATTATCGATAATCTTTTCCCGTGCTAAACTAAAGCTCATCTTGTTTATTTCGCTAATCCGCACGTCCGTTGCGTTGTCAGGCGAAGCTAGATGCTTCCTTTCCCTTCTTTTTTTCTCACCCCTCCCTTTTTTTAATGTTTTCCCTTTTTATAACTGCACCTACCTGTAATCTAACAGTGATAATTTCTATGAGGTGACAATTCCTATTTTCACTTACTGTCTACCGGAGATAAGAGGCTTCGCCTCAGGTGCTCCAAAATGTGTTCTATGTTAAGCTTCCCAGTTCTTCCCAGCTCAGGCGGTATATAGAGCAACGAGCCAGGGAATTCTGGGCCAACATTTGCGATACCACTCAGAATGGCAATATTTACAAAGTCATAAAAGCTCTCCGTAATAGGTATCCGGCGACTTAGGTCACATCTCCTGCTTGAAGATCACGGGTATTCGCCGACTCAGGCCAACTCTTTCGGTACACACATTAGCACTAACGAGATTTTGGAAAGGATCCCTTACGATCTCAGTGGTGACAACGCACACTGGGACAAAGACATTACGTTGGGGCAAAGAAGAGTTCAATGTAGCTAGTAGTCAAATGAAAAACACCACTAATAGTGAAGATGGGGTTAAGGGTTTTGTTTTCGAGGCTTTAAGTCCTCTCAATAGGAAAAAAAGGCTCTTTGAATTTGACAGCATATTTCGAGTCGGTATGGTGCCGTCTGACTGGAAATCTGCGATCATCCTCCCCCCTTGAAATTTAGTAAGCCAAAAACTTAGCTCAGTTCCTATAGTTCGATTGCTCTCACTTTGGTTATGGAAAAAAATCCTACTGAAACGGATCCTAGATTGGGCAATTAAAAAGCGTTATCTTCCATGACAGGCATTTTGGCTTTCTCCCCGGTAGGGATAGTACGGGTACAAATTTTCGAGTTGTTCTGCCCTTCAAGGGTTGGATATAGTTTAACATTCGTATTCTATGCGTTAAGCAATTAAAATTTGCGTTCTGTTTCATCAAAATCGATTAACTAGAACGCAAGATAGGGAGTTTTGGGTACCCCATTTCTTAACATAGGGTTTTCTCGAATTCGCGAGAAATATCGGTGCTAGAGCTTAGCTAACTTCACTTTAGAGTACTTATTTTTGGCACCGAATTTGGCGATATTTCACCAAAAAGTCGCTAAACTTGACATTTCGGAAATCTTACGCAATTTTGTTAATGGGGCCTGTAATGTTGGTTTCCCTGTATTAGTATTAAGGATATAACTTAATATTACTGAATTACAGTTCTATTTCGCAATCAAAATTCGCGATTGATTGGGATTTCTCTGGAATTTTCTCGTAATGTCGGCATAAGGTATATAAAGGGAGCAGAGAGCAGTCCGGGAGTCAGTTCAGTAAATTCTCGTAACCAATTCACTGAATGAGTGAAACTGTGTATTCTGCGCTTTGTAAGCGGTCTATTGCTTGTTTTGTGAAGCTTGTTTTTGAAAGCTATTTGAGAATTTTTCATTGTTTTATGCTGAGGAATATGTGTCATTTTTCCTCGAGAGTTTCCACTAAATTTTAGCCTGTTTAAGTATTTTATTTTGTGAAAAACAAAGCATCTCAGAAAGCTTCTCTGATATGATAACTGTCAGCGTAAGTTACTACCTGTTAATTCTTGTAAATACTCCATAGCAGATTGTTCTACAAAGTTCTAGAAGCAATAAAATTCGTGTTCCATCCTGACAAGTGAACTGTTTCCTAGAACTTTCCATCCACACTGGACTTTTAAGCTACGAACCCGAAAACTGAGCAGAGTCTTCGTCAACATTAATGTCAGAAGTAGGATCTAAAGGAAGACTTTCATTTTCAAGTGTATGGTTTTGATGAGAGGAAAAAGGGAACAACCACTTACAGACAAGGGCAGCTCCAGCGAGGGGGCCATAGGGGCCAAAACCCCCTCCGAACTTTTTGTTTTTGAACTTTAGATTCGTATACTTTAAGATTCCTCATGTTCAATTGGCATTTTAAACAATTTATAGACTATCTAAAGAGTTCAATGGGCCCCCTCCGAAAATTCAGCATGGAGCCGCCCTTGCTTACAGAGCTGATGGACACGATGAAGGAGATGAAATTTCGGCAAGAGATAAAAACAGAGATGAAATCCGCATAAGAAGAGATGAAAATAGATTTTGAAAAAAAAAATCTGGACAAGAGGCCGGACTGGTGAAAACTGAGAAAACCAAAGAAAATTTGGAGTTGAAAATTAAGCAACGCCAAGAGCAATTGAAAGAAATAAAAAATGGAAAAGAGAATAGAATGTCTATTTCAGAAGAAACTCAAGCGAAATATGATGAAAAAATCGACTCCAAAAGATCTAAACAAAAATCTGTGAAAATGTGGAAGAATTACGTGAAGAATTGAGTAAAATTGAAGGAAGACTGGACAGTTTGGTCAAACTGGGAAAGTTATCTGTAACCATCAAGATATCGTCAAGCAGCACAACAGTAAAACTAACGACCTATGAAGGAGAGACTCACTGGAAAGCTTACCAGACTCAATTTTTAATAGTTGCCAAAGCTAACGCTTGGAACGACTGCGAGAAAGTGAGCCAACTGGCCACTTCCCTTAGCGGAGACGCAACAAATGCATTACAAACCATCGGAGACAAAGACTGGAAATTTTAACGCCCTCACTAGTGAGTGTCTTGGAGCTCAAATTCGGAAAGAAGTGTGGCGACCGTACTACTTTTTCCCGATCGATGGACGACCGGTGGCTGTGAAGTCCCTCATTTCAGCGTAAAAGTTCAAAGTGATTACGGTGCTCATGTTTATGCAAATTTTGGTGTCTCCCGACACCAGACATGCGCACTTGATGCAGTCATTCTATTATAAGAACTGTACTCTCGAGTGAAGCTGGGCAGTCTTAGCAGCTGTTCTCCGGTGTGCGGTAGTGCAGCTGTTCTTCAAGTCAGGCCGTGCTTGGTCCAAGCTGCCGTCTTCTGCCAGCCAGCCCTGCCTGTTCCCGTGGTTTTTGCTGCATCGTCATTGCCATCCTCTGAAGTGTTAGCTAGGAGTTCTAGCCCCTCGGGCCCACAAGCTGCCTGAACGCTCACATCCGATTGAAGCAACATCGGGCTGCTTAAATAATTTCAAGAAGCTCATCTTATTTCAGTTATGTTTTTTTAGTTCAGTTTTAGTTACAAGTTAAATAAACTTGTTCATTTAAGAAAGTCGTGATCTTTTGACCACTACAGAATATTGGAGTCGAAGAGGACAAATAACCTTTTTATCGTCCATGTGCATGGGACCCTCTTCACTGGTGACCAGCAATTTTCGAAGTCCTTCTTGTGGTCACTGGATAACTAAAACGACTTGTAAGAAAAATTCGCTTAAATTATTGCTGATAAACAACTGAAATGAAAACTCATTTTTGAGCCTAACATTTAGTGCATTTAAAAAAAGGGATTTTTTTTTCTTCATCTTGTGGTGTCTTCGGTACCAACTCTTGGGAGGTTGAGGCTTTTTCATTTCTAAACTTTTAACCTATAACTTACCTTAGTAAAATGATTAGTGCACACAACACAACTGAGGTCGCGTAAGTGGCATTCAGAGCCTCGCCATTTTGGCATAACGACCCGGAGTTATGGTTTATTCAGATCAAATTCCAATTCATTATCTCTGATATTTCTGCGGACTCGACAAAATTCCATGATGTATTTTCAGCATTAGATGCTACAGTTCTAGCCTATGTAAAAGATATTGTCACAACCATAGGCGTAATCTGGGGGAGCGAGGGGTGGCAATTGCCCCTGCAGTTGTAAAAATTGCCCCCCTAGTCTAAAAAGTCAGGGGGCAAAGTTATGATTTTGAACCCAAATCATGCATTTATAACCCAAATATACTATCGGATTTAAAAAAAAAAATTCCCCTGCAAAAATCAACAAAAGAATAGAATCACAGAAGCTTTTCAACCCAACAGGAACGATGGCAGATTCTACCAAATGGCCAAGCTAGATAATTTCTCAGGAAAGCAAAAATTAGGGGCAGCGATTTTAAACTTGTCTGAAATCAATTGTTCAGCGTTAGAAAAAAAGACCTGTTGCTGTAAATAGTGAGCAAAAAGAGGTCATTTTCACAGGCAATGCCGCAATTAGAGTTTATGTCATCCGGGGCAAACCATAATTAGTGTCGTGTGCATAGGCGCCCATAGTAATTTTCATAGGGGGGGGGCAAACTTAAAAAAAGTTTCTAGAGGGGGGCAAATTTCAAACTTTTAACAAATTTAGTTCTGTTTTTGCCATTTGTTAACATAATGAGACATTAACTTAAAACTTTAGGGGGTGGCAAGTTCCCTACCTTGCCCCCCCCCTTATGGGTGCCCATGGTCGTGTGCCCCCTCGCATGGAGCCGCGCCCCATCCCAAGAAGCTATAACTGATTTTGGCGTTCCATTTAGAATGTCTCCCGGTGCTTGTCCCGTGCCCGCTTGCCCCCCTTTATTTGCCGCCCTGTCACAGGTTGGGGCCAGTTTCTCATTTATATTTTAATGAACCTAATTTTGGTGTTTGAAGGTCAGTAGCAGAGAGACAACACACTTTTATGATCGGGCACAACTTACTTGACTTGACAGACGACTAATTGCGAATTCAAATGCGACGCAGTTTAAGAGAATAAGAAACGGTCTGCGATTTTATGATTTATATCTGCTGCCATTGGCACCTACGGACACGTGCCCCAGACTTGGTAGGGGGCTCCAAAATAAGTTATGGTTCCATGGGAGGAGGCCGTTCTAGTTGGTTCGTCGTGAGAGATAAACTCTAGTTGCAGTACTATCTAAGTCAGTATTTCGATACCTTTAACCCTTTTAGAATTTCATGCATTAGAAATATATAGCAACAAATCACCTCATTACTTTCTACTAACAGCGTTGCTCCCAGCAATAGGGAGAAGCAACGTTCGACACAGAAGGGGAACCTTCACTGCTATTGTTTATAACGATCTGCTGATGTGCATACATGGGCGCCCATAGTAATTTTCCTAGGAGGGGGGCAAATTTCAAACTTTTAACAAATTTAGTTCTGTTTTTGCCATTGCTAACATCATGAGACATAAACCTAAAACTTTAGGGCGGGGGGCAAGTTCCATACCTTGCCCCCCCTTATGGGCGCCCATGTGTGCATATAATTCTATTTTCTAGCATTTCAAAAAATCGTTTATAAGTCTAGCTAAGATAATATCTCAGAATATTAGTTTTCTTTAGAGTATATGTACATTCACCTAATTTATATACCTCCCCCCCCCTTTTTTTTTTCGTGAATACGTCTTCAACTCAATAGCATACATAATTTATCAGGGGTCAATCCAGGAATATTTTCCAGGGCCCATTTTTGTAGAAACTGCCTATTTTTGTGAATTTTAATGCTTAATTTTCTGAATTTCAGAACTTTTTGTTAATTTTCAAACCAAATTTTAATAAAAGTCACTTTTTTTGTTAATTGGTGAAACACATTAAAATGTAGGGTAAAATGCCAATGAAGGGCAGTTTTAATCGACTGTATTTTTGTGAAGGGGTTCCGTTAAAATCGATTGTAATTTTGTTATAGGGCCACAAAACGAACCCAATGTTTGTTTGTATCGACGCCTGTCCCCCGCTTATGCCAATTTTTTTATTAATGAAGTCACGCTAAAAGTCGTTCCACCTCTTCAAATTATTAAATATCTTTTTCCACATTATTTTTCTAAAAACATTTACAATATCAACCTCCCCCCCCTCCCAAAAATAAATAAATAAAAAATAAAATAAAATAAAAATAACGTACTGGACTCTCTTAAAAATTTAAAATTTTCTGTCCAAGTCAAGGAAAAACATGAACATTGAGCTTAGAATGCTGTAAATTTAGCAGGTCGCTAACATTAAAGAAAGTACCGCGGGAACAGAGGTTGCAGAAAATAGAAAATGTGCAGTGCAATCAGTTTCATTGTAATGTATTTCAAACCCCGCAAGAAAAGCGGCTTTTTAACAAGGCATAAAATGATCGTTTTTCTGGACCTACAAACAAAACATAAGAACATGTCATCACTAAATGACCATTAAGATTCTGTGAAAAATTGGAGTGATTTAAATGTCGAACGCGGCCCTTTTATCTCCCTTTAACGCAAAAATCAGTCACATCTGTGTTCACTTAAATAGAATAGGACCAGCTTTTCCCGCAAGCATATTGACTCGATGTTAGGACACAGGAGATGTACAAGAGGGTTGAATGAGCTGCAAAGAATGGATTACAAAGAGCTAATCTAAATAAATGATGCCTGTGTGTCAAGTTTGGTTAAGTTAAATGAATTTTACCAGCCGAATATCTGTATCCTGCAGTGAAATATTAACTTGCTTTGTGCATGAGTACAGGTAAGTAGTTTTCGTAATTTTCTTGTCAAATCGGTAGATTTTAAAGAAAGATAAACTATTAGTCTGGAGAAAAGACTCCAATGTACTGATGAACATCATCTGGGTTCGTTTCTCAGGAATTCCTTAAATAGAAGACGTCCATTATAGTTGCGCTTTGAGGGGGAAAATGTAGTTTTGTTTAAATTAAAAATGATACCTCTCCTTACTTATTGGAAAGAGCGTTTGAAAATCAAAGTCGGCCGCTTCAGTTTTTGATCGTCAAATGTTTCTTGACAGTCAAGCCCTGCTCATGTCCAGTGGCTGTGGAGGTTTTTTTATTTTTTTTTTCTTTATAGTGAACACATATTGCAATTTCCAATCCTTTCAATGAACTTTGTTTTGGACGTACCATTTAAAGCTCTCTCTTAGAGCAGACTCTACCGCTTAAAGCTGATTCGGTCCCCAGTGATACCAGCGGCTGTGGAGTTGTTTTGATAAAAGGGGAAAAAAGTAAGCCCTTTTTATCTATTTTATTAATTATACTTATTGCACTATTTACTTTTTGTTTTCAAGAGTTAAAAATAACTGTTCTCAAATTTTATCTGTTTTAGTACAGTATTTTTTCCATTGTTATAGAATAAATATTTTATGATTTATAGTTTATACTAGCTACGTGCCCGTTCTTCTCACGGTAGGAAACTAAAATTTTCCTTAGATGTGTAATTCGAATTTATTCGTGGTGTGGAATCTTCTTAAGAAAAAAAAAAAAAAAAAAAAGCAAAATTATTTGACTCTTGACGTAAAGTTTGCGTCATGAGTACTAACCTGGCATCATTGCAGTATAATGACTCAAAAACTACGTCAGTGTCATTCACTATCAAAAAAGTGAAAAGCTTAATGGTTTGCAGAGAACTCCTGGCTTACAAAATGTCTTATTTCTACATCATACTGTTTTTTAGGTTCAAGCTGTAGCATTAAATACCTAAGACACTACATAAAATGGACAACCGTTTATTTGTTTCCGAACATGTACTATGTAAGGAAATGTTGTAATCATGAAAAAATTCGACTTCGAGATTTTGGCGTACTTACACGTTTTGAGGTCTTCTGAATTCATTTATGGTATTTTCAAGAGATGTTTTTAAAATAGCTGTGTACCCGCTCTTCATACGGGAAGAAGCGAATATTTTACTATAATCATATCTGCATGTGACGAAACAGAATTTTATTTTTAAAAAAGTTCAAGAAATCGCCTCTGTTGAAATTACGGCGGGATATATTAACGTAAGTTAGAATTACTTTTCGTTTAGTTGGTTGTAAGACAACCGTTGAAAAAGGTTAAAAACTTTTAATTTCATGAAATATTTATTAACGTGGTATATTGTGATTTATTCATATTATCCTTACAAATCTAATAATACTACCTATTACGTACATGATACTATCTATCTTTGCTTTTCCTTTTTCAAAACTCGCTTAAAAGAAGCAGCTTAGATTATTTGGCACCGATGGGACCTTCTGATTCTATGGCGATTCTTTGCAATTTACGCATTAACATAAATAATAATCATTTCACATAATCGTTGCCATTAAGGAAACTCTCCATATATATTTAATTTATGCAGAGTTTTATAAGATTGGCGTATTTAACACCCAAAAAAATTTCATCTCACCGTGGGGAGAAACTATCCAAGGGGTGCCATTTTAAATATCCATGTATCCAATATAGCGATATCTTATATATCCTCCATGGTCCTGTCTCCTGAAAAACATCAAACTGTGTAATCTCGAGGAACTATTTATTCCCGCTTTAATTGTGACAGGGCGTTAGAATTGCAGAGCTTAAGCATTTTTTTAAAATTCATGATGTCACTGTTTAACTGCCGTAAAGGATACCCCGGTTGGCCGAGGGAGTTAATTTCGATATTTTGCATAGTAGTTTTCAAACGGTATCATTAAATTTTTGCTTTATGTAGGACCACTATGGAGGAACGTAATTCAACGTTAAAATAAAGCTATACTCGCAGCATGCATGATATGTTAGGCAACGCCCGCCCCATAATTAAATGCCAAAAATAAAAAAAAGTAAATAGAAAATTTTAATATATCGCGCTTTAAAACGAACTTAGTAATTTTTAAAATGAACATTTTCAGCTGTGTTAAGACATTTCAATTTTTAAATAAGCACCGGATTAAAATACCACTTCTAATAATAATAATCGTGAATTTCTTAGTTTATTTCTACCGTAAATTTTAATCAAAATATCGTCTCCCTGTGTTGAAAAAAAGAGCTGGAATAAATGAGAAAATTGTGGCGTAATTTTTACGTATCTTAAAGCAACTGACGTCATCGATCCTCACTTGCGAATTGAAAATACGGACGGCGCCCTATTAAAAATTTCTATGGATAGGTGGAAAAACCTTTTTCTAATCCTTTTTGTGGCAGCAACCCAACATAAACGTGCCATGATTGCAATGCAATGGCGTAAGCTGTCCGCGTTGATGCTATTAAATTCTAAATATTGGGGCCTGCACTGCAAAAATAGATCACGCACATAAAAAATGATTTCCTCCTAAGCGGAAAATTTCGCCAATAGCTACCGATTGCCGAAATTTCCCCGTACAGTCGTGCAGATAACCATGCGAGGGCCCGAAGATCTGGGGCCAGAAGACAGCGCCAAATAAACCGCTTGGAAGCCAAGTTAATTCCGCGTCAATATAGCTTTTGTGGTCAATGCCAAATATGTCAACCCGGTGAACGGAGAAAAGACGCCAAATTCAGGGCAAGCCAGCTCATGCATGGCTTAGATAGGGGGAAAATCGTATAACTATCGGATTTTTAAATGCTTTTTTTAGTGGATAGTATTAAAATAGAGTAAAATGCGTGCATTTTTTTTTAATGAAGGTAAATTATTGAAAGAACTGTCTGACATAATAGGAAGATACTTTGGTTTAAACGGTGGTTAGTCGGTGGGGCCAGGCCCCTCTGGCCCTTAATGACGAGCCGCCACTGGATATATATATATATATATATATAAAATGTGTGTGTGTGTGTGTACGGGCACGCATATATGGACTTTCATTTAGAATGACATTTGCCCCCCCAGTTTCGAAGCCCAAGTTACGCCCATGGTCACAACACCCCCTGAGAAGGACATATACGTCTAAGGGCCCGTTCGAGAATTCACCGGTTGGTTATGCACCGGTGCTACCGGTCGCGGTCATTCTTTGGTTAAGTGACGTCACGGTTGTCAACCGGTTTCGGTCATCCTCACCACATCCAATTCCAAGCCAAGAAAACAAAAATAAACATTGGCAACACTACACTAATAACCGGAATAACCCACCTCGCTACCAGGGTCATTCTGGTTGCGCTCTGGTCACGTTGAGCAGACAACCGCTACATGATCAAAACGTTTTCGAACGCGGTTAATTCCAGAGCTCCGCCCAACGCTCCGCCTTTTCGGACGCTCTGGTCGTGCACCGGTGTTACCGGTGCACAACCGATGAATTCTCGAACGCGCCCTAAAAGATCGGATTCTTGCCTAGTATTTGGTATCCGAGGGTGTGAAATTAAAACTGCTTCAGGATCTACAGTTAGGAGATTTACGACCTTCACAACTTCTTACACGAATGCGGAACCTGGCAACAGATAGAGAAGATGATAAACATGTTAATCCGTTTTTTTCCGGACTCTCGGGCCGGAGTAAGTTGCGCTTCTCCGCTGTCGCTGTTATAGGCAGGTATTTGATGTGGTTATATTTTAAGCTTGTCAATGTTCCATTTATCCACTACGCTACTCTACAGACAGCAGTAGAAATGCTGTCAGGTGGTTATGGGCCCAGGAATGCCCCCACCATTTTTTTTAAAAGTAAAATAGTGGAATGGACAATATGTCTTCTTTTCGTGAAGAATTGTTAATATATTTCTTCGAATGTGACGAGATATAAGTTAATCAAATTTTACGATGGATAGAAGATATACGTTTGCTATTAAACCGCTCAATGAGCATAATTATTCTGAGTGGTCGAATGATGTCAAAATTTTGCTCATCCAAAAAAAAACTCTGGCAAGTAGTGGAAGAGACTGAACAGAAACCCACAGTAAAACCAGAAGATGAACAGACGCCTTTATTAGATTATGAGGACAAGCAGCGAGCTGCTCTTAGCTTTATGTACATGTGCAGTGGTTGAAAGTATAAAAGCATGATAGCTCGAGAAAGCACTGGCACATCTGCATGGAAAATGTTGAAAAAATTGTTTGAGCCCTGTGATCGTTCTCGATTAATCTATCTGAAAAACAAATTTTACATGGGTCAACAAGAAGTTGATACTGATCTCGGACTGTATGCCAGTAAGCTCTCTGAATTAATTGAGAAACTGCGAAAATCTGGCAAGATAGTGGATGAAGAAGATAAAATTTTTCAATTGGTTCGTTACTTACCCGCAGAATACGATACTTTCCTAAATCATATTAATAATTGGGAAGATGATAGGTACACTTTCGAAAAGGTTCGAGAGAAGTTATTAGAGGAGGAGGCTCGTATCCGGCTTCAAGAAGATAGAGAAAAGCAAGCTTATCAGTGCAAAAACGTCCCCATGCGAGGAGCTCGTCCTGGACCAAGTCAAGGTGAGGGAGGAGAGTTACGTCCATACAAGGCGACCAAACCCCACCAAAGGAGATGGAAAACGAAACCAAATATTCGGAGGAGAGATGACACCAAAGTCACTAAAAACCTCTTGTTCCAGAGTTCAGCCATGGCGAGTGAACCGGACTCTTGGGTCATCGATACAGGTGCTACATGGCATTGTTTCAGGAATAAAGAACTCATGACTGATTTCAAGCCAGTAAGTCGCCATAAGCTAGTTTGAGCTTATAACGCCCCCCCCCCCATTCCAATTATTGGGAAAGGTAAAGTACACTTGACTTTTAACAGATTTGATATGATTTTACATGATGTACTATATACACCTTTATTGCGTAAGAATTTAATTTCGGGATCCCGCATGGACAAAGCCGGTGGTAAATTTATTTGTAGTAATCAAAGAATTAAAATCATAGATACAGATACCGGTAATATCTTGCAAGAGGCTAAGATGAACTATGAAGGTCTTTATGTACTACGACCAAATGGTGTTACCTATAATAAAAATGTTTGCCAAAATGTAGAACACTTATAGTGTAACTAATGAAAGTCCAGAACTGTGGCACCGTCGTTGTGCACACATAAACTTTCAATATATTAAAGCTACTGCTAATCGTAATAGTGCTAAAGGTTTACCAAATTTTAAAGGTTCACTTAAATCTTGTAGTCCCTGTCGCAAGGCTAAAGCTAAACGCACTAGCTTTAAACCAATAGGAAAGATAAGATCAACTCAGCCTTTAGATCTATTGTATTTAGATATATGTGGTCCCTTTCCTTACCGCATGATTAATGGACACAAATATTTTCTCGTTATTCTTGATTATTATTCGCGTAAAATCTGGACATATCTTTTAAAATCTAAAGCTGAAACATTTCATATTTTTAAGAAGTTCGTAGCTCGCACAGAGAGGTTTTTGGGTCGTAAAATTAAATCAATTAGAACTGATAACGGTTCAGAATTTATTAGCAATAATTTTCAAGAATATTGTTCAAACTTGGGAATTACTCATGAATTAACAAACACATATACTCCTGAACAAAATTCGTGTGAAAGATTTAATTTAACAGCAGTTGATGATATCAACACTTTACTAAGGGACAGCGGAATGTCTCATGGGCTTTGGGGTGAGGCGCTATTACATTTTGTATATACTTGGAATAGACTAGTTCACGGCAAAGATGATAGAACTCCATTCGAAAAATTTGGAGGGTATAAACCCTCATTAAAACATTTAAGACCCTTCGGGTGTAAAGCCTATGTCGGTGTACCAAAACAATTGCGAAACAAATTACAAATGAAAGCTAAAGTAGGTACTTTAGTAGGATACGCACTACAGCGAAAAGGTTATAGAATTTGGTTACCAGATGATCGTAAGATAATAGAAACCATTAACGTTCATTTTGATGAAAATTCTGTGAAAAATAATGGAGTCAACTATAAGAACATTGAATTAGATAACTTTAGTAAAGCCCCCGAACACTCTTACGATGAAAACGAATCCACAATTTCTGAATATGAAAATGAAGTTTACGATGATCATCATGAACCAGCTTACATTCCCCAAATGGACTCCGATGAAGAAATAAATTACTCTAAATCTATGCTTTCAAATCCCCCTTATAATATTCCCACTGTCACAATTACACCTTCACCTAGTGATTTGAAACACGACTTTCATACTCCCATGCATACAACTGATGCTGGAAGTGATGTCGAAAGTGACACTGAATTACCTGGACAGCTTGTTCAATGGGTAAGATAAGCGGTTGAAAAAAAATTTGAGCCGGGTAGATATCATATTTACTATTATCCTGGAGACAAAAAAGATATTTTATCTCTCCCACAAGCTAAAAAGTACTGCCTGACTAATTCACTCTATTTTAATAAGAAAAATTTTGATTTTTCATAAAAAAATAATTAGAGGTTACTAATGTTACAGGCCCTGAATAAAGATTTTGTTACAAATGGCGAAAATTTCGAATCCAAAATTTTGACTTCTGAGACTGCATGACTAGACGTATTTGTTCCAAACTCGTACCAGCAGGCTATTAGCTGTAAAAATCGCGTACATTGGTTACGAGCAATGAAAGAAGAATTACTTATGATGAACAGTCGACATGTTTGGGATTTAATAGACAAACCTGAAAACGGTAAAGTTTTAGGTTCACGCTGGGTGTATACAATTAAAAAGGATCCCAATAATTCTATCAGGTACAAAGCACGCTTGGTTGCTCAGGGACATCGCCAAAAAAAGGGAGAATCTTATACAGAAGTTTTTTCACCTGTCGTAAATTTTACATTAATACGTTTTTTCTTCTCAATTTTGGTTTTCTATCTTAAATGGACTCATGTACAATGTGACGTTAAAAATGCCTACTTATATGCCAATTTAAAGGAATATGTATTAATGAAACAACCTCCCGGTTTTGAAATTGATCATAAAGTTTGTAAACTTAATGAAGCACATCTACGGCCTTCATCAATCAGGGAGGGAGTGGTTTTATGAGATTGATAGCACACTACAAATACTAGGTTTCCAAAAATTTCGTACATGTAAATGCACATATACTTTAAATACAAATGTACTTTTATTAGTTTACGTAGATGATATTGTTATTTTTGCTAAAACAGAAGACTATATTAGACACGTATTGCAAATACAAACTAAATTTGAACTTTTATGCCCTACTAAAAAACTTTTAGGTGTTGACTTTACTCAGACCGATAATAAAATTTTACATCCAAACAGTTTGTAATTTATTTGAACAATTTCATTACCCTATTTCGTCATTACCAATTAGTAAAGGTTCCATATATTCGAAAAATCAGTGTCTCAAGACACAGCATGAAATTCAAGAAATGGAACAAATTCCTTACAAAAACCTCATAGGCTGCTTATTTTTTTTATAGCTAATCGGACTCGCCCCGACATATCATTTGCTGTGAATACCTTCAGTCAATTCCAGCAAAATCCGGGAATGGTCCACTGGTCAGGCTTACTGAAAGTATTGGGATATTTAAAATATACAGAAAGTGTACAACTAGATTTGTCTCAAATTGAAACTATTAAATTACACGTTTATTCTGATGCAGATTTTGCCACTAATAAAGATAACAGAATTTCTATAGGGGGGAAATATCGTATTAGTCGATAAAGTTCCAGTAAGCTGGCGTACATTCAAACAAAAGGCAGTTAGCCTAAGTAAAATGGAGAGCGAGCTTATCTCTCTTAACGCAGCAAAAGAGCTCATATGGCTTCAGCGCATTTCTAAAGAATGCACTAAATTCACTGTCATTCCCCCTTCTCTCACAGAAGCTATCATTTACTGTGATAATCATGCTACAATTCATTTTGCAAATAACGAAGTAGAATCTAATAAAAGTAAACATATTGATACTAAATTATTTTTCATAAGAGAACTTCTACATAAAAATGAATTCAAATTACAATATGTGCCAAGTAAAGCTAACATCTATGACATTTTTACAAAACCTCCCACTAAGTTAGAATTGCAAAAGTTTATGTCTGCACTTTTTGTTAATCCTGGAAAAGAATTGACTCTAAACTTTCCCTCTCCTGCGTCTGAACCGAACCACAAAAAAAAAAAGGGGGGGAAACTGGACTGAAATTCATAACAAGTGTTTTTAAGTTGAAATGTTTATGACTTTGTAATCTGTATTTGTTTTTGCATATATTTATTGTAGATTAGTAGCTAGTATAAATATGCTAGTAATATCCCCGGGGATACAACGTTGTTTAATTATGTCTGTACATATTTTTTGGATATCCAATGTTTCTTAGCAATGTGCACATGATATATATATTTTTTTCTTTTATGCGATTTAGTGTTTATATTCCTTAAGCTCAAGGACTTTGAAGTAATATACTCTAACTTGTATGTGAAAATTTGAATCTTGATTAACGAAGGTTCAACTATCGTGTCGAACAGACAAGGAATGGGGAATATTGATAGAACAAGGAGCATTTTTCATATATTGCCCTTGTCTGCTTGGCACATAGTTGAGAAATTGGCCAAGTAGTTCACTTGGTAACTTGCAATGCAATTCAGATTGCGTCAAGCTGACGTAGGGTGCTCATGTACTGAATGTAACGGATATCTGGATTGTTTTTATGAACGCACCCTTGTAGAAGTATTTTACCGTAGCAGAAGATTGCCTGTTATGTTAATATTTAGTTATTGTACGCTTTATAAAGTTGTCTATTGGAATTGAACTTGGCAGACGCTTAATGTAAGTCATCGACGAAGGTATTGTTTGTGTTAATAAAGTGATTTTTATATTTTAAGCTCGTCAATGTTCCATTTATCCACTACGCTACTCTGCAGACAGCAGTAGAAATGCTGTCACTATATATATAAAATACTAAAATTTAATTTTTCCCACCACATTCTGAAGTTCTATAAGCTAAATAGAAGCAAATTCCTCAAACGTATTTCGAAGGCTGAAATATTACACTTTAACACACAGATCGACAACCGCCGCCGGCCCGCGGAACATTTGAAAACTACGTATAAACCATTCAATATCCCATATAAATCTCAATTATACGGCCCGCCACCTCGCTAAAATCCGCAAGTTTGGCCCGCGACTTCGCTAATATCCTAAAGTTTGGCCCACAACTTTTCAAAGGTTGCCCATACCTGCTTTAACACTTTAAAGGTCGTCATCCCCTGTAATATCAAACGATGTCAGGGACCGTCTCCTCCATCAATTTTGATATCTATATCATACCCAAGCCGAATCAGATGTCCTTGCGCCAATTTTTTTAAATAAAAATTTAAAGCATGTCTCTTAAGCGTGAAATCTATATCAAGAGCTAGACACTCTCCAACGATATCAAAAGACTATATATACAGTAGAATATAGTAGAATAACGAAGTCTCCTTACAACGAATTTCTCCCTATAAAGAAATTTTTCATGGAAACGTAACTTTAAGGCTTAAATAACACTATAAACATTCTCCTTATAACAAAGAGCTTATCTTCCCATAGCGAAGAATATTTCAGATTTACCTTTGACTTTTTTTGTTGGTTTTGAAGCAAATTTTAACTTTCGAAAAGACCACTTAGTGGAAGAGTAACAGATGATAAAAAGGAGACCAGGAAAGTGAAACTGACTCCGTTAATGAAGACACTTCAACAGCGCCCGATTATGACCAACTGGGGGCAACGGGCATTGATAGATTTTGGGGCCCCAAACTATGAATTTTTAATACTTTTCATAAAATTTTGATATAAAAAAGAATATTTCAGAAAAAACATTTAAAATTGAGGGCCCTTTCAAGTCGGGGGCCCTGGGCAAAGTTCCGATTTGCCCATATAATAAGGCCCTGCGCTTCACGACCAAAACCGTATCAAACGTTAATGCTTCAACCTTTCAAAACTATTAAAAAGAGGTTTCCAAATGGAATAAAATGTGCCTCACTCTATTTTCAGCGGACTTATAAAATGTGAATATTTTTATAAAAATTTAAAATCACAGAATGCAAAACAATGTAAAATAACGGAATTTTGAAGTAAAATAAACGTAAGTGCACTACATATTCTATTGTCTAAATTCGTGGATTGTCCTTACTTTTGAACTTTACATTTATACAATGAAAAGTAAGAAACCGTAAGTTTAACAAATTTATAATAAATACTAATTTATTTTTAATTGAAAGTCATAATTTAATACTTTTAAACATCGAATTAACTAAAAAGTTTGTAATATTTGCTGAAATAACTGCAAAAATCTCTAATCTCTGTGAAACAAAATTTTCTCTATAGCGAATTTTTCAACTGGAAACTGAAGTAAAATTATAGCCTACCTCTCGACATTTGTTTTTCGCAATCCTTGCAGAGAGCGTATTTAGTGTTGGGCACCAATTCAAAATAATTTAGAAGAATAGGCGATTGTCCTGTTAAACTGTCATCTAACGATTCTTCGTCCATAATTTCGACCACACTTGGTGATACAACATCCATTTAGCAATGGTTAGAATTAAAAAACAGTTCGAAAACACTTGCACAAACAAATGTGCCAATGAAACGACGCCTCTCATCTCATTACCAAAATAAAGATTCTAGAATGGTGTTGCGCGTGCGTGGTTTTTTCTGATTAGCGGAAGTATCGGTTGAAAAGTATCGGTGAAAATGGATGAAAGCAACAGAAACCGATACTTTCCCGATACTTTTAGAATCGAAAGAACCGATACCGATACCTAAAAAAATCGGAGGTATCGGCGCCGATACTATCGGTCGATCCCTAGTCTTGGGCCTTACCGTGACCAGGAACCTTACGTGGAAGAGCCACTTCACTACCCTACCCAAACCACCCCACTACCCTACCCTTCACTACCCAAAGGAAAGTTCACCTCCTTCGTTATATAGCACACCATCACCGAGGCCTTTATGCTAGAACGCTTCTCAAGATCTGCGATGCGGTGATTCGTGGTGCCCTAGATTTTGGGAGTGTGATCTTTCGCACTGCTTGCAACTCCGATAAAAAGACGTTGGAAAAGATTTACAACGCTACCATCCGGGTCTGTACGGGTCTCCCTGCTTGGAACCCTATCCCCACGATGCATCGCAAAGCCGGATATCGTCCGATCTCCGGTTGGCACCAGTGCCTCTCCTACAGGCTCTTGAGCAAGCATGTTGCGCTTCGTTCCTTTTCTCCTCTCAGTGATTACCCTCTCCTTTCCCCAAGAAGGGTTTCCTTTCGCTCCTATGGAATGCGGTCGTCATCTCTTGGGGTACTGACTTAAAGGTGGTGATTCCCTGGTCACCCCGCTGCGCACTAGTCTAGAAAACAGATTATTTATTCACACCCTCAAGTTCGCTTTTCAAGACCGGTCTCTCCTCCTGTTGCCAATTTGAATCTCTTTTGGTCACTCACTGCCGATTTGTCCAACCACACCTGCCTAGCGACTGGCGCCTCTAAAGGTCCCGATTGGACGAGCATTGGTATTTGGCACGTCAACCGCGGTCGTGCACGGTCTCGGAGTCTACCCCACGTAAATTCGATTTTTTTAGCTGAAGCTTTCGCTATTTTGTTCGGCCTCACCTTGCTCGAGGGAGCTTCATAAGGCATCCTCATCCTTAGCGACAGTCTTTCTGTCCTGACTTCCCTCCAACATGTGACTCGGAAATCCCCAACGGTTATTATTGGCCTTTCTCGGTCATTAAAAATCCGAGCCCTTCTCCACCGCACTGTCCCGCTCGTCTGGGTGCCCAGTCATGTTGGGATCGTTCCTAACGAACGTGCGGACTGCTGGGCACGGTCTCCCATTGGATCTTGTCAGAGTCTTCCCTGGACCACTGCTGAAGACCTCTATTCGGGGAACGCCAGTTGTTTGTTGAGAATGAGGAAGCCTGGAATAATTGCAAGTACTCCTCCAGCTCGGGACACTTAGGTCCGGATAGCTGGCTCCGTCAAACAATTCGCTTGTGGGGTAGAAGTCAAGTCTTAGTCGCCTCAGGACTTATAGCCTCCCCACGCTTGCCATACTTCATAAAGTTGGTATATTGAATTCTCCCTTTGCCCTGTCTGCCACGTTCCTGATACCTCTGAACATATACTGTTACACTTCGACCGTTACCAGACTCAAATGTATCGGCTCCTCCGTGCCTTGCAGCTCGGGGTCACCTCCCCTCGTTTACTCAAATATGTGACCTTCAAAGCCTAGCCCTGGATAGCGGGTTGATACTTGGTCTTAAGAATTTGAATTTTAGGAAATTTGCATATAGTCGTGAAATAAGCTTCTTTTTTTCTTCAGTTGTAACTTATGAAATTATGAATTGGCCTTTTATGTGAGCCTGGAAAGGTTTTTATTTTCTGTAGTATTTCTTGTTCGGAGCACAAGGTCGGTCTGAGAGTCCGCAGCCAAATGCTCCCACATAATCCCCTCCTTAAGCCTTTGTGGCTCCAGGGCTGCTTCTACAAACCCAACAAATACTGTCTTCGTGTAAAGATTCTTTACAAGACTTTGCGCAAATCGCAGATAAAATACATGAGGTAGCAGTGCCGGAAGTAGCAACCGTAAGCGGTTCCGACACTAAAGTAATCGCAGGGTTGTGTAAAGAAATCCAAGAACTTTGTAGAGAAATCAGTAAACTCGCATGCGATAATAGCAAACGGCAGTCTAAGCTGAACTGTAGTTGTTCAAAATCTAAAGAACGCCCATTTAACAGGAAATCCAAAGGCTTCTGTTGGGTACCCAGCCATATGGGGATCGCTGGGAACGAGAAGGCAGACGCACTTGCCAGACATGCAACCCTCCCGTACATAGGCAGTCTATCCTATAGCGACATAAAGTCTTGCATCTGTCGCATAGTAAAAGGCATCTGGACGGATAATTGGGGCAATCAAACCGGAAACAAACTTCATTCTATTCACCCAGCTCTCGCATATTGGTCACCGCACCCCTATCGAAGACTAGATGTCATTTTGACACGTCTCCGCATAGGCCACACAAGACTTACCCATAAGCACTTACTCCTGGGTGAACCAGCTCCGGAGTGCCCCCATTGTCATACTTATCTCACCATTCGTCATCTTTTAACCTCATGCACTGCTTTTAATGATTTTTACAAAAAACTTTTTAACTGCTCTTATCCCAAACTTGACGACATATTGGGTGAAACCCCACACCGTAACTTGATTGCCTTTCTCCGATGCACAAACATCTTTTATTCTATTTGAAATGTACACTTTTATCTGACCGGTATCTGGATGGGAGCCGACATCCAGATGTCTTTCTTTTACCCCTTTTATCTACTTTACCACTTTTTGAATTTTACTTGTCTCAATTTACACCTTTACGTTTTAGCTTCTACTAGGTTTTTGTGACACCCCTTACCCGAACACTTCTGTATATGGCTTAACCTTTTGTCTGGCGCAGTATGTCCTTTCTGGACCTTGTGCCAAAAAAACCAACCAACCAACCGCAAAGCCGGATATCGTCCGATCTCCGGTTGGCACCAGCGCCTCTCCTACAGGCTCTTGAGCAAGCATGTTGCGCTTCGTTCCTTTTCTCCTCTCAGTGATTACCCTCTCCTTTCCCCAAGAAGGGTTTCCTTTCGCTCCTATGGAATGCGGTCGTCATCTCTTGGGGTACTGACTTAAAGGTGGTGATTCCCTGGTCACCCCGCTGCGCACTAGTCTAGAAAACAGATTATTTATTCACACCCTCAAGTTCGCTTTTCAAGACCGGTCTCTCCCTCCTGTTGCCAATTTGAATCTCTTTTGGTCACTCACTGCCGATTTGTCCAACCACACCTGCCTAGCGACTGGCGCCTCTAAAGGTCCCGATTGGACGAGCATTGGTATTTGGCACGTCAACCGCGGTCGTGCACGGTCTCGGAGTCTACCCCACGTAAATTCGATTTTTTTAGCTGAAGCTTTCGCTATTTTGTTCGGCCTCACCTTGCTCGAGGGAGCTTCATAAGGCATCCTCATCCTTAGCGACAGTCTTTCTGTCCTGACTTCCCTCCAACATGTGACTCGGAAATCCCCAACGGTTATTATTGGCCTTTCTCGGTCATTAAAAATCCGAGCCCTTCTCCACCGCACTGTCCCGCTCGTCTGGGTGCCCAGTCATGTTGGGATCGTTCCTAACGAACGTGCGGACTGCTGGGCACGGTCTCCCATTGGATCTTGTCAGAGTCTTCCCTGGACCACTGCTGAAGACCTCTATTCGGGGAACGCCAGTTGTTTGTTGAGAATGAGGAAGCCTGGAATAATTGCAAGTACTCCTCCAGCTCGGGACACTTAGGTCCGGATAGCTGGCTCCGTCAAACAATTCGCTTGTGGGGTAGAAGTCAAGTCTTAGTCGCCTCAGGACTTATAGCCTCCCCACGCTTGCCATACTTCATAAAGTTGGTATATTGAATTCTCCCCTTTGCCCTGTCTGCCACGTTCCTGATACCTCTGAACATATACTGTTACACTTCGACCGTTACCAGACTCAAATGTATCGGCTCCTCCGTGCCTTGCAGCTCGGGGGTCACCCTCCCCCTCGTTTACTCAAATATGTGACCTTCAAAGCCTAGCCCTGGATAGCGGGTTGATACTTGGTCTTAAGAATTTGAATTTTAGGAAATTTGCATATAGTCGTGAAATAAGCTTCTTTTTTTCTTCAGTTGTAACTTATGAAATTATGAATTGGCCTTTTATGTGAGCCTGGAAAGGTTTTTATTTTCTGTAGTATTTCTTGTTCGGAGCACAAGGTCGGTCTGAGAGTCCGCAGCCAAATGCTCCCACATAATCCCCTCCTTAAGCCTTTGTGGCTCCAGGGGCTGCTTCTACAAACCCAACAAATACTGTCTTCGTGTAAAGATTCTTTACAAGACTTTGCGCAAATCGCAGATAAAATACATGAGGTAGCAGTGCCGGAAGTAGCAACCGTAAGCGGTTCCGACACTAAAGTAATCGCAGGGTTGTGTAAAGAAATCCAAGAACTTTGTAGAGAAATCAGTAAACTCGCATGCGATAATAGCAAACGGCAGTCTAAGCTGAACTGTAGTTGTTCAAAATCTAAAGAACGCCCATTTAACAGGAAATCCAAAGGCTTCTGTAGGTATCACTGGCGCATCTGCGACAAAGCCACCAAATGTGTCGAGCCTTGCAAATATTCGAAAAACTCACTAGGTCAGTCATAATGGCGGCCATGAGTAACAAAATGCAGGTTGACCGCCTTTTTGTTACGGTTAGGAAAAATGGCATCCGTTTTTTTGATTGATACAGGCGTATCAATTAGTTGCCTTCCTTTAAAAATTTACAAACCTGTTAAGCAAAGCTCTTTGACACTGACTGCTGCCAATGGTATTATTATTAAAACTTATGGTGTCATCCATTTAGATGTAGATTTAGGATTGCATCGTGCATTTTCTTTTGCATTTATAATTGCTGATGTTTCTCACGCATTTCTAGGCGTAGATTTTCTATGCAAATGGATTAATAGTCGATCTTAAACACAGGGTTTTGAAGGATAGCGTCTCGACAATACAAGTCCGGGGCATTGTGCGCAGTTGTAAAAAAGCGCTTGCAATCCCTCTAACGGTGAACTCTCCTTACTATGGACTTTTGTTAGAGTTCCCTAACTTGTTTAAGTCGGATTTCTTTGCAGAGGTCCAGAAGGACAGTGTCTTTCATAACATTGAGACACGTGGACCACCAGTTCACTCTAAAGCTAGACGTTTGTCTCCAGAGAAATTAAGCATCCTCAAAAAGGAATTAGACTCCTAGCTCAAACTCAAAGCCGGTGTAATAGTTCCTTCAAAGAGCCAGTGGAGTAGCCCAGTGCAATTTGTACCCAAGAAAAATGCCCAGGGACGCATTTGCGGTGATTACCGTCGATTGAATGAATGCTGTAACCACTGCAGATCGGTATCCTATCCCGCACATCCAGGATTTTTCTCATTTATTGCATGGCAACGTAATTTTCTCTAAAACTGACTTGGTAAAAGCTTACCAACAAATTCCAATAAATCCAAGATGTTCCAAAAATCGCAGTTATTACACCACTAGGTTTGTTCGAATATAAATTTATGTGCTTCGGCCTCTGCAATGCTGTGCAAATCTTTCAGAGGTTTATTGACAGCGTGATGAGAGACTTCGACGGATGCTACCCATATTTAGATGATATCTTGATAGCCTCCTACAGTAGTGGAGCGCATTCTGAAGATTTTCGCGTGTGTTCAAACGACTGAGCGAACATAAGGTACTCATTAACCCTGACAAATGTATTTTTGACCAAAGCCAGTTAGATTATTTGGGATTCCAAATATCCGCTGAAGGATTACGACCTTTACCACAAAAGGTGGAAGCAATTAGCAAATTCCCAAAACGGTAGCGCAACTGCTTCGATTTTTAGCTATCATAAATTTTTATCATAAGTTTTATAGCTCATGCATCTGCCATTCAGGCTTCTTGGTTTGAGTTGACGCGCAACAAACGCCCAAAGGATAAATCTATTATCATATCGGATGAGATCACATCTCGCACGTTTGACGACTGCATATGGTTTCTCGCAGAAGCAGCGCTGCTGTCATTTTATAATCCAGACGCGGAACTTTCACTATGTTCTGATGTGTCAGAAATAGCCATTAGTGCTGTGGTACAACAAAAAACGAGTGGGAAAACTCTGCTTTTGGTATTTTTTCCTCGTAAATTAACGCACGCTGAAAAAAGGTATAGCACTTTCGATAGGGAGTTGTTAGCAATATACTCCACTATTCGCCATTTTCGATATATGTTTGAGGGAAGGGGACTTATATAATTTATTCTGTTCATAAGCCCCTCACCTGCGCTTTTTCGAAGTTCGGCGAGAAAAACTCACCTAGGCAACAAAGTCAATTGGAATACATTAGCCAGTTAGCACCTCCATACAACACGCAGATGCCTTAACGCGGAATGAGATAATTAATGCTACCGGAATCGATTTTCAAGCCTGGCTTCGGCACAGTCAGAGGATGATGATGTCTAGTCAGCATTACAGTCCGAATCTGGGTGAAAGTTGTTTCCTTTTAGTGAAGGATGTGAACTTTACTGTGATGTTTTGCAAGATAAAATTCTGCTCTATGTTCCTAAAACATTTCGGAAGCAAATTTTCGATGTTATTCACTCACTTTCTCACCCAGGTCATCGCGCTACACTTAAATTGATTAAGGACAGATTCATCCGGAACTCTATGTCAAAAGATGTAGCAAAGTGGTGCAGGACATGCTTGTCATGCCAGCAATCAAAAAATACCACGACACACAAAGTTACCGTTGGGTAATTTTTCATTGCTCGATAGCAGATTCACCCATGTTCATTTAGATGCAGTAGGCCCCTTACCTCCTTGTAGAGAATACCGATATGTTCTAACGTGCATTGATCGCTATACTCGCTTGGTGGAAGAGCAAATACATAAGAACATATCGGCTGACGCTGTGGCCAATGCGTTTTTACACACTTGGATTTCGCGTTTTGGTGTTCCCGAAGTTATAACTACAGACAGAGATACAAAATTCGATAGTAACCTGTTCCACGAGTTTTCGAAGCTACTAGGAGCTTTTAAAAACCGTACAAACGCTTATCTACAGAGTAACGGAATGATCAAACGCCCGCATCACCAGCTCAAATCAGCCCTTGTATCCTATCGTACGCTAGATTGGGTAGGAATTTTACCTTTAGTTTTGTTAGGACTGAGGACCAGTCTTAAGACAGATTTGGGGGCTTCCTCCTCTGAGTTGGTATACGAGGCATCGCTTCGCCTGCCAGGCGAATTTTTTCGTCATTTTTCCCCGGTTGAGCAACCACAATACGAGTTTTACAAGAAACTTCGTGAGTTCATGCAGCAGTTGAGACCAGTGCCTGCTTGTCGATAAACTACGGACAAAACCTTTGTGTGCCCAGAACAGGAAACAACAAGCCACGTTTTTGTGCGTGTGGATAGTGTCAAACGGCCACCTCAAGCACCGTACACCAGTCCTCACCAAGTAATTGCCAGACAGGAGAAATTCTATACTGTTTTAATCAATGGTGTCTTCAAGGACATCAGTATCGACAGTTTAAAACCGGCTTTCCTGCCGCACGACGTGGAAACACCGGAATCAAAGGGGCCAAGTGACGTCATGGTTCGTACGCTGACTGGCCGCATCAGTACGCTGGTGCTTTTTCAGTGCTAACGCCCTTCAAACTCCGGGGGGAGCCTGTGACGACCGTGCCACTTTTTCTTGGTCGATGGACGACCGGTGGCTGTGAAGCTCCTTATTTCCGCTTAAAATTTCAAAGTGATTACGGCGCTCATGTTTATGCAAATTCTGGTATCTACCGACACCAGACATGCGCACTTGATGCAGTCATTCTATTATAAGAACTGCATTCTCGAGTGAAACTGGGCAGTCTTAGCAGCTGTTCTCCGTTGTGTGGGAGTGCAGCTATTCTTCAAGTCAGGCCGTGCTCGGTCCCAGCCGCCGTCTTCTCTCAGACAGCAGTGCTTGTTCCAGCAGCCGTCTTTTGCAAGCCAGGCGTGCCTGTTCCCGAGGTTTTTGCTGCGTCGTCATTGCCATCCTCTGAAGTGTTAGCTAAGAGTTCTAGCCTCTCGGGCCCACAAGCTGCCTCGACACACATCCGATTGAAGAAACATCGGACTGCTTAAGTAATTTCAAGAAGTTCATCTTGTTTCAGTTATGTATTTTTAGTTCAGTTTTTGTTACAAGTTAAATAAACTTGTTAATTTAAGAAAGTCGTGATCTTTTGACCACACACACACAATATTGGAGTCGAAGAGGACAAATAGCCTTTTTTTTATTGTCCCGGTGCATGGGACCCTCTTCAAAAGTGTCAGAAAGAATGCAGGAAATTTCAATTGATATCAAGAATGCAGATACCTCGCGAAACTCTTCAAGAACTCGCATCGGACATATATAGGCTGTGTCATCTGGCCAACATGGACCATCCTGATAATGTCCGAGAAGAAATTGCTGTGCGACATTTTATAGAAGAAGCCCGAGATTCAAAAATTCAAAAAGCACTGATGGCGGATAATCAAGATCTGAAATCTGCTCTCGTGTCCGCCATGAAGTTAGAGGCAGCTCAAGGGGCCGTAAGAAAATATCGACATGCTGTTAGAGCGGGGACGGTCCAGCAGCTCCCGGATACATAAATAGAGAGTGTAGTAAAGAAAGTACTAGAAGAATTGTCAAAGCGAGAAGCATAGGCGTCCACAGAAATTTTTTAGGAGGGGGGGGTCAAATTTCCACTTGTAAAATTTGAGTTCGGTTTTCGCTTTGTGGTGCCCTCCCCCCTGGAGATTTAATATATTGTGTTATGATGAAAACAAACGTGCAAGTGTCCTACCTTGCTCCCCCCTTATGGGTGTCCATGAGCTACGTTCAGAGTCGGAAGAAATAGCTATTTTCGACATTAAAAATGAAGCCATTCTACCTGTTCAACAATTAATAGCACGAACTGAATCAATAGTTTCTGGAACAGCACAAGAAAGCAATGATTTTCGGTTTGGATTGATTTAATATACAGACATTAGTGAGTCAGAGGAGTACTTGTCATTGACGTTTGCTACTCTAACTGGCACAAGTCAAAAGTGATAAAGAAAAACGAAGTGCTGGCAACGTGCACTTCCGTTACCTGCATCAATAATCACAACAGCTCGACAGCAGCTAAATCCACTGGGTGTCTCACGAAGGATTTATTACAGGACGCAGAATTGACAGGGAACAGAGAAGGACTGCAGAGAAAGTAATTGAGGAATAACCTCTTTGCAACTTCATTCCAACTAAGGAACGAACGTACCTGTGCAGTTTTTAAAGGACTATGTCAGTTTTACGGAATCCACAAAACCCAGACTACGCCTTTGCATCCACAATCCGACGGCATGTTAGTGAGGTTTAATCGCACTACTATATTAAATAACCTCTCATTCCTGGAATCTAGAAATCAAGAGGACTCCCCTCTTCTTGCTGGCATATAGGAATGCCACCCATGAGACACCGGCTTTACACCTTCACAGATGCTATTCGGTGACATCTTCGTCTCCCTGCCGATCTACTATTTGGTCGCCCTCCAGATACGAAACAAATTATTAATAAAAATTCACAATTTTTATTTTTTATGAAAAATAAAATCTACTTACGGCAGATATGTTTGATTTATGCTGAATTGAAAAAGTTATATTTACAATACCCGAGATGAAAAATTTACAGTAACGTGATAAGTAAAGTGTTACAGTAACGTGTAATATGTGGATGAATTTACATATTTTTATGGGGCGTTCCTGTTTATTTTTTTATCAATGTATATTTGCCATAATTAAAATAAAGCTTACGATACTCATAAGAGGGGTGTATATTAGGGTGGAGCGAAAAATTAAATTTTGCCAAATTGTTTTTAATAGCTATAAAAATGTGATCCAACCTTTCAAAAAGCACATCCTAAAATATTTTTTATTTATTTTGAGTCTATCTACCCGCGCATTTGATTTGAATTTTCCAGACTTCTCTTTTCTGGATCTTCACAGCTCCAGAGCAGGAGAACAACAGCCAAGTAAGTAGCCAACGAACTGGAATCGGTTTTTAGAACCTTATATGTATGTATGTGGGGAAGAAGGTGTATTCAACAACGACAACTCTCTGTCAGTGTACCTGCGCAAGCGCACGCGCCATACTGACCGTCTTAGTCAGTGCTTTTCCGCTTATTACTCTTCTCAGTTCCATTGTATTTAGTTTCGTCTGCAGTTTGTTTTAGAGTGAAATATGGAGAAAACAAGAAAAGCGTCTAGTTGTTCTATTTTTGGCAATATTGAAGAGCTGAAAGGTAATATGTTACCTACTTATAAGGAGGTAATGAAATTTTATAATTTTGTGAGATATCAGCTGAAGTTAAAAATGGACACTCGAAAAGAGCCGGCCGTTTCGGATATTGCGGTGAGAATCGAAACTATATGGCCCAAAGCTTCTATTATAATCGTATCCTATACTCGCCTCATACAATTAATTACAGCTTTCCATACGAAATGTAAAAAGATGATAAAATCTTGGAAGCGATTGCCTGAAGATAAAAAAAGAGAATTCTACGCCAAAAGTAACTAACTATTTGATATTTGTTCTTGTAAGTGCAAAGATTTTCTGCAATGCAAATGCCCAAAAGAAAGAAGAGTTGCGAAAAAAGAGCAACTTTTTCTGACGGATCAGAGGACTGACAGGAAAATGCTTAATGGTGGTGTATAGACGTTTCACAAACGAAGCCAAATGATAGAAATCAAAACCTAGAACAATATTACGCTTCTATGACATATGGGGATAAACAGGTGAATAGAGTTGAACTTTCTCCACGAGCCTCTTTTATATCGGATGAGTCAGAAGATACTGAAGAAATAGACGATGGCTTAGAACTGTGTTCTTCAAAGCACCAAGGGTCCAAGAAAAAGCCAAAACTCAGCTTGCCCTCTTTGTCAAAAACATGTGACCGAAATGGCATATCTGATAGAGCTGCTGCAGCAATCGCATCAGCAGTTCTTCATGACATTAAGTCAGATGTCGAAGTAATAGATAGATCAAAATTGCACCGTGAAAGACCAAAAGGACGCAAAGAAATATTAGCTAAAAATAGAGTTGTCAGTGTTCCAGCTATATACTTTGATGGCAGAAAAGATAAAGTTTTAAATGTAGTAAAAAAGGGAGTCAAAAAATACCGCCAAGTTATTGTAGAAGAACAGATTTCTGTTATCAAGGAAGATGACTCTGTTTATTTCGGCTACGCTGTCCCAAGTACTGGGACGGCCAAGAGCATAGAACGTGCTATGTATGACTTGCTCTCTTTTGAAAACGTTTCATTGAGAGAAACTGTAGCTGTTGGTTGTGATGGAACAGCAACAAACACAAGGAAAAATGGTGGTGTAATATGGTTGTTAGAAAAACGTTTGAATCAACCTTTACAATGGATCATATGCCTTTTACACACGAATGAATTGCCTTTAAAACACCTTTTTTCATTCTTAGATGGGGCAACTACGGGGCCAAGTTCCTATTCTGGTACTATTGGAAGATTGCTAGAAAAATGTGAAGAAAATCCTATTGTACGGTATGAAAAGATAGAAAGCGTTTTGCCGGATATTTTGGCCGATATCATCAAAGACCTAAGTTCTGACCAACGTTACTTGCACGATATTACATCAACATCAGCTGTAATTAGTGGCAATTGTCCTCCCGATCTAGCACACAGAGCTCCAGGGAAAATGTCGCATGCTCGATGGTTAACAAAAGCCAACAGGATATTAAGACTACGAGAGTTGCTATTTATATTTCTGGCCTAATAATGAAACAACAAATATATATTTCCACAAGTAAACCATCTGAAAAACCTTAATCATCTTACCACGTTTGTTGTTAGAGTTTACGCACCTGTTTGGTTTCAAATTAAAACTCATCCGGCATGCAAAGATGGGTCTCGAAATTTTTGGAAATTGGTTTTGAATTCTCGACACCTTCCAATTAAACTAAAAAAAAGTAGCCGACCCTGTCATTGAGCGGAAGAGTTTCTTTGCGCATCCTGAGAATCTTCTGTTGTCGATGCTCTCAGATCCTGAAAAATACATTCGTGAACTTGCTGCTAGAAGGATTATAAAAGCAAGAGAAGCGACTAATTCTGAAAAGGTCCCTCTTATTTTTGAGGTCCCTAAATTTAAGCTTAATTCCAAATCATACACAGACAGTATGGATTGGCAACAAAAATATTTTCAACCTCCCATCCTTAGAGTCGTCAAGAATGAAGATTTGCTTTTGATGGTGGAAACAAAAGGAAGTACAAAAATACCTTTTCTAAGACTGCCATGCTATACCCAGGCTGTAGAACGTTCAGTAAAGATACTAACAGAGGTTTCTACGCAGGCATGTGATAAGAAGGCCAGAGAAGGTCGCATAAAATCAAAAATTTAGTCAAGAAAACTCATGCCCAAATTCGACACCAAACGTGATTTTAAGGTCTCTTTTGACTAATTTTATGTATGCTTATGTATGTTTTATGTTTTAAGTGGGGCTCACATTTTTAGTGAATTAGCAATAATTTGTTCTATAGGACTTGTTTTTTTCATAATAATAAATAGTTTAATAGAATTTATAAACAATATGCTCCTTCAAGTTTTATCAGTATGGTAGCACAAATGTAAATTTTCAAAATAAATGCGCAGGTAGAAGGAAAATACTAATTTTAAAAAAGTAATGCTTTTTAAAATCCTCTAATCTTGGGTCACACTTTGATCACTATTATAAATGAAAATTTAACAAAACATTTTTTCCCATATAAGAGTGCTCCACCCTAGTGTATATTCTCTGATGATGGATAAAATTATGATGCAAAAAAATTGTATTTATACTTTTTATTTGATATTCTACAATTATAAATGTGTTTGAAAATTTTGAAAGGGACCTTTTTATGGACCTTTTCCCGTTTAATATACTGAGGGTGCTCCTATGACAAAATGTGGCTACATATTTTGACTGTGATGAAGCACTGTTTTTAAATTATTTTAGTTGTATATTTAATTTGTAAATTTTTAATATAGTACAAACGTGATATGCGACATTTTCATGTATTCACATATTTTTATAGGGATGTTCCTTTATTTTATTAATTTATAATTACCATAATTTAAATAAGGCCTATACAATGCTTATATGAAGGATGAATATTATATATATGTGTGTGTGTGTGTACTTTTGTTGTTGTTGTTTTTATTATTAATGTATTGTAGTTGTATGTTTAATTTGTATTCTCACTCAACATAAGTTTTGGAAAATATGGATATATGTCTATAGAATATGTGTGTTGATAACTTATGATACTCAAATATTGGTTTTAAAATGAATTGTATTGTAAAGTGTTGAGCTTGGCCTTAATTTTCCGGTGATGATTCCCCCCTCCTCTTGTCAGTGGCCTTGACGGTGCTGTTTTAGGTCTCCTCTGGAGGGTTCCTAGTTGAAAATCGCTTTCGCGGTCAGCTCCCCCAGTGGGTGCTTCCTCCAGATACGAGAGTCAGAATCACGCCGCCAAATCTGTCGGACGTATGTTTTTTTCCCGCTCCTGTATAATTGATGATATTTTGCTCAATTCGCATGTTTTCGATATGAATAAGTATTAATTTTGATGAACGCGCTGAATGGAAAGGTATTATGTGTAGAAATTTTGATTAGTTTTAAGTTACGCAATTTTGAAGACTGCCTTTTTGTGAATTGTCGATTTGTGTTGATGTGGAAGTTCCCTGTGCTTAACTTGTGTTAAGTGCATACATACTACTTCGATTGTACTATATAGATTGTACTATTATATTGGGTTGGCAACTAAGTAATTGCGGATTTCACTCATAGATGGCTTCAGTTGAATTTTTAGGTTTGCAGACGATTTACAAATTAAAACACATTTTGTTATTTGATAGTAGGCAATTCAACTGTCAATCAGTAAAAAAAGTTCTTTGATCGGTTGCGTAGTTTTCGCTTGGCCTTCGTTGAAAAATGGACAATCAAAAGGAACATTTTCGTCATATTTTGCTTTATTATTTCCGCAAAGGGAAAAAACGCATCGCAAGCTCAAAAAAAGTTATGGGCTGTTTAGGATGATGAAGCCTTAAAAGAACGGCACTGTCAAAGTGTTGGTTTGCCAAATTTCGTTCTGGTGATTTTTCACTCAACGATGAAAAACGCTCTGGTCGTCCAGTTGAAGTTGATGACGTTCTAATTAGGGATGGACGCGAGACAAAAAATAGGAGTCTCGCGTCTCGCAAAATAGCCTAAAAGCTTTGTCTCGTCTCGCAAAAATCCCTATATCGTAATGTTAAAAATGTGTGTCTCGTCTCGCAAAAAAGCTGTAAATCTCTGTCTCGTCTCGCAAAAAAGTCGTCTCGCGTCCATCCCTAGTTCTAATCAAAGCAATAATCGATTTGGATAGTCACAGTACAACACGCGAGATTGCAGAGAAGCTTCATGTATCACATACATGCATTGAAAATCACTTAAAACAACTTGGCTATATTCAAAAACTCGATACATGGGTTCCTCACGAACTGAAAGAAACGCATTTAACGCAACGCATTAACAGCTGCGATTTGCTAAAGAAACGTAATGAAAATGATCCATTTTTAAAACGATTGATAACTGGCGATGAAAAATGGGTTGTTTACAACAATATCAAGCGGAAAAGATCGTGGAGCAGGCCAGGTGAACCAACTCAAACAACATCAAAAGCTGATATTCATCAAAAGAAGGTTTTGTTATCAGTTTGGTCGGATTACAAAGGAATTGTCTACTTTGAACTCATACCACCCAACCGAACGATCAATTCTGATGTCTACATTGAACAACTAACGAAATTAAACAATGCAGTTGAAGAAAAGCGGCCCGAATTGAAAAATCGAAAAGTTGTTGTATTCCATCTTGACACTGCAAGGCCACACACATCTTTGGTCACTCGGCAAAAATTATTGGAGCTTGGTTGGAATGTTTTGCCACATCCACCATATAGTCCTGACCTTGCACCATCTGATTGCTTTTTGTTTCGATCTTTACAAAACTCCTTGAATGGTAAAAATTTCAATAATGATGATGATGTCAAATCGTACCTGATTCAGTTTTTTGCTAATAAAAACCAGAAGTTTTATGAACGTGGGATTATGATGCTGCCTGAAAGATGGCAAAAGGTCATTGATCAAAATGGGCAATACATTACAGAATAAAGTTATTTAGTTCCATGAAAAAATTGTGTTTGATTTTCTAAAAAAAATCCGCAATTACTTAGTTGCCAACCCAATAGATTCATTTTGCTGTGAAGTGCAGCCGAATTTCTCTGTATGAAGTGCGTGTAAGTTCTGGTTTATTATATTTATTTTGACGAAGCCAAGTCGATCGGATGCATTTCTTTTGGCTCCTGTATTACTGATGATAGTTGATGCACGTTTTTGATACGGATGGGCATCAAGTTTGCTATTCAGAAGTCACTGAATCGAATGGTATTAATTATATGTGGAAATTTTGAATAGTTTAAAGTTACGCAATTTTGAAGTCTGCAATTTGTGGATGGTTGATCTATACTACCGACGTGGAAGTCTCCCGTGTTTATCCTGTGCTAAATGCATATATACTGCTCGGATTCTATTATTATAGATTAATTTTAATGTGTAGTGCGGTTGATCTCTCTGAATATAGCACTGTAAGTTCTTATTCATTATTTTGATTGAACTCTGAAATTGTGTTTCAGCTACATAATAGTCTGGATGGTATACTGTCTCCGGTAAGACTGTGCATTATATTACTCAGCTCGGAGCTCTGGATATGATCTACTAAAATCCCTGAATGATCAAGTAGTTTTTTGTTGAGAGACAATTAATTTTAAATTATACTACATTTTGATATCGATTGCTAGCTTTGATCTGGCATGTTTTGGTATCGACTAGAAGTTCACCCGCTCTTATCGTTTCAACCACGTTTTGCTGTACTTCTGATATTTTAGTAGTAGTACACGACTATGAATACTTCCGCCATGAATGCCCCCATTATTTTTAAGATCCCTCTCGACTTGGAATCAAAATTGGCAACTATTGGAGCCTTAGAGATACTGAATGATATTAGACAACAGTTCACCAACTCCTTGACTGAAATAAAATCTAAATCTCTTACTATCCGACAGGTTTCTAAAGATTTGACTGGAGTTATGAATCAGTTCTTAACTTTTTGTGTCATTATCACAACTAAATATAACGAGATATGCAGACAGTGGAATCAGTTGAAGAGAACTACTGCAATTCAGGCGTGCTTTGCAGAAATCGTTTTACGGGAAGCAGAGAAGGTTAAGACAGAGGTGTTCAAACCGGATACTGATGATGGGGAGTGAGCTGGCGTTGAGCATGTGGTAATCACTTAAAGTAATGATAGAGGATATGAGGTGTGAAATAAAGCACGCTACGATAGAGAAGATCGAAATAAAACCCATCGATGCATTTACTACAAAAACTAAGAGAAATATTCTCATAGCAAAAACAGAGGTAATGCAAATGAGATCCAACTGAAATTGCTTGGTACCTAAAAATTAGAAACAAATTTAATATCAGAATTCCAAGGAATGTCGAGAAGATTATGCTTAGAGGCGTGACTAAGGTAGCATCATAAGTAAAGCTGAATGAAGTTATGCGTAGTAACATATACGTAAGTGATGATATTGACGCAGTGGTGGTTCGCTCGTTGGGCACAGCTGATATGGTATCGTGGTTCGTAGAGACTATGCGGAGGGGAAGGAAAGTGTGCTTAATCCAGGAAAGATGAGCGTGTCAATGAGCAGAATCGTTAGTGTTCGATTTTTGGACTTAGTAGGATGTAGGAGATGTCAAGTAATGGAGCATCGCTATTTTGAATGTGACCGCGTAAGGCAAAGGCTTGCCCAATATGTTCAGAGGCGAATGGAAAGTCGGAATGCACTTCAGATTTGGAAAAATGTTTAAATTGTTTTTATCATTCAAAATTTTTATCAGAATGTGACCACGCAGCCGATAGTAGAAAATGCCCATCGTTTGCGTAGTACAGGGAAACGATGTTTGGGGCGGCTAAAAAATCAACCGAATAAACAGTTTCTGGTATTGAACAGTTTTAAAAGGTTTTAAATTTCTAACGGTTTTAAAAAGCTTTAATAGTTTTTGACAGATTTTTAAAAAGTATGGATGAATTATGTAATCAAATTAATGCAATGCAGATCAATCTGAATCATTGTAAAGCTGCCAATTTAGCATTATTTTCGTTTATTTTAAAGAATTCATAGGACATCGTAGTTATACAGGTTCCATTCCTATTCAATGATAAATTGTAAGGCTGCCCAAAAGATTTTAGTTTTCTATTCTGTTATTTTTTTTTCGGGAATAGTTATAAATACCTGGCCACAGAGATTCATAGCTCTAATATGCTGAAATAAATTAAGAGAATTTGCATATTTTATCGAATTTGATGAAAAGAACTGAACTTAATGTAAAACCACTGCTTCTCGACAAGAATGCAAACCTTGTACGTAAATTACATAAGCGTACACGTGTGTGTAGGCCGAGCTAGTAGAGAAACAGGCTTTATAACGCGCGTAAGTTAAGACGCATTTCGTTCACTGGCACACCTCGGCGAATTTCTTGGTGTTATTTTGCAGCAAACGGTTAATTTCAAATTGTAACAGTTAAAATGAATAACCACCAACGTTTAGATGATTGAATGAAGTGGAGAATTGTGGGGAGGCTAGAAGCAGGACAATCTCAAGTCCAGATTTGTAGAGTTCAATTTAACGCCCAGCGTCCTGTGTAACCTATGGAAACAGTTCCAGGATACCGGATCCATCGACAGAAAGCCTGGGCAAGGTCGTCAAAGAGCTGCGACGATCAGAAAATCGCCATTTGTCCATTATAGCGGGGTGTAACAGGAGTGCTACAGCTTCTCATGACTTGTATGCAGCCACAGGAACTCGTATATCAAGGGTGACGGTTTCCAAAAGACTTCAGGAGAGAGGGTTGTTTGCAAGAAGACTTGCTGTTTGCGTCCCTCTCACGTCTACAAACAGAAGAATCCGTTTAGCATGGTGCAGAGAACATGGAGATTGGCGTATGGATCAATGGGCGACAGTTCTCTTCACTGATGACTCCCGATTCAGCCTAAACACAGATTCTCGTCGTACGTTCATATGGAGAGAACCAGGACCTGCTGCCTACCGTCCAATGTTCGCGAAATCGACCATTATGGCAGAGGAGGTTTAATGGTCTGGGCAAGCATCATGTTTGATGGTTGCACACCTCTCAATGTCTTTGAAAGAGGTATTGTGACTGGTGTGAGGCATAGGGATGAGGTCTTGGAGCCCTATGTTCGCCTTTTCAGGGGTGCAGTTGGCCTTGAGTTCATTTTAATGGACGATAACACAAGGCCATATAGAGCTCCTCTGGTCGATGAATTTCGTGATGAGAATGAGGAGACGTCGAGAGTGAGGATATTCGCCGGATGGATTGGCCAGCCAGATCTCCAGACCCTAACGCTATAGAGCATGTCTGGGATGCTTTGGGGTGGGCAATCTCAACTCGCAACCCTCCTCCAAGAACCATCCAGGGAATGAAAACAGCGTTCCTAAACGAGTGGGACCAAATTGGAAAAGATTAAACTGCCTTATTTCAAATATAAAATCATGCTGCGAGACATGCTATATGTAAGAGGGGACCATACTCCCTATTAACCCATTTTCTTCTTATTCTGCAACTGCTGTTTTATACCTTCCGACTTCAACGTGTGTTACGCACGACCATGTGTGTGTATTATTGAATGGCTATTTGTTTTCTATTGTATCAATATATGTATGTACATATCAAATTTCATTAAAATCGGTCCAGTAGTTCTAGAGATAATCGACCAAGTCTGCAAATTATCTTAATTTCTTACACAAGTGGAGCTCAGTTTTTATTAACCTTTACATAAGAATAAGACTAACGTTATTGGCTCTCAATACTCATCTCCTGCATTCAATTTAGAACAGGACCTTGAGTGGACAATTATAACAGATAATGCTGCAAACTTTATTTTAGGTGCTGACATAAATGCACATTCAGAGAGCTGGGGTTATGTTCATAAAAACCAGAGGGGCCGTATCATGTTGGAAAAGTCGACGCAGAGAAATCTTATAACGCTTAATGATCCACATTCACTTCCAACATGGTCCAACCACATTAATAGTGGTCATCCTGATCTAGCATCTATATAACAATACACAAAGGGATTTTATAATTAATTGGGTCTGGGTTTTTAAGATGGGACTGAGGGTAACCAGAGAGCTGATGGTCTTGCTAAGCAACCACTACTTTATAATTATAATCAAATATAAACACCTCTATAGCATATCCAACATCATATATGTTAATGCTCTCGTTAAAAAAGAAAACAAGTACCTGGCAAAATGAATGGAATAATAGTACTAATGGAAGACACAATTTTATCAAAACAGTTAATTCTCAAAATGTAACAAAATATCCAGTTATCGTCCAGTTCATTACTGGCAACGGTTACTTTCCTATCTATCTACTCAAAATTCAAAAACTTGATATTATATATATGATTATTGCGTGTGCGGCTGTCAAGGAAACCGACTGCATTTCATACTTGAGAAATGCCCTATTGTCCCTTATCATTTTAGATTTAATAAAAACATTGACATATAAAGACAATTTATCACGCTAACAAAGAAATATACTTAAAACGAATTTGTGTCAATTATGCAGAGTTGCAGAAAATGTACTTACAATACCTACGATAAATTGTTATAGGTGCATTTATAATGTTTCAGATAAATACATTTGTAAATAATAATATAAAATAACTAAATTGTCAGCTGGACTACTGTTCATGTAGTTGTGTTCTTGATTAAATGTAATACATTTTGCAGATTGTATACTGCTTTGAAAGGATTTGCTTTTCTCTCTCTCTGCTCTAGTTTTAAAATATACTTTTTGAAATGCACTTTAAATTATTAATTTTAAAGGCGCAGAAGGAGAAATATAAAAATTTAAATTATGATTGTGTACTTGTTAGTGGTACAAACCGTGCCTGTATTAAATATTCTATTATGTCATGCAGTGTCGGCGGGGGTTCTGTATCCTCCGGGGAAATCTTGGTAGTAAATTACTGCGCGGTTGCTCCCCCCCTCATCCCTGGGTGGATGCTCCCTTTGAAAGGTAAGCCAAATTTAATATCTCTTTAAAGTGGATGCCGGCTGTGTTTCGGTTTCGTCTGCTAGTTTTGTGTTCTGCTTTTCCTGTATCCGGACGTGAACTTAATAATGGTTTTGCTGAATGTCGCAACAAGCCGTTGTAGATAATGTACTAAAAGATCAATGTGTAGAATCTGAATCTCTCATTAATATGGACACGGATGTATTCGGAAATACAAATCGGCCGTCACTTGGCGAGAAAAACTATACCGCTCGCAGTCAAGCGTCTGTTGTGGAAATTCTTAATATAGCGTCCAAAGACGGCATAAAAGTAGTCACCGTTTTCCTCGACAGATTTACGGGATCAATCACAAAATCCCAAAATTTTAAAACAAAATATTGGGTGAGCGCAGTGGCGTACCCAGAAATTTTTCATGGGAGGAGGGGAGGGGGGTCACGACTTTACTGCAACTCACATATATGTATACGTGTGATAAGGGAGTGAAGAATATACATTTTGTATGGCAAAAAATTACTCATATGGGAGTTGTGACTCCCCTATCCCCCCTTCCTTGGCTACGCCCCTGGGTGAGCGCCAAAGTTCTACCCGTTTTTGGATATGCAAATTTGCAATGGAATTGACGTCGCACATGACATTGTAATGACGCACATTGTCGGCCAATCAAACGTTTGGATGTCTCACATATAAACGCATCGTGTCTCAAAAACTTAATCATTTAAAAAATATATACATAGTCGAGTCACATTAATGTGACCACTACCTACTTTCGACGTCAACGGGAAATAACCAATCACAGAAGGCAGGTGGCAGCACATTGTAGTGGAGTGTATGTAAAGGATGTCCTAGGACATCGGAAAACATTTCAATTGTTGGTGTAATGCAGAAACGTAGCGATTAGTCCGACGTCCAAAAGGGCATGATTAATGGCTTTCGGGCCAAGGGCGGAAGCATTTCGAAAACGGCTAATTTTGTGGTCTGGGTGAACTGGGGGATTTTTTACCACGGGTGTCGCCGTGGTAAAAGTATACCGTGCATGGCAAAATGGCACTATCCAAAATCAGCAGCGTGGCACATGTGGTGCACTACGGGCTATAGATGACAGAAGCGAACGATGGCTACGGAGATGCGTTCGGGCGAATAGACGTGCAACTGACCACCCAGATGAACCAAGACTACCAAGAGTGTATCCTCAACAACGGTTCAGCGAACGTTGCTGCGCATGGGCCTCCGCAGAAGACGCCTGGTTAATACACCTATGCTGACTGCTGTTCATCGGCAATGAAGGTTGGAATTTGCATGCCAGTACCGCAACTGGACGTCCACAGAGTGGCGACAGGTGGCTTTTTCCGATGAATCACGTTTTATGCTCCATCGGACAGATGGACGTTGGCTTGTACGGCGTGAAACGTCTGAAAGCAAACACCCTGCAACAATTGCCGGAAGGATCCAGGCTGGAGGAGGGAGCATTATGTTTTGGGGTAATGTTTTCCAGGCATTCACTGGGTGCACTCGTCATTGTGGATCAGTATGAGTACGCATCTGCCTTGCGGACCATGTCCACCCCTACATGCGCATTATTTTTTCCCCCAGAATGATGGCATCTACCAGCAGGACTATGCGAGGGGTCATACAGCTCGCAGTGTATGTGCGTGGTTCGAAGAGCACCGGAATGAGTTTACCATACACCACTGGCCAGCAAACTCACTGGATTTAAACCCAATCGAAAAATCTGTGGGATCACCTCAATCGGGTTGTTCGCGCCATGGATCCTCAGCCGCGTAATCTAATGCAGCTGGCCACGGCACTGGAGTCGGCATAGCTCAACATCCCAGTGAACACCTTCAGCAACCTAATTGACTCTCTTCCTGCACGTCTCGCTGCGATCCGCTCTGCCTAAGATGGTTATTCTGGCTTGACAGGTGGTCACATTAATGTGACTGGACTGTGTATATATAAAGAGGGTGTAACATTGAAAGTGATAAGGAGCATATAAAACATTGTTACACGAGTTCGATAAAAAGAGTACGGCAACCGCAGCATCTCGCAATGTTTCTCAAGTTTATGGGGAGGATGCAATGGAATAGAAGAAAGCACATGTCGTTGATGGTTTCGTAAATTTAGGGAAGGAGACAGAAGCTGCCAAGATCAGGCTAGCAGTAGAGGCCATCACACGTTGGAGGGGACGATATTGACTAAGCCATAAGGAACAACCTGAATCCAACCTCCAAGAATTAGCGGACCCCTTACTACTAACGTGGGTGTGCGTTTCAGTATTTAGAATGCAAAGTTGGTTCTGTAGGATCCAGTCCACCACAATATTTCTCAGCACAGAATCTCCGGGGGTCCCCAGACAGTCTGATGAACATTAAAATCGCCAGTAACATAAAGCGGGGAACAAAAAGACACAAGCTGCGGCAGCCAAGCTCTATCCAGGGTCCCCCCTAGGGAAGTGTAAGTTAACAATCAAAATTTTTTCCGTACATGAAAATCTGATTTTCACCGCCATAACCTCCGTCGGAGAGGAGGGAAGCGATAAAGGGACTTCACGAGAAGGGAGGAAGGAGACGGCAATGAGCAGCCTTCCACCATTTCCCGACAGACGGTCACACTTATAGGCAATTTTTAGGAGCAGGTAGAACCACAAGCATTGGAAGAGAGCCAGGTCTCCTGAAAAGCGACAACATGGGACAAAGAGAAAAACGAGTGGTATAGCCAGGACCGATTGGCCCTGGGGCTCTACGAATATTCTACTGGGTGACAGTAAGCCATAAAAAACGAAAAGTGTACTGCGGTTAACTTTCCCAACAAGAGGTGCCTTCCTGATCACCCCTTTTAGATTCGGCGTTGTGCAGTGCCTTGGAGCTATGAATGCAAAATTCTTGGCATCCTTTTCCCACGTAACCTGACTTGGCATAAACACATTAGTCATACGCGACCGAGAAGTCTAATAAACCTGAATATACATATAGGGTTAGCCAGCACTTCCCGGGATATGACAACTCGCCATATTTTGATCCCGGCACACTCAACTATTATTTCTAGCAGCATGCATGGGAGTCCTGTTCTCTCTTGTGCTAGTGTTACCACCCTCAGTGAATTGGTGCCGATGCTGAATGCCGCTCTTTGCATAGCGACTAGCCTCTCAAAATGGACGCCTATACCTCTCCTCCGAAGTGAGGCAAATGCGCCATCTCTTAAGAGTTCTCATGTTGAGGAAGCGTGACCGTTTCCTTCTCCGGCACTGGGACTTAGGGGAGGTATCCCCGATTAATACGCTAGTGAAAGGTAATTCGAGTCAGGAGTCCATATATAGCCCTCTGGCCGAGAATGTTCTCCACATAAACTCCCAACCTATATTGCCTTAAAACAAGAAGATCAGGGTAAAAAAACGAAGCTTTCCTGAAAAACAGGAAGATTTTTCCAATCAAGTTTAAACTGTGGAAACAAGAAAGCATCTGAAGTATGCTCATTTTTGTGAATAGCAGGTTACAAGCAGCATCGGCTTGTTTTGGCCCAAATAAGGATTCGCAGCCTTAATGCCAAATTTTACGAATTAATTTTATCTTTTTCCATCCACAATAATTCCAGAAGATTTAACTCTTGCACATTTATATTTTTTTCCATTTTTCTGAATTAGGAAATATCTTTTAAAATCATGGGTCTGCATGATTGGGAGCGTTTACATTTAAATTGTGCTTTATTAAAAATTCTGTAACTAAGCACTCAGTATTTAACCGATCGTCCGAAACAGTCAAAAAGTAATTTTAAATTTTACTACCAACTTGCTTTATCAGACGTAATATTTTTTTTATGCTTAACAAATTAGCAGATGTGTATTAGGCAGCTTGATGCCATTATTAGCTTGGCGTATGCTATAGGTACTACCGGATGAGTGAATCGGGAAGTGGCGGGGGAAAAAAATGGAAACAACAGTTCAGAAAGGCTGCATTCAAAATGTGAAATTCATTGAAGTCTTCACACTTCTTACTTGATCCTGCTTGCTATTTTTTAAATTTTAGCAGTATGTACGGGAAAATGGCAGGAAAGTTCAAAATCAGGAAGTTTTTCTGGATAACTGGAAGAGTTGACAGCTATGTCTCCGGGTCCTAAACATCTGAGGCTAGCATTCTGAAGTGGGTCCTGCCACTCCCCTGTCAGAGAGAGGCTGTGGAAGAATCTCACGATGAAACACTAGACACTCCGGCAGCGCACTGACGTGGCGCCCGCTAGGCGCTTTGCCTGCTTCAGTAAGTCTCAAAGTTTCGTTAGAATGTAAACACGCAGTTGGATACGCAGTGTAAATAGAACCATATTTTCGTATGTATATATATATATTAATTATGCTTGTGTTTTGTAAGGAAAGAATTTTATTAATAATAAAGACCGATATTTTAAAATTTAAAGTGGTACACGCTTAAACCCAAAGAGCGAAAAAAACAATACATTGCGGATGCTAACTTACCGGTTTTTTCGCGAAAGTGCTCTTCAAGTAGTCTTTTTTCTGAGAACGCCCTTTCTCCCTCCCTGTTTTTTCCGAGAAATTCTCCCCTCGCTTATTGTTATATTCCGCTCCGCTCTTGTGATCGAAAAACGCTCTTAAAGGAGAAACTCACTTTTGAAAACTGGCTCACTTTCCGCTCCGACTGATCGAATTTCGTTCGTTTGGTTTAAGCGTGTATAGCTTTACCATTTCGATGTTTTTCAATTAGATGCGTGTGCAGAGCCCCCCCCCCCCACCTTTGCATGAATCAGGTAAGAGCTTATGCTTAGACATTTCGAAGGCTTTAAAATTCTATAGCTGCTGTTGAGATTTCGGCCGACGTTTATGAGTTCCAAGACACTAAATTAGATGCCGGCCGTATCTTTCAACGTTTTTAATCCGAACTTCATAGGTCAGGCGGTAGGCAACAGGTCGTTAGAGATGCGCCTACTATAATATCTGTGGCAATCACGGCTTGTTTATCGGAATTGATGTGCGAAACTATTTTCTCGGCTAAAGCTCTTGCTTTGTAGACTGCTCTACATTGCCCGTCTGGGGTAAATACCCTTGTTAAAACAACATCCAGAAATTGTCATAACTACCCGCTATGACAACAGGTTCTTTTATATTACTTTTAATAACTACACCTACTTGATCACAACTCTTTTCGCTGCACAGACGAAAGGATCCAAATGACATGCAAAAACCAGTAAGAAACACACCTTCCACTTCTCGTACGGCAGGCTGATCTCAGCTGTCTATATTATAAAAGCAAACCTCCAACAGCAAATAAAAGGAGACTAGCACTTTTCTTTTCATAAAATATTATATTAGCTTTAAAAACAAGAAATTTTAACGTTATAATAAAACAGAAAACTTTTAAAACATTTAACTCATTTCTAACTGGGAGAAGCTAAAAGCTCAATAATACATTCAAACATCACATGCCAGCACTTTCTGTCGAACTAATATCGAAAAAGAAATCAAATATCTTCAAAAGTCAGCTTTCCATGAAACAGAGATACCACGCCATCTGTTGACAGTGATTAACACAAATGTTTAGCACAGTGATTATTTCACATAATAAATAGAATAATTGTTAAAAATAAGCGGCAGTCGAACATTAGCGGCTTTCCTCAACAGCCTTGCTTTGCTTTCGGACAGTCTGTCCGTCCTGACTGCCCTCAGGACTATCAATCATAAATCTCCAACTATTATATTAAGGCGCCATAACAAACTCTTTTAACTGGTCTCTGCTCTCCCCCAAATTCAGTGGGTCTGAGAGTCCTGGGTAATCTCCGGAAATGAAATTGCTGATCGGCTAGTCTGGTCTCACGGTTCATTAGTGATGCTTCGTGGGTTTTCATCTGGAGTTCTTAGTTCGATTAACAAGTACTACAGGAAAAATGATTTCCTTGCTTGGATCCAGAATAAATATATTTCTTGCTTTTCTCCTGTGCTGCAGAAGCTGGGAGCTTAAAGGCCTGGACCTTCCCGGGCGAGCTGAGGTTCTCCATGGTCGCCTTAAGACCAAAACTCTGCATTCTTGGGTAGTGTTGTAGCGTTTTGGGCTTGCGCTATCCCCTATTTGCTACCCTCCGATGGTTGATGACTACCTCTTTGGGTACCACCGGTACAAAGCCCTACGTATCTGGCTTTTCAACCAACTGGGGATCTGTCATTTGGATGCTACGTTTGAGTCTGTGATCTTGCGGTTCACGGTCGTCATAGTGTTCAATGTCTAAGTACCTATCTGATAGCTTCGGGTCGCTTCTAGGACGGTTCCTCTGCTAGCCCTAATGCTGTGTTTCAGGGGTGTAAAGCCGTCTGTGGCACGTAGCTAGAACCCTAGGAATTTCTCAACTCCGACAACAAGAAGAAACAAGTATTTATAAAGATGACTGGAAGGAAAGAAGGAGTGATTTAATTAACATTGGAGATTTTTCATTGGTCAAAGTATGTGGGGGGGTGGGAGGATCCATATGGTATGCTGCTAAAATCATAAATAAAAGCGAAATCGACTTTGAAGTGAAGTATATGAAACGACTTATGCCTGGATTCAATTTTGTTTTTGGTGATGAGAAAACATGTTCTGCTTTCTTTGATGACATCGAAATAAAAATAAAAAAGCCTATGCCTTGTGGACGGAAAGGAGGAACTTTTGAAAACATTGTTATACATTACCGTTTAATTTAGTGTTACGTTATTATTTTCAATTCATTAAACATTATTTTGCAGGTGTGTAATGTGACAGGCTTCCTCGTGGTGCACCCCGGGTGATGCCAAATTTATCACAGCGCTGCCGTGCCGCCTCTCTTCTTTTTGAGCAACAGCGTTTTTCACCGTACGATGTCAGTGGATAATTTGAGAATATTATAGTGGAATACTGGAGGACTTTCCCAGGCTAAAAGAGCTCACATAATGAATGTACTAGATGCTCAAGATATTGATGTATTTGCCATTTTTGAGGCAAATCTAACGTAGAAAATCATAACTAGGTACTCTTTTTCCTGGCTACTGCTTGAATATTCTGCTTGAGACAAAGAAAGTTGCCAGTGGAATCATAATTGGGGTGAAACAGTCCCTAACCGCATCTTTCAAAATTATCTGTGACTTGACGCATGAGAACAAAGGTGAGCTGGTGAGGGTAATTGTTTGAAAACACAATATACGTTTTACTGTATGTGCTTGCTATAGCCCTCCTGGCAATAAACTGCTAAACTTAGATTTTATTTCCCTTCCTGAAAATGCTTTCTATAGGAGATTTTAATGCCAGAGTAAAAACTGGAATTATCGTGACAGCAATACTGTCGGTACTGTTTTAGAGGATTTGATTAATTCTCGAAACTTGGAACTTATATACCACCCTTACCTATATACCCCCCCTTATTTACACTATAATGGGTCTTTGACCAACCTTACTTGGGATCTGGAGAGGTTGTTGGTTGGGAGGTAACCGTGACGGTCTCCTCCTTGCCGCGCGGTAGTTCTCTACAGTCAGTCTCTTCGTTTTCGCGCTCGCTGCTCGGGCAGGAAGCTTTGCAATTTTTTAGTTTACTCCGTCCAGGGACGGGTATTTTCTGGTTGTGTTAGCGATTTCTTCTAGGGCTGTCGTCCGGTTTGTGCAATCTTTTTATTTCGTACAAGCTTACAGGTAAGCCTGTTTTCTTTTCTCTGTTCCGGGTTAGGGTTACTTTGTTCTTTTGTGTGCTCGGTTTACAGTCTTCTTCATTGTGTAATCTTGTGGGTGTGGGGGAGGCTGTGGCACACTCCCTGTTTAACGTCTCTCCGACGGCGTCCACGTCAGAGTTAGGTATGGAATTGGATAATGTTAACCCCATCTTTTTTAGAAAGGTAGTAGACACTAGGGAAGCTATCCAGAAAGCGGCTGCTAATGGGGGCAACACGTTTAACATTTTTAGGTGTAGCGATAAATCACAATCGTTCCCCAAGAGAGACCCTCGCTCCTTCCATGCCGAAATAAAAAATAAAATATCTTCACATGGAAAAATAAGTAACGTAAGATATAACAGAAATAGAACCATCTTATTCCATACCACAGACGCTAATTGTGCCACAGAGCTGATAAACTTGCCAGACTTTTTAGGGATGAAAGTAACATGCCATGTAACTTAGCAAAACATTACCACTCGATTTTTAATTTTTGACATTCCAACAGACATAACTAGATACAAGACTTAGAACTGGACAATGATATTGCTATATTTGAAACGAGATTTCTTAAACGGGGTAGCACGAAAGACTCTACTCAGGTCCTGGTGACAGTTTTTGGAACACGGATCCCACAAGAAATAAAATTATGGCTGACAATACAGAAAGTAACGAAGTTTTTTGATAAACCACGTTTATGCCGTCGATGTAAACGTTATGACCACGTAGAATCGAGATGCAAATATGACTTACTATGTGCCAACTGTGGTTCCGTCCACGAGGATATGTCAGGCTCCACCCAAATGCTTCAACTGTGCAGAAGCCCACTGCTCCGACTATCTACAATGCCCGAGCAGAATAAAAGAAATCGAATTTTTAAAATTTAAATGCAAAAATTTTCTGACCTTTTCAGAGGCCGGTAGGGTGTCACGACAAAAACAACAATCTTACGCTGCGGCTGCTTCCCCCGCCCCTCGTCAAGTTGAAACCATAGAAACTATGAAAAAGCACTTTGAAATTCGCATTAATATGACATGTTAAAAACTCATATGGACCGTATCATGCTGGTAGTAAACACCCTAACGGGGATGCACAGTGAAGCTGGAAAGGCGGCCCGTCTGCTAAGTCCTCCTGGGGGCTGCCCCCCCCCCAATTTGTCTTTTGAAAGAAAGCTGCGTCTGGATGCTGAGGGTGGTTCAAGTTATCCTCCGGCTAACCCGAAAAAAAACTAGCTACTCTTCCCTCGGGGCCTTTTTCTTTCCCCTCCCCTCTCTTTCTCTGATTTATGGCTCCAGTGCTTCGTCTGAAAATTGTGCAATGGAATTGCCGTAGCGTCTCCAATAAGGGAGAGTTCCTTCGGCTCGATTTGTTCTCTGGTGCTGACATCTGAGTTTTTCAGGAAACTTTTTTGAACCCTGCCTGCTCCTTTCCTTTGAGGTCAAAAACGGTTTACCGTCTGGACCGTGTTGATAGCCCTGCGGGCGGTCTTGTTATAGCTGTCTTCTCCTTTCTTCCGTCAGCGCGGATCTCTGACTTCTCTTCGTCTGCTGACAACGAAATTTTGGGTGTGTCTGTTCATTTACCTAAATTTTCGCTTAACATCATCAATATCTATTCTCGTTACGGTCAGATTACCCATGACCTTCGGTCTTTATGTGCCTCTCTCTCCGGTCAGACGCTAATCCTAGGTGACTTTAATTTGCACCACCCCTGGTGAGATTCTTATCACTCGTCTCCTGTCAGTGAGGAGTTTTGTCAGTGGCTATCTTCGAGCCCTTATTGCATAATGAACTCGTCTTCTCCTACTCATATCGCTCCGGGGGCGGGGCTCTCTCCTTAATCGACCTGTCGCTCTGTACTAGTGATCTTTTTGATTGCGCTTCGCTCACTGTCTCAGAGGATCCGTACGAAAGCCCTATTTGCATTAGTCTGGACAAAAGTCCTCTGGTGTCTGCCCCCAGGCTATTATACTCTTGGGGTCGAATTTGCAATAAAGTAAATCTAGCTCTGGAAAATGTCTCTTGTATCGAATTTCCGCACTTCAGGCAGATCACCGATTCAACCATGAACGAATATCAGGTGAGAATCCCAAGGATGTCCAAGGGTCATTTTAGACATTTTTAATAAGATCTGGAGTACCGGCAACATACCGGAGGATTGGCGCGCATCTACCATACTCCCGATTCTGAAACCGGGGGAAGACCCTTCTTCCGTTGAATGGTATCGCCCTATCGCCCTGACGGCAGTAATGTGTAAAATTAACGAGCGGATCATTTCTCTGCGTCTTGCTCACTTTCTCCTTTCGAACAACGTGTTAGATTATCGTCACTTCGGTTTTTTGCCTTATCGGGACAGCCAAACGGCAGTGACTCAGCTACACCTTGCGATCAACAAGTCTCATTCCCGAAAAGAATTTTTTATTGGCATTTCGCTGGATATCCACGCCGCTTATGACTCAGTTTACATTGATGGGCTTATTTCAAAGTGCACTCGTCTCCAAATTCGTGGAGGTATTACCCGTTGGATTCAGCAATTCTTACAAAATCGATGAGTGGGGATCTCCTGGAGAGGCACTTTCTCGAGAGTGCGACCTATGCTCAGTGGTATACCGCAGGGGAGCGTCTTATCACCTCTCTTTTTCACTATCTACATGTCTGACTTTTTTGACGTTCTCGAACAGGGGGTGGAATGTCTCATTTACGCGGACGACATTTTCCTATACTGCTCTAACACTTCTCTGTCCGTCTGTGAAACGAAGCTTCAACTGACATTATCAGGATGTCCCAATGGTGTGCATACTGGAAATTTTCGGTACGCCCGGACAAATGTTGCGCAATCAACCTCTCCCGCAGGCGGGGCATCAGTGACAAAATATTTTCTCTTAACGGAGGGATTATTGCATGGTCGGATGTAGTAAAGTTTTGGGGCTTTCATTTCTCTCGGCGAAGTGGCTCCCGCCCTCACTTGGCATACTTAAAAAGGGAGGCGTTTCAACGCATCAATGTCCTTAAAGTTCTTTCCTCCCGCAGGTATGGCGCCCGCTCTGTTCATCTGCGGCAACTCGCGCTAGCCACGGTACGTAGCCTGTTGGACTACGGGGCTCCGGTCCTGTACGGCCTTGTCCCCTCTCTTCTTAACTGCTTGGAAGTCTTCCAGACCTCAGCTCTCAGGGTGGCGCCGGGCCTCCCGCGGTGGGTTCCCAACATCGTTTTACTGAGACATGCGAGTTGTATGACAATTAAAAGGAGGATTGCTTTGCTCACCCACAGATTCTGGTTAAAACACTTTTCCCTCGTACAACTGCCTCCTTTATGGCCTCTTCTCTCGGCCCTCACTCCGTCTTCCCCTGCTAGTCGTTTTCCAGTGCTACCTGGGCTTGACGTTACCTTAGCTCGCCTCAACTGCAATCCGATGCATCTCATCCCAGCGGCCCTACCACCTCCTCAAGGTGTGAATTCTTGGTCCCTTCACCTCAATGGGCTTCCTTTTCAAAATAAGGACCTTTGCCCCGCTGCTGTTTGGGGTCTGTTTGCAGATTTGTTGGCTCCTTGGATCCTTAATTTGTTATCATCGCGACCGACACGTCGAAATCTACCTCTGTGACTGCGATCGGGGGGGGTGGTGCTCCTTTGCGGGCCAATTTCGATACAAAATTCATAACATCAATTTTGCCCTGGCACTTTGCACGCAGGGCCTTATTATCGCATGGGCAAATCGGGACTTTGCCCAGGGCCCCCGGCTGGAAAGGACCCCCAGTTTCAAATATTGCTCTGAAACATATTTTTCTTATCAAAATTTTATGAAAAAATAAAACAAATTTCATAGATGGGGGCTCTCAAATTCATCAATGCCCGGGGCCCCCGTTGGTCATAATCAGGCTCTGTTTGCACGGCGTTAGATGAGCTCATTATTATCGACAGAGCCACCATAATCCTAACCAACAGCCTTTCTGTGCTACAGGCGCTTCAAAAGTGCTCTCGCAAGTCTCCCCGCATCATACAACGTCTCCAAAAAAAACTTTGTTACTGCTCGGATGATGCCTGCAATTCACCTGTGCTGAGTCCCGGGTCATCGAGGTATACCGCTCAATGAAAGGGCAGACTATCTTGCCCGTACTTGCCTCCCGAACGAAATCTCTCTCGAATGGATCTGTCCCGAAGAGCTCCTTACTCTTCTACAGCAGGAAACATTCTCTCAAGCCGCCCAAGAATACGACAATTCTCGCTATAAAAGTTCACATGGTGACATCCCGCCGATTTCTCGCTCCGGCTCCTGGTTCAATAATAGGTACGCGGATGTCCTCGTCTCCCGTCTCGTGTGCAGGGTAATGATTACCCCTGTGCTGCTCTATAAATTTGGACTCGATTCCATCTTCCTGTGTGGAACCTGCAATCTGCCGGCAGGGGTGGCGCCAGCGGGGGGATCGGGGGCCATGCACCCCCCGTCGGGGATCACTGGCCCCCCTTTCGGGGAGTGTCGTCGAGGATTTTTTTTAGAGATTTTGTTTGTTTAGAAAAACGAAGGAAGTTTTGCAACCAGATAAAAAATTCCATTCAAAGTGTCTGACCCGACCGTTCACTTTCATTCTGCTTGGAATTATACGATATTCATATACTGAATATTGATTATCTGCAGCTCGGAGTATGTTTCTCGGGATTCGAAGGAACCAGCGAACAAGAGCCACATTTCTAGGGTAAGATAGTGTAAGATACCCACCGGAGGGGCCGACCCGAGGGTTTACGGCCAATATCCCTCCGGGGAAGAAGAGTCCACCCCGCTCGGCAAGGCGACACCAGCCCGTTACTAATGCCAAGACCTCCTGGAGCCACAGCCCGGCCGCCAAGTCCAAAGCCGCCCCCCTATCCGTTTATTTGAAACCAAAAAACTACAAACTTTGAACTACAAACTATACCACTGGCAAAACACAAATAGCCAGCGGCAGAACTAGAAATACAAAATAATAAGATTAACAAACTAGTAATAACAACAACAATTGTATAAAATGGACAGCAACCTCCAGAGATTCAGTCCATAAATGAAGTTTTTCAAGTTCATAACAGTTTACCATCTTCATAGCAGTCCACCAACATGTTACATCAGCCTATTTAGTTCTTCATTTTACTTGGTTCCACACCACCGTCGAGTAACACCGCAGCGCTGTTATTCATTGGATTTTTGCCAGTATTGGATATATGAAACAGATGTAAGCCATTGGATTTATTGCCTTATCTATAACCATTTATATTCCTTTATATGTTATACTGCTTCTGATGAATTACAAATATATATATATTTTTTATACATCCTAATAAGAAATTTGCCATAATTATAACTATTTGTTATGTTAAATGAATTTTATTATTTTAACTATAGACTTATTTAAAAGTTTCTGTATTTAGTCATTATTATTAAGAAGCCGAAGCATTTTTTTTTTTAAATATAATTATATGATTACATTTGAATGTTAAAAATTATTATGTTAAATTTTTTACGGCATTGGTTTCATGGGTTTCCGGGATATCTGATGGATATAACATGGATATGTCTCACGTACCCATACACATTAATACACTTACATTTTACTATACACTATATTCATTATTTCATATGCACATTACACCTCATGTATATAGCGATACAGTATTCTATATTACATATTATCAATCTATATATACACATATGGATTTTTTTTTTCTTTACATTAATTCAATAACACTCAACACTTATTTACATATTATATAAATAACTAACATTACTTTATCCAATCCGTTCCACTCCATTAACAATATTTTTATACAATAAATAATCCATATACAATTTACTCATCAACAACCAGACGGGGTACAACAACGCGGTGTACAACCAGATGTACAGCACTTTTATTTTTCTTTTCTTTTTTCTTTTCTTTTCTTTTTTTTTTTTTTTTTTTTTTTTTTGACACCGGGGAAGATTACTGGTATCTAAATTTAATTTCACTGTAAAGTTCTATTAATTTATTATAGTTATCTTTGATTAGGTTCATTATGTTTTTAATTTGGATTATTTGCATAAAGTTTTGATATTCATCTATATTATTGTTTCTTCTTATTTTATGTGGCATAAGGGGACAGCCTCCAAATTTATAGTGTAGAGGATCACCAACTACACCGCAATTGCAGTTCTCTGTATTTCTTCTGTTTATTCTATATAAGTATTTTGGAAAGCTGCCCCAGCCAGTAATGAATTTAACACCTATTGTATTGTTTATGTCAAAATTATGTTTAACTTTAGGTAAGAAATTATACGTATGCCTGCCAGTTTCACTATTGTTCCACCAGATCTGCCAATTATTCATTAGTTGCTTATTGATTAGATATACTATTTTGGATCTGGGTACTGGAAGTGATCTATTGCTGATTGGGTAGTTATTAATCAATGGTAATTTTGCTAAATAATCTGCTCTTTCGTTTCCCCAGTGTCCCACGTGTGCTTTAATCCATATAATTATAATTTGTATTTCACTATTATTCTTAATTATGTTATATAGTTCGTTTAATATTTCAGTATACGGATATAGAGACTTCAGTTTTTCAACAGTGGACCTGTTATCAGTAAAGATCTTAATATATTTATAGTTATTTGTAACCGCCCATTCCAAAGCTGTCACTATGGCAAGTTGTTCTGCTTGATATATGCTGTTAAAAATATTTATCCTTTCTGAGTATTCTTGTATTGTTTCGTTACTGTTGTTACAAGCCATATAACCAAAGGCAGTGCCATTTGTCTTTTTAGATCCATCTGTGTATATTTTTATGTATTTATCGTCTACTATGTCATTTTCTATTGAATCCATGATAGTTAGCTGTTTATTTAGTATATTGCATTCTGGATAATGGTACGAAGGTATGGGTTGTTCTATTATATAATTATCTGGTAATTCTGAGTCTGGAAAATTCAAGTTTAGCTTTATTGCTTTATATTTTTCTATCTCTTTCTTAAGTACCAGTTCTATTGGGGGAATGCTTAGTATAGTACATAATGCGGAATGGGCGGTGTTAGCGTTGGCCTTAGATATTTTAATAAGTGCTAATTTTTGGATTGCCCACAGTTTGTAGATTGATTCTCTGGTAAGGTTAGGGGCCCAAGCGGGGGCGGCATACGTTAGCTGTTTTTCGGTTACCGTGCTGTACCAAGTTTTTAACATTTGAGGGCGTACCCCCCAGGACACCCCACTCACCAGAGACATATTATTAATAAATATTGAGACTTTTTCGTTTAAGTATTTTATGTGTGGTGTGAAAGTTAATTTGTTATCGATAATTATTCCTAGATATTTTAGTTCAGTTACCGATTTTATTTTTTGATTGTCTATTTTATATCGCGGTTTAGTTCTTGATTTTATGCCTATGGTGATCGCCTGCGTTTTTTGAATCGAGATTTTTAATTTTAGTTTATTGCATATTTCATTTAATTTTGTTATTTTTTGATTTGTTTTATTTTGCAGTTTTTCTATGGTGTTGTCCGATTCTAGCAGTACAAAATCATCTGCGTATGCATAGAAATTATCTGTTTCTTCGTCCATTTGTTTTAATACTGTATTTGAGGCGATCAACCATAGGAGGGGACCCAAACATGAACCCTGTGGGCAACCCTTATATATGTTGTGGACTATATTTCCGGAACTATTTTTAATTACTATTTGTCTATTGTTCAAGTAGTCTTTGAGTATTGCTTTTAGATAGTCGGGAAGAGGTGATGCATCTATTTCTTTTTTAATTATTATCCATTCAATATTATCAAATGCGCCCTGGATGTCAAAAGACACCAGGACGACATATTTATATTTTGCTTTTAGATCTCTAAGGCGGCCAACGACATGATATAGCAGGTCCACTGTGCCCCTGCCCTCACGGAAACCGTATTGATTTCTATGCAAATATTTTTCATTTTCTAAGGCTACAATAGTTCTTATCTTAATAATTCTTTCTAAAATTTTTCCTGCGGTGCTTAGAAGGCTGATAGGTCTATAAGAGTTTGGCTGACTAGGGTCTTTATTATTTTTCTTAAAGAAAATGACTGAAGCTATTTTCCAGGCATCCGGAAAGGAACCAAGACGAAGGCAGGTGCCATATATAGTTATGAGGTCTAATTTAAATTTATACTTCAGATTGTTTAAAATGTATGTGTCTATTTTGTCCAATCCGGGTGCCTTTTTAGGATTTTGTGATGCTATTGCTCTTAGTAACTCAATTTCGGTTAACGGTTCTTTTATATAGTCCTGGTATATAGATATTGAGTGGTCAGGATGGCTGTTGGTTTCATGGCTATTATCTGTGATTAAACTATTATTAGATATATCAGGACTATTAACGGATTGTGAGGTTTTAAAATGTGCATTTATTAATGTTTCTATTATGGTTACATAATCATCTGTTACGTTATTACTAGTAAATACGGTTTCCAGAAAACAGGAGCTATACAAGCCCTTGGTAATTTTAAAACAAGACCCATAGGTCCTACACTGATCTTGACAAAATGACCTCCAGGACTGCTCTTTTGCTTTTGTTATTGCTTTTCTATATTCGGCTCTGACCCTATTATAGTTTATTTTTATGTTATTATTGTCTGGGTTATTTATTTTCTTTTTATATAAGGCTTTTAATTTATTTCTCTGTATTGATAATTGTTTATTCCACCATTTTATTTTTTGTACGAAATTCTTTTTCTTTTTCTTAAATGATTTGTCATTAATAGTGATCCAGGTTTGTTGTAATTTGTTGAATATTGATTGAAAGTCCGGTCTATTGTTATTATCTTTCAAATCTAGTATGATTGGTTGAATTCTATTTCGCCATAGTGTATTAAATTTTTTAAAATTGCTGTGTTTCGTTTTGTATTTAAAGTCATCTAATAATTGTAATTTAAAATCTAGTTGTGTATGAATATATCTATGGTCAGAGCCGTTTTCGTCCAAGAGTACATGCCATTGTTTTATTTTATTTGTTATATTAAGTGAGGCTATAGTGAGATCGGGGTGTCCTTTATTTCCTATATGGGTGAAGGTAGCTGGGGCCATGGGGTCATTAACAACGATTAGGTCCAGTTCGATAGTAAGCTCTTGCAAAAACCTTCCTCTTTCATTTCTGTCCCCATAGCCCCAGAGGGTATTGTGGGCATTGAAATCACCGCAAATTATAATGTTGTCTATTTTTTCTGTTATAATTTTCCAATTAGAGCAGTCCCGGACCAGGTCATCCCTTGGTGGACTATAATGTGAGGCTATAACCAAACTTTCAGTGCCGTTAAATATTTTTACAAAAATGTTGTTATCGCTTCTTTCTATTGCCAGGGCCTGTATAAGTTGGTCAAGAATTAAGATACCACAGGTGTTAGCTCTAGATCTGAAGTCTCTATAATTTAATGGGAATCCATATAACTTATTATTATTCAATGCAGGATCTTGGTATGCTATAATATGTATTTTTTCTATGCTACTATATAATTTATTGACTTCGCTAATAAACTTTATTAATTGTAAGTTAGCACTTCTGCAGTGGTTAAGATTAATTTGTAATATGTTTATTTTATCTATAGAGGTTGCTTGTTTAAAGGTGTTAGTGGTAAAAATGACTGTTAATATTAAAAATGGTGAGCAATGGTCAATTAAGTAATACACTGAGCTATTTCTTTATTTACAGAATATTGACCATTAGGCAATTATATAGTTTCTAAATTAGACTTTTACCCCCCCCCCTTTTATTTATTTATTTATTTATTTTTTATTATTTTTGTTCTTTATAAATTGCCCTTGGCTTTGCGACTCTGCATAATTAAGTTATCTTTAAAAGCTCTATAGCAGGGACACTGTGGGGAGTCAGCTCTGTGTTTGTAGTCGATCCCCCCGGTGTCATCTTGTATATCATAGCAATTTTTACAGACATATTCATCGACTCCACACTTTCTAGTATCGTGGTTTAGCGAACAGCGTGCACAATACTGTTTGTCCGATTGACACTTGTAAATTCTGTGGCCCAGCCCCTGGCATTTAACACACCTAGGGGCGTCCACAAACGGTACTACTTTGACTCTATTCATTTGAATACAGAATTTGTCTCCCCTCAGGGGGAAGACCTACTCTAGGTCTTTACGGGTGTCGCAATCCCGGGGCCCCAGCGACCTTTCGCTCCTCTATGTTCTACCCTCCTCTCCTCTTAGCTGTCTCCTTCCTTTTCCCCCTCAGTGTAGTTTCCTCTTTGGAGGTGAGGGCCCCCCTTCAGAAGCTGCAGTCACTCTGTACCGTCAGCTTCTATTGGCGGAAAACTACCCACGTGTTAGCCGTGCGTGGAGACCCGTGTCCCCGGAAATGGGGAACCTGGTAATTGAGGGGTGTTCCCGTAGGGGAAATCATCTGAATGGCATTTCCATTGGGACGGGATCAACCTCAACACATTACTTTGGCCTCGGCTTCGGGTAAACGGGAGGTACACAGCGTTCCCCTGTGTATCAATCGGCTGGTGGTACTGACTTGTTCAACTGCTAGGGATCAAGCAATCGGTCTTCTGCTGGGCACGTCGTTAAGGGTGGACGCTGCTTACAGGGATGTACTGTGCGCGTATAGACCCGGCTAGCACTGGTGCAAGTATAAGCATCCCCTTGTTGGGCTCCGTGGTGGGTGGTGCGGCCGGGTCCGAACATCTTTTCTCCAACATGGCTACGAAATTTTCTTCTTCTCCCAATCCACCATCTGAGACAACTATTCTGCAATCAATAAACAAAGAAAACATGGATTCTCAATTTACTAATACAAATGCTCGATTCTTCATCATTCACATAGTTGAAGGTACCTTCCATGAAATATCACCATTCCTTATCCACAAATGCATCACATCCAATGTAGGTGAAGTTAAAAAAGTAAAAAAATTAAGATCTGGAGACCTCCTGGTAGAAGTATCAAACAATAGACAAGCCTCAAAAATAATGAAAATAAAGAATTTTGGACTAAAATCTGTCACAGTGTCACCCCATACATCCTTAAATACATCCAGAGGAGTCATATCAGAACCCGAACTTTTACACTGCTCTGAATCCGAAATATTAGAAAACCTGAGAGACGAAAGTGTATGCGCAGTTCGTCGAATCACTATTCGTCGCAATAACCAACTTATTAACACTAAACATATAGTCTTAACCTTTCAGTCTCCAACTATTCCATCTCATATAAAAGCCGGCTATCTATTATGCCCAGTTAGACCATACATACCAAATCCTATCCGTTGCTTCCAGTGTCAAAGGTTCGGTCATACCAAAACCTCCTGTCGTGGATCACCGGCTTGCGCCCGCTGTGGTGCCTCTGGCCACGACAGTGAAACCTGCTCAGCACCTGCAAAATGTGTAAACTGCACACAGGAACATCCATCATACTCAAAGTCCTGCCCAAAATGGGCATTTGAAAAAGAAATTCAATCCCTGCGCGCCTCTCAAAGACTTTCCTATCCTGATGCCCGTAAAATAATAGAAGCTCGCACACCAAAATCTGGCCTATCCTATGCTGCTGCAGTAAAATCTACTAACTCAATAGCTACTCAGACCGATCCACCAACCAATACTTCCACCACCAACACCTCAATGAGTAAACAAACAGCACCTAAACCAAATAAATCTTGCTCCTTATCCCAGAAAAATCCTCCAAAGAAAAAGGTACCAAGCAATAGCTACACTCAAATTAGACCTCTGCTCACTAAAACAGCTTCCTACAAATCAAAACACAATAAATCTAGCATGAAAAAAGTACCTCCACAACCACAAATTGATGACACTATTTTAAACCTAGCCCCATCAGAATCCGAAATAAGTGATGAAGAATCAATGGAACACGACGAAATCAAACCTCCAGATATTCCCGCAGGGATTCCAACGAAGATGCACGATGGCCATATCACTTAATTATGGCATTGTTGCTCTCTTGGAACTGCCACGGTTTCCTAAATAAAGTTGACGACCTCAAAACTTTAACTTACGATCATAATCCCGCTTGCCTCGCTCTCCAAGAAACCTACCTTACAACCAATAGACAATATTCTATCCGTAATTACTCTATACTCCGCAAGGACTATGAGCTCAGTGGTAGGGCCTCTGGCGGAGTGGCCCTAATGGTTAACTGTAATTACCCTTTTCAAACCCTCAACCTCAATACTTGTCTCCAGGCTGTTGCTGCCCGTATCCTTCTGAAACTCCTTACTACTATGTGCTGTATTTATCTACCTCCAAACACTTCCATTAGCCAATCCTCCCTCAATAATCTTGTTCAACAACTCCCCTCACCGTTCATTCTTCTCGGTGACATGAATGCTCATAGTCCGTTGTGGGGTAGCAAAGACACTAACAACAGAGGCCATCGTATCGAACAACTCATTAAAGATTTCTCCCTGTGCATCATGAATAATGGTGATAATACTTATTTCCATCTTCCCACAAAGTCCTTCCATGCCATAGACCTTGCCATTTGTTCTCCTCAAATCCTGCCATTATATAACTTCTCTGTATCCAGTGATCTACACAATAGCGATCACTTTCCAATCCTTCTCTCACCTCTGTACCAATATTCAACCCAGAAATTTACCACACCCCGTTATCACTATGATAAAGCTGACTGGAAAACTTTCACCTCACTCTCTATTATCTCTTCAGACACCATTAAAGGCAATATTGACGAGGTCGTGGATACTGTGACATCCATCATCCTTAAAGCTGCGGATGCAAGTATTCCAAAATCCAGAACCAACTCTCGAAGAAATAAAAAACCGTGGTGGGATCCAAAATGCACGCTCGCCAAAAAGCAGCAGCAAAAGGCATGGAACACCTTTCGCCGGTGTCCAACCACTGCAAATCTCATTCTTTTCAAGAAAGCCAAGGCACATGCTAGGAAAACAAGGCGGCTTGCACAAAAAAATTCTTGGATCCTATATGTGTCTAACATCTCTACCTCCACCTCTGGTAAGGAGCTATGGGCAAAAACAAAAAGAGCCATGGGAATCTATAGTAACCATGCAATAACCTGCCTCTCCCTTAATAACCAAATAATATCAGATACAAAAAACATCACAAATGCTATTGGAGAAACACTCTCTTTTAACTCCTGCAGCACTTCCTACTCGAATACTTTCCTTCCATATAAACAACAGTCTGAACGGCAAAGGGTAACTTTTAACACAGCTACCTACTTTGCTTACAATAGTGCCTTTACCATCCATGAACTCAACAAATATCTAAAACAGTCTACAAATACATCTCCAGGCCCTGATGGTATTACGTATGAAATGTTGAAACATCTTTCCCACGGCTCTTTACTTAATCTCTTACAGTTATATAATAGAATCTGGAGCGAACATACCTTCCCTAACTCCTGGAGAAATGCAATAGTCATTCCCATTCTGAAACCTAATAAGGATCCATCTAACCCCAGTAATTACCGACCCATAGCCCTCACCAGTTGCCTATGCAAACTGGTGGAGAAGATGATCAATGCACGCCTTGTTTACGTCTTGGAAAATGAGGGCCATCTACACCCTTTTCAGAGCGGCTTCCGCAGGGGAAGATCAACTATTGACAATGTAATATACCTAGAGTCCCAAATTCGCACTGCTTTTTTAAGGAGGAATCACTTGGTCTCCATTTTCTTCGATATGGAGAAGGCGTATGACCGGACCTGGCGGTATGGTATCCTCCGCGATCTCCATACCTTAGGCTTCCGCGGCAACCTTCCGATTTTTATACAGAATTTCCTCTCTCAGCGCTACTTTAGGGTCCGTATTAACAGTACTCAATCTGATCGCTTTGTCCAAAAAGAGGGTGTTCCACAAGGCTCCGTTCTTAGTGTCACCCTCTTTGCTATAAAAATTAATAATATTCTCACACAACTTCCTCCGACTGTAAATGGTTGCTTGTATGTCGACGACCTACAAATCTCCTGTCAGGGGAAAGACATGCGGTACATTGAGCGCCAACTTCTAAATACCATCAATAGGATTCTAAACTGGTGTAACAAAAATGGCTTCAACATCTCTGCAGAAAAGACTGTAGCTATACACTTCTGCCGCATCCGTGGGATCCATCCAGATCCTGATCTCTATCTGGGTCACTCTAAAATAAAAGTAAATAACTCCACTAAATTTTTAGGTGTATATCTCGACAAAAAACTTACGTTTGCTAACCACATTTCCTATATCCGCAGCAAGTGCGAAAAAAATCTTAATATCTTAAAAGTATTGACCAATACCTCTTGGGGGGCTGAACGAGATGCCCTTCTGCGCATCTACCGGGCTGTTATACGCTCAAAATTGGATTACTGCTGCTGCATATATGGGTCTGCCCGCCAATCAGTCTTAAAGAAGCTTGACACTGTCCATCATACCGCACTGCGCATTTGCTCCGGTGCTTTCCGGACGTCGCCTGTACAGTCTCTCTATATCATTTGTCATGAACCATCTCTCACCCACATACGTCATAAACTATCACTAAATACATACTTTCATATACTCTCTCATCCCTCGCACCCATTGACAAATTCTCTTTTAGACAATCACCTAGAACGTTTTTATTCTAACCGTCCATCTTGTATTCCTCCTTTGGGCCTGCGGATTCGTCAAAGTCTTAGTGGAACCCAGTTAGCAGATGTTAAAGTCTGCGCTAACTCTCCTCTTGAACCACCTTGGGCAGCCTCTCAGATTTTATACATCCAACCCTTCAAAGGCTTTACCAAGCAGAATACAGATCCACAAATATATCACCAACTCTTCCAACATGAAAAACACAAGAACAAACACCAAGAAGAAATCTACACTGATGGCTCTAAATGTGGGAATCATGTTGGCTTTGCCTATGTTAGCTGTTAACAATCCTGCAGTTACACACTCCCTGCCTTCTGCTCTGTTTTTACAGCTGAATTGCTCGCCATTTATGAAAGCCTTTTACACATATCTCGTACCAACAAAAAACATTTTATTATTTATTCAGATTCTTTAAGTGCCCTGGAAAGCCTGAAATCCGACTCTATTCTGCACAGCTACAGAGCCAAAGTCCAACAACTATATAGCCACCTAACAAACTGTGGCTTTGTTATCCGTTTCTGCTGGGTTCCTAGTCACGTAGGGATCTCGGGCAATGAAGAGGCCGATGCTTTGGCAAAGCATGCTACTAACCCTTATCCAGAACCATTACCCTACACTGACATAAAATCTGGCATATCGAACAGCATAAAAGAAAGTTGGTTCAATGAGTGGAGCTGTCAAACTAGTAATAAACTTCACACCATCCATCCCTCCATCACCCACTGGCTATCGCAGCCTTACCGCAAATTTGACGTCATTTTGACTCGCCTTCGAATCGGCCACACGAGGCTTACTCACAAACACCTTCTTCTTGGAGAGCCTGCCCCTCCGTGTACACACTGCAATACGCATCTTACTATATGTCATATTCTAACCTCTTGTACAGCTTTTAACAATTTTTATCATACTTATTTTAACTGTTCTCATCCCAAACTTGACATCATATTGGGTGAAACCCCGCACTGTAATTTGTTTGCATTTCTTCGATGCATCAATATTTTTTACACAGTGTGAGGTATAACTTTTCTCTGACTGGTATCTGGATGGGAGCCCCCATCCAGATGTCCTTGGCTTATTTCTTTTTATCTACTTTTTACCTTTCTACATTTGCTTTTATCGTTTTAGAACTCATGGATTTTAGCTTTACCTGTTTTATGCGACCCCTTTTTACTTGAAAACTTTATTTTACCATATATACACATAGTCTGGCGCAGTATGTCCTTTCTGGACCTTGTGCCATTAAACACCAACTAACCAACCAACCAACCAGAATTTGTCTGTTTTCAATAGTCCCCTCCTAGTATAGTTATCTACATTTATAATCCAGGACACAATGTTCTTACCTCCCAGTGGACGAAAGGCCTCCACCTCATAGTTCTCATCCAACCTCCGTACATCATTCTCTATGGTTTAGGTGTAATTTCCTTCGGGACACCCAATAGCATTAGTTTTTGTGTGGTATTTCTCTCTTGCCTGATATTATAGGTTTCCGTTAATGTTTCAAGCTCTTTAAGTTTAGTACTTATTGTTTCTGCCTCTGCCTTCGTCTTCATTTTAAGAATTATCTTTTTACTTTTGTCCACGAAGATGATGTCCTGTGGGTTGGCATCTATATTGTTTTTTTTTCAATTCCTCTCGCAGCTTGTTCCGAATGTCCACCGGGTCTTGCTTTCCATCTTTGCTACTTATGCTGATGTTGTATTCCTTCCTGTCTTCTTTTTCTTTACTTTTATTATCCTGCATTGGTCCCATTTCTTCTTTAGCATTAACTCTAAGCTCTTCCATTGTGCCCTTTAATTTTTCGAGTTTTTCGTTAAAGCCTCGCGCCTCTGCATCAGCGTAGGCCCTTGCGTTCAGGGTATTTTGTTCTATGACTTTTAATGCCTCATTATATTTGCATGCTGCAATGGTACCCACTTTACACAATTCTTGAACCATATTTTCCATTTCTTGCACCGTTTCCTTACAAAATGCTCTTTTACCTGCCACGTATTCCATCATTCTCTTCTTGATTGCCGATCGCATATTATTTAAGACAACCATTATTCCTTTATTTTGTATTTGGTCTTCTATTTCCTGGTCGTATGGCATCGGGCGTAGCGCTGATCTTAACACTGGGGTGGGTATTCGCGTAGTCGGGGTCTCCTGACTGGAGCCCGACGGAGAAGGACCCGATGCATTATTAATTCTCTGGGAATCGAATAACCTTGATGTTTCCAATTCGTTTGTTTTCGGCATGATGCTCTCTTTGCTACCAATCCGACTGACACTCTTTGTCTATAACTTTATATCTATAGCAATATTCTACAGTGATAAATTAGTGTGAAGTACAATAAAGCTCTATACATACAGTGATCAGCTCTACTCCTAGGATAATATACACAATGCAAAACAATTGTATCACACAGTTTTATATATATAACACAAAATACACTTACAATATCAATATATAATTTCAATATTTACATATATTGTGCATTTACAGATACAATCACACTGACAGACTGTTCCAAAATGTAACTGTGATAACTGTACACAATTTCAATTCCACCCTGCGATACCCCGGAAACGAACCCAATGAAATCAAGGTATTAATTTTAACTAATAGTATTGAGGCAGGCCGAGAAAATTATAATCAATTGTGATTTTTCCGATTCGGTTAACTATATTAATTATTAACTTTAGACTACCGAAATTTTCGGAACTTAGTTTTACCTATGTATGTTACTTCAAATATCTAATTTATTTTTAAAAATTCAAAAATTTTTTGAAAAATGTATTTTAATAATTTCAATATCTCAAATAATATGTCACTCTAATCCCATTCAAAACTTTCTATATATGTGCTCGAGGTACCCAGACAGATATATATACTCTTATACTATGAATAATTTAATATATATTGAATATCTGCATTATAAGGTATCCAAAAGCCCACATCTGAATACTAATACAATACTGGACTCACTCAATCTCCTTGTTTTAGGTCGTTCCTTCGTTCGGTCCTAAAGACTCATTCCGGGTCTTCTACTTTGGCGGGGGAATAGTTCTGGCGGGAACTTTTCTCGCGCGCGCGCCCAGCAGCACACAAACAAATCACCAAAATATGAACATCTCACGAACCAGACAATATTTTTAAACACAAATTACATCCATCTTATCCTCATGATCTGCCGAACACTCCGGTGTACTTTAATAGCAGTTATATCCACTTTATTTTACACAGAAATAATATTTCTTGAACTTAGCACTGAAACACCTACGCCGGAGAGCATCGATCACAAACTCCTTAATATTTCATTAAATAATAAAAATCACCATATAAAACACATATCTTCTTAATCCCCACGACTTTCTCTTTATGCACAACACAAAATTATATCCATTTGCTCACTCTATACCAATTTATCAGGAAAATTGCCGGAGCTCCATCACACACGTCCAACTGCCCTGAAGGGTAAGAGGGTTGTCCGATCTGCTGACCAAAAAAAAAAAAAACATGACCACCCTCCCTTCCATCTCGAGACGCAAAGAAAGTGCTGGGGGGGATGTATTATTTTTGTTTTTGTTCTTTTTTTACAACTATTTTCAATTTACTTAATTTTTATTTCTTTTTTTTAAAGTCATGTTCCTCTTTTGCTTATTACCCCCCCCCCCCCTTCCGATCTCCACTTTATTTTCCCTTTCCACTCCGGTTTTCTAAGAATTTTTTTTCCTTCCGAATGACAATTTCTTCTTTTGTGTGTATCCTTTTGTTTACATTTCTCACTTTCCAACTTTCCTGCCTTGTGTCGGGAGGTGTTTTTGAAATCGAAGATGGGCCTCCCCCTTGTACCCCCCCCCGAAACGTACGTCTTGCACTATTTTTTATAGTATATGTGTGTTTTAGCGAAGTTTTTTTTTATTTCATTTTTATATTGCGCACTTAAATACTAAAAGATACCCAGACCTGTATATTCAGCTCCCTACACTATTGCCTTAAAAACAGTAGATGTCCCGTTTTGAGGAAGAAAATAAATACACTATTGCCAAAAAAGTAGATGTCCCGTTTTGAAGGAAAAAATAAATGGTCACGTTAGTTTTGGCCCCCCTGTCGGGGAAGATGGCCCACCCGTCGGGGAAAGTCTGGTGCCATCACTGTCTGCCGGATTCCATTGACCACATTCTATTCCAATTCATTAAGTACGCCAACTACCGTCGCAAGATTTATTCGGCTCTGGGACTCCCGCCGTCTTTCGCGGGCCCTTCTCGGAGTTTGTCGCCCAGGCTACCTCTTCTTTCCGCTCTCGCCGTGCTCTCATCCAGTATCTTGTTGCAATTAACCGTTAGTCGGCTGTCTGCTCTTTGCGCTCCTGGGTCTCTATAGTTAGACTTATCTCTGGATCATTCAGGACGACAGCCCCAGCCCCGGCTAAAGGTCCCAATCACTTCTAAACAAAACCCTCACTTGGTCATGGTTTCTGAGGATATTATTGCCAATTCCACTCATAGAGAAGTTCTGTTTGATCCTCACCAACACTCATTTCAGGCGAAAAGCTTCATCTTTCAGTAAAAATAAGAATGTGAAAAATAAATGGAATTTTAGAAGGGGTGATTGGAAAAGGTATAAATTGAATCTGGAGCCATGGGCGCCGGGAGGAGGTGTACTTGCACCCCCCCCCCGAGTTCGAAGAAATATATAATTAACGTGAAAATATAAATAATTTTTTTCACCCTTAGGACAGTAAAAAAAGCCTGAATGTGTGTGGGATATTTTGAATTCTACAAGTAATTGTCACATTAAATTAGCTTTTTAGGCCTGTCTTTAAAGGTTAATATTTTCTACCATTGTACATAAATTTTAAATTTTTGAGAAGTCATCCACACATGGCCACCACAAGGGGGGGACTCCTGGTTCCAGGGCTCGGCGAGTCCAGCCCCACGCAGTTTCAATTTTAAATTACTATAACTAATGCAAACTGGAAAAGATATTTGAAGATATCTTTTATCCAACGAAATTTCAGAAGACTATAGCTAATTGTATTGGGTTGGCAATAAAGTAATTACGTTCTTTTACATAAATTTGAAACAAATACATTTTCAACAAGTTTTTAATTACAGGCAAGCCGTGCCTAAACATGGGTTTCATATTTTCTCCATTTTAAATCAAGAGTTTAACTGGTAACACTTTTTTCTGAGAATGAAAGATGGCCACCCCCCCGCCCTTTTTACGGCTATCCTCCTTGGAGGAAAATATTCAAAATTTCCTGAATTGATTTTTAGGTATTCGTGACTGTTGTATTTTACAACAAGAATTTCATGGATTTCGCTATTTTTCTTGGAGATCACGTGGAATATGTGAAAAGACCTTTTTGGCCACCTACTCCTCCTACGTTTACGAATTTTGGAAAATGCTCTCTAATTTAGCATCTATCTTTATGAACTCACGTATGTGCCAAATTAAGTATCATTACCTTCAGTAGTTTTGGTCAGGTGAAATATTGACATACGGAAAAACGAAATTACTTTATTGCCAACCCGATAGCTTAAAATTTAGCATAATTATGATAAACCGTTTATCACAAAAGTTCAGTAAAATTGCCATTGCGTGAGTTGTGCGAACTTGTGTGCGTATTACCTCTATACTTTCTTCCTGCCAGGCCCGCCGGGAGAGAAGGACAGGAGGGGCCATTGCCCCCGGCCAAGGGCTTTAGCGGTGGGGGCAAAACTGCATGGAAATTTTATCATGTACAAGGTTTTGTTTTGAATAAGTCAAATACCATTACTAGCAATCCTAAAGTTTAGCTCTTTTAGTATGAAACTGAATACATGTCATATGGTACTAGAGGTCTGTGCCGCACGGAAATACGCGGCGGCGGCGTAACGACCTCAGAAACCCGGCGGCGTCGGCGCGCCACGGCGTGGGAATTTTTTTTTTAAAAAGAGCATAATGAAAATGGGTGTATGCGAACCGAACCGAAAAGGGTATTTCTTGGGGCACCTGGCGCCACGCGCTTATCCCCAGAGATGTAGTTGAAAAGATGAATATACTTGAAGTTCAAGAGGCTCCATAACATGGCCGGGGCATGAAATTGGTTAGGGTTCGTAAAAATCACGAACTGAGATCGTCGTTCGCGAAGCAAGAGCAAAGCCTCGAGCTAGCAGAGGCCTGAAATGGAAACGTCGCCCTGGAAAGGGTGCCACATCCACAAAGTGGCGGCCAGCCCTAGACCGAAGTAGCCCAGCTACGAAATCTTGACTGTAGCTAAATTCTTTAACGATAACTCCAACAGCCGATGGAAAGAAGTACGGCTGGACGACGTAAAATGCTGTAGCAGCAGAGTGGCTCTCCGAAGAGGTAGCAGAAGTAGGAAAAGAAAAAAAGAAACAAAAAGGTCCTAGTCAATAACTGGAGAGCTTGAAGCGAAGCGTGTTGCATCCAGGACATAATCAACACCAGCAGTCGACGACGGCGCCCTATGTCGCCCCTGACGGGGTGCCACATCCATAAAGTGGCGGCCAGCCCCAGACCGAAGAAGCCCGGCTACGAAATCTTGACTGCAGCTAAATTCTTTAACGGTAACTCCAACAGCCGAAGGAAAGACACCACACCATAGGTCAGCTGCCACCTGCGATGATGAAGTCCAGGATGAAAGAGGCCACTACTCCAAACTGTCCATGTGCCTGGCGATCTTATGCCAATGTGTAAGTGCGAAAAGTCAGATGGGTTGGTTGATTGGTGTTTATTGGCACAAGGTCCAAAAAGGACATGCTGCGCCAGACAAGGAGTTAAAATCATATCAGGATGTATTCAGATAAAAGGTACCACAAATCGAGTAAAAGCTAAATTGTAAAGACTAAAAAGGAGAAAACTGAAATCCAAAAGTGTTGAAAGTGGATTAAAGGTGAAACAAAGGCATCTGGATGGGGGCCCCCATCCAGATACCAGTCAGACAGAAAGGGACACGTTACACTGAATAAAAAGTATTGATCCGTCTAAGAAAAGCAAATAGATTCCGATGTGGGGTTCCACCCAAAATTTCGTCTAGTTTAGGATGAGAACAGTTAAAAAGTATTTGATAAAAACTATTAAAAGCAGTGCACGACGTTAAAAGATGACGAATGGTGAGGTGAGTATGACAGTGAGGGCACTCCGGGGCGGGTTCGCCCAAAAGTAAGTGCTTATGTGTAAGCCGTGTATGACCGATGCGGAGACGTGTTAAGATGACATCTAGCCTGCGATAGGGATGAGATTACCAGTGTGCGAGAGTTGGGTGAATAGAACGAAGTTTGTTCCCCGTTTCATTGACCCATTTATCGACCCATATGCCTTTTACAATGCTGGAGATACTGGACTTTATGTCGCTGTAGGATGGATTGCCGGTGTACGGGAGGGTCGCATGCTTCGCCAGTGTGTCCGCTTTCTCATTACCCGGGATCCCGATGTGACTGGGGACCCAACAGAGGAGAACACTGTACCCACGGTTTATAAGTTGATCATACTTGTGTAAAACTTTATGCATATAGTTATGTGTTAGGGAGCCGGATTTCAGATTTTCTAGAACACTAAGTGAGTCAGAGTAGATGATAAAATTCTTTGTGTTCGCTCTCGAGATGTACAGAAGGCTTTCGTATATGGCAAGTAATTCGGCAGTAAAGATGGAGCAAAAGGGAGGTAGAGTATAGCTACCAGTATGATTTTTACCCACGAAGGTAAAACCGACGTGTTTCAAAGTTTTGGAGCCATCAGTGTATATTTTTTCATATTTTTCATATTTGTTGTTGTGATCAGCGAACAACTGTTGGTAGACTTTAGGATCAGTATCCTGCTTTGCAAAGCCTTCGAAAGGTTGTAGGTAAGGTATCTGCGATATGTTCCATGGTGGGATATCATGAAAAGAGCATATAGAGACTTTTACATCCTGCAATTGGGTACCGACAAGACTCCTACGAATCCTTAGTCCAAAGGGGGGAGTACAGATAGGACGATTTGCATAAAAACGGTCTAGATGAGTATCAATAAAAGAATTCTTTAATGGATGTGAAGGATGAGAAAGAATACGAAAGTATGTGTTTAATGAGAGCTTATGACGGGTGAGGGTGAGAGGTGGCTCGTGGCAGGTGACGTAAAGACTATGTACAGGTGATGGTCTAAAAGCACCAGAGCAAATGCGGAGTGCAGTATGATGCACAGGGTCAAGTTTTTTTAACACTGATTTGCAAGCTGACCCATACGCGCAACTTGCATAGTCCATTTTTGATCGTATGACAGCACGATAAATCCGTAACAGAGCATCACGGTCAGCCCCCCAAGATGCGTTGGTTAAAACCTTTAAAATATTAAGCTTTTTCTCGCATTTACTGCGAATGTCAGAAATATGATTAGCAAAAGTTAGATTTTTGTCGAAATTTAAGCCTAAAAATTTGACAGAGTCCTTCACAACAATGTTATTATGACCCAGATAAAGTTCTGGGTCGGGGTGGATCCCGCGTTTCCGGCAAAAATGGGTGCATATGGTTTTTTCAGCAGAGATGGTGAAACCATTTGTGTCACACCATTTTAAGATGCGGTTTATGGCATTTTGAAGCTGCCGTTCGATGAGGCGCATATCTTTCCCCTGGCAAGAGATTTGAAGGTCGTCGACATAAAGGCTGCCGTAGACTGTGGGTGGCAGTTGTCTAAGGATATCATTGATTTTAATTGAGAAGAGGGTGACGCTAAGTACGGAGCCCTGAGGAACACCCTCGTCTTGGATGAAATTATCAGATAGAGTACCATTGATGCTGACACGGAAGTTTCTGAGGTATAAAACATCGTTTGTTTATAAAAGTTGGTAGATTGCCTCGAAAGCCTATATTATAGAGGTCTTGAAGTATGCCGTACCTCCATGTGCGGTCATATGCCTTTTAAATGTCAAAGAAAACGGACACTAGGTGATTCTTTCTAAGGAAGGCATTCCGAATTTGCGTCTCTAGATTTAAAATATTGTCAATTGTGGACCTGCCTTTGCGGAAGCCACTTTGAAAGGGATGTATATGGTCCCCAGTCTCTAGAATGTAAACAAGGCGAGCATTAACCATTTTTTCCATTAGTTTGCACAGACAACTAGTAAGGGCTATGGGACGGTAATTACTAGGGTTAGAAGTATCTTTCCCAGGTTTAGGAAAGGGAATAACTATTGCATTTCTCCAGGAGGAAGGAAAGGTTTGTTCATTCCAGATTCTATTGTATAATTACAAGAGGATTTGTAACGAGTCATGGGACAAGTGTTTCAGCATTTTGTAAGTAATACCATCAGGACCAGGAGTGGTATTAGAGGACTGCCTTAAGTATTTGGTGAGTTCACTAATGGTAAAATTACTATTGTAAGAAAAATGGGAGGAGGTTTTATATTTTATTTTTTTTTTTGTTCAGACTGTTGTTTATATGACAGAAAAGTATTTGAGAAGGAAGTACTGCAGGAGATAGAGGCAAGTGTTTGACCGATAATGTTTGCTATTTCTTTTTTTTCCGAAATAATATTATTGTTTACAGACAGACAGGATATTGAAGGATTATTATAGATTCCCATGGCTCTTTTAGTTTTTGTCCATAGCTCCTTACTAGAGGTACTGGGCGTTATGCTAGAGACATATTTTATCCACGATTCCCTTTGACATTGCCGCCTTATTTTTCTAGCGTAAGCTTTAGCTTTTTTAAAGAGAACTAGATTTTCGGTCGTGGGGTATCGCCGGAAGACGCTCCAGGCTTTCTGCTGCTGTTTTTTTGCTAGAGTACAGGTTTCATTCCACCACGGTTTTTTATTGTGCCGATGTTTCATGCCCGATTTAGGAATGTTGGCATCTGCTGCCTTGATAATAAGGGAGGTGACTTTGTCAACGACCTCATCAATGGAACCTACAAGACTCTTTGAGGATATATTGGATAAATGGGTGAAGGTGGGCCAATCTGCCTTTTCATAATTATATCTTGGAGTGGTACAGTTGTCTTTCCGATTATGGTACAGAGGTGAGAGGAAAATCGGAAAGTGATCACTGTTATGTAGATCGTTAGAGACTGAAAAGTTATATAATGGGAGGATAGATGGAGAGCAAATGGCAAGGTCTATGGCATGGAAAGATTTAGTCAGGTGGTGGAAATAGGTGTCATCACCGTTATTCATAACGCAAAGAGAGAAGTCGGTTAACAGTTGTTCTATGAGATGGTCCCTATTGTTTGTGTCTTTGCTGCCCCACAAGGAACTATGGCCATTCATGTCCCCCAGGAGGAGAAAGGGGGGAGGAAGTTGTTGTATAAGACTATTGAGGGAAGTTTGGCTGATGGTTTCGCTTGGTGGCAGGTATATGCTGCAGACTGTTGTGAGTTGTTTTAATTGAATACGAGTGGCAACTGCTTGCAGGTTAGTGTTAAGATTGAGCTTAGTGTGAGGATAATTATTGTTAATCAAAAGGGCAACTCCACCAGTGGCCCTATCACTGAGCTCATTGTCTTTGCGAAGGATGGTATAATTACGGATTTTAGTATGTCTATTTATTTTGAGAAAAGTTTCTTGTAGGGCAAGACAGGCGGGATTATGGTTGTAAATTATAGTTTTGAGGTCGTCAATTTTGTTTAAAAAACCGTGGAAATTCCAGGATAGCAGCAGAGCCATGATTAAGTGATGTTGGAGATGACCGCGATTTTACTCTTAATCCCCGTCGGTTGAAGCGGGGTACTTGGGATGACTTCATCATCCATAATGTGATCTGAAATGTCAGAGTCGGTAGGATCCAAATGTAGTATAGAGTCGTCTATGGGCCGTTGTGGAAGGATGCGTTTAAGTTTAGCTTTGGTGTATTTTGTCTTGTAAGCTGAACTTTTTTTTGAGTAAAGGTCTATTTTGAGTGGAGAGGTTGCTTTGAGGCTTCTTATTGGGTGTTCTTTTTGTGTGGCTATTGAGGCATTATTTTGAGTAGTTGACTGTTTAGCTTTTGGGAAGGAAGTAGATGAAGAGACAGGTTTGGATTTGGGTGGGTCAGTTTGGGTAGCAATTGATGCAACCGCTTTCACTGTTGCAGCATAAGATTGACCAGGTTTAGGGGTGCGAGAGGCTATTATTTTACGTGCTTCTGGGTAAGACAATCCTTGTGTGGCACGCAAGGACTGGATTTCTTTTTCATAAGACCATTTAGGACAGGAACTGGAATATGAGGGGTGGTCTTGTTTGCAGTTAACGCATTTAGGAGAGCCAGAACAGGTGTCACTGTCGTGGCCAGAGATACCACAGCGGGCACATACTGGGGAACCACGACAGGAAGGTTTTGTATGGCCAAACTTTTGGCACTGAAAACAACGGGTAGGATTAGGTATGTACGTTCTGACGGGACATGAAAGGTAGCCTGCTTTGATATGAGATGGAATCTTAGGAGATTGAAAGTTCAAGATTATGTGTTTTGTATCTATTATTTGGTTATTGCGTTTTATAGTGATTCTGCGAACTGCACTAACATTTTGGGATTTCAGATTTTCCAGGATTTCAGCCTCTGAACAGTGTAACAGGTCAGGTTCTGATATGACGCCTCTTGATGAGTTAAGTGTTTTATGGGGTGAGACAGTGACAGATTTTAGGCCAATAATTTTTAATTTCATTATGTTGTTTGCCTGTGTTCTATTGTTTACTTCCCCTAAGAGGTCTCCTGAGCGTATTTTTTTTATTTTAGCAACTTCTCCGACATGATCAGTTATGCACTTAAGGATTAGGAAAGGGGATGTTTGGCTAAAGTTACCGTCCTGACATTTCACGAGAAAAAATTTTAAATTACCATCTCCTTGAGTAGGAGATTTCGGAACGTTGACATGAGACGAAGCTAACGTCGAATCCATATTGGGGATTGGAAATTCGGACCCAACCGCACCACCCACCACGGAGCCCAACAAGGGTAGGGATGGACGCGAGACGCGAGAATTCTCGCATTGTCTCGCGTTCTTGCATTGTCTCGCGAGACGAGACGCGAGACGAGACAGGCATTTTTTTGCGAGACGAGACGCGAGACGAGAAAGAAAATATTTTGCGGGACGAGACGCGAGACGAGACAGAGTCTTGTCTCGCGCGAGATTTCTCGCGAGAATTCTTGCATTTTTTTCCGTCTCGCATAAATACGATCTGAAAAGCGACAATTTGCCTGAAGCCTCTACCGTTTAACTTGCGTCTCCTTCGTTTTCGGTCCTGGTATACTATCAGCACTCTACAATACGCACAAACACGTAACATTTAAAATTAGAACAGACGAGAGATATACAAAACACACAAAGGAGAGGATAAAGAAAGAGGCGGAAAAAATACAGAGAAGAGTTGAAAGAAAAATAATAAGTAAATAGGAAAGGCGGTACGGTATGTTCAAATCTGACCACTTTTAGACGGGGCCCGGGGCATTAAGTTTGGGGCCCCCATTACTATCCCCTTTTTTATGCATTAAGCCCCTTTACTGAGCCCCTCTTTTTTAAGCATTTTAACCCAGTTTTGACCGCTGTTGTACTCGAAAATTGCATTTCAGTTAACTGTAGTTTTTGTACTTTAATCAGATCGTATTTATCACCCAAAAAAAATATCTCTAACTTGATCTAGTGATAGACAATTAGGTAATACCTATATTATAGAGGAAATTCAGTTTTTTCCCCACAATTACTATTTCAGGACATATGAATTTATAATTTAGATAATCGGGATATATATATGGGCCCCCTTTTTCTTCAGGGGCACCGGACTACCGCCCCCCCCTTGCCCCTGTGATAATCCGGTTTCGGGTATATCAGAGAGAGATTAGAAGTAGAGCAACTTGCATTCGCATTGATGCTTAGTCTGAGTAGGTTGAAATATGGTTGAATATCCTTGGTTGAAATATCCTTGTACCGATATTATCCTCATACTTTCCAGCACGTTGCGGCGTGCGTAGGGGGGGGGCGCCCACCCTGGTGACAACTTTCTAGGGGCGGTTAGATCCCTATCGTTGGCCTATTTTAAAGAGATTAAAATGACATTTTTTATTCTTATATATTAATATCGGACGGAAAGAAATGCAAGCAATTTTTTTTTAAACTATTTCTCTTTTCGTTTATATTATCATGTTTTCCCTTCCTTCGGCTTGCAAAACTTTTATAAATTTTTTTCCTCCCCATCATTTTATCTTGCAGTTGGGTTCCTATTCTAAAATTATCTTCGCCTGTTAGACGTCTTTTCATTTTTTTAAAAATCCACACTGGATATACATTAGGGGGATTATGGTTTAATTTTTCTGTAAACAGGGCGACCATAACGACTAGTACTATCGCTAAAAATTATTGTGGAAAAGTACAAACGGATAGTCGTCAACAAATTAACTGTTCAGTAATTTAAAATATAAACAAAAAATAAGACGTCTATTAACCAACTGAGATACTATAATGAAATCTAAAAATGCACACACGGTAATGTTATTGGAAATATTAGGCAAATAATTATAATTATCGTTAATATAATCTTGTTTTCATTAATATAAAAATTACACATATTTTAGAGACTTGAAATTGACGTTAAAGTAAATAGTAGAGATTTACTAAAGACGTACTATATCCGCTTTATTCGTAATATTGCTATTAGGTGTACCGGGAAATAATGCCATTTACAGTAAATTCAAACAAATAAGTTCTTAATTACCACAAAGCTCTGCCTAAACATAGGATTTGTATTTTTATATTTCAACGTAAGATACGGATTTTTTTTTTTTTTTTTTTTTTTTTTGAGAGAGAGAGTTGTCATCGATCCTTTTTAGAGAACTAATTTCAGAATGAAAATAAATTTATTTTTAGGTATTCGCGGGGGCTGTATTTTACATCAAGAATTTTATCGATATTTATTTTTTTTTAGAGAGGAGGAATGTGTGAAAAGAACGTTCTGGTTGCCTACCCCCCCCCTCCCTCCCTTCCGTTCCACAAGTTACGAATATGGATATTATATTATATATACATATGTATAGATATGCTGGACTTCCATGTGCTTTCTATCACTCCAGATTGGTATGTCGATTTTTCAGCGCTTTTTCAATTATTTTGATATCTTATTGTTTTCCTTTTTTCCTTATTTATAGTACGATAGAGCCTAAAACGTGTGGAGTGAATATCTCTTTTGATATGCCACACAACCGAAATCCTACTATTTTGTTTGTCTTTAATTATAATCTACTGGTTATGGCTCCTGACGATGGTGCCAGTGGCTATAATTCCCGTTCCATTCTCATTTGGCTCAGCATCTATTTTTTTTTCCACTTGTGGTTTGTAATTCTTGCTTCTGCTGTTATATATTTTTTCATGCGGGGTATGTCATATTTGCAGAATATTTTGTGTTTTACTTATTAGTTATATATATACAGGGTGATTCTCTACTAGACTGCCGAACTTGGAGGGGTGTAGGGGTGCAGAGACGGTTCAGAAAAACATAGTAATATATGGGCGGAAACGTCATCTTTATGTGCCTATTAATAATCCCTTTGGAAGAAGTGTTGAAGTGTGCGCCTCATTTCTTAACCAAGTTTCATAAACAATGGGCTTTCCTCAGACAATGGAAAAGAAGAAAAGAATGGAAAGAAGAAAATATTTTGTTATGCAAATATTTATAATAATAAAATAAAAGCAACTAACAAGCTGTAATCATATTTTTACATTGGCGTAAATTGGCATATAACATTGGCGCGGTGCTAGGGCAAACTGCTTCCTGTTGCAGAAAACATTTTCGGAACAGAAAAAGCGGATGTCCTTCAGAAAGATTCCCTCTTTTTCTTGGAAATCGGGCGTCCAGTTTGAAGGTCAACAGATATCCTAATTAGTTGCTCCACGTGCCTGAAATTTTTCAAGGGGTGCGACAGATTCTTTCCCTTAGGGATTAGCCCCCGCCCCCTCGTTGTTCCACAATTCTATGGTTGTTCCTTTCAGGCGGAAGCATACTCGCATACTAGCATACTCCATCGTAGGATAGGGGTGGAACACCCAAGAATCAACAAAGATGAAGAAAAAAGTGACGGGGACGGGAGGGGTGGGGAGTGGGGGGGGGGAGTTACTGTATTTTCAGACAAAATGATGCGTCTTGTGGAATAAATTTTAGAAATGATCGTAATATGGAAATTTGACAACGTGAAAAAAAAACTGGACATTTTTGTCGTTTTCTGAACACTTGTATATCCGAAAAGGTGTGGGGAAAAAACGCCCATAATTTTTACTAAATATTGGACATAAACATTATTCGTTTTGTAATATACACAAGAAAGGTAATTGGATCTTATGTCCAAATTCTTTTTGTTTTGGGGTAAAAGGGTGAACTTTCAGTTCAGTAGGTCTGGGAGTGAAAAACCTCTTAGAAAAGCTATTGTTGTTAGGTTTTCCTAAGCATATAACATATGAACCATAGCACTAGCGTCGGGGGGGGGCACAAGGGGTCACGTGTCCCTCCCACCGTGCCTCCCCCAACTTGCGTCTCAAAAAAATTTTTAAATAAACATGTGTTTGAAAATTTGAAAAACTTTCGTTTCCTGCTCTTATATTCGATATGTGCCCCCCCTCCCTCAAAGCTTTCCTGTACCCCTCCAAAATTTCAGTAGGTCAGGACGCAATGATAAGCCTTCCTCAGGAAACTATTGTTATTAGGTTTTCCTAAGCGTATAATACAAATGAGCCACAGGTTTTGCGTTGGGGAGGACGCAGGGGGGGGGCACGTATCCCCCTTTGCCCCAACTTCCTCTCAAAATCTTTTAAAGAAACTTCCCTTTTCTGCTCTTAAATTCAATAGGTGACACCTCAAATCTTTCATGTGCCCCTCCAAATTTCTGTTGGTCTGGAAACAATGATAAGCCTTCCTTAGGAAGCTACTGTTACTAGGTTAGGTATTGTTTTAAGCGTAAAATACATATGAACGATAGACGTAGTGTCGGGGGGGTACAAAGGGGGGCACGTGACCCCCAGATAGAATAAACAAAAAAGTTACTTTATGGTATCGAATAAAAATTGCAGAACATTAAATGTAAATACATACCAAATTTTACTTTATATACAGCCCTCTTACAAAAATTCCCAATAAGTAAAATGCGCCCCCATACATTAATGAGGCGATGTACAATCGCCTCATTAGTGTATGGCTCGCCGACACTACGTCGATGTTTCAGCCTTTCTCATAAAAACGCTTGCTATATACTATGCGCGCTATGTATATATTTGCTTCTTTTAAGTAACAGTAGTAATGTTTAAATTGAATATTTTCAAAATTAAAAATATATATGTAAATTTATAATTATATATCATTCATTATTCTAATAATTATTATTTAAAACCGAAGAACAAGCAAGATAAATTACCATGAATCAGAATAAACCCTTGCACTTAGAAAAAGAAAATCCGTAATCATAAGCGATATTTTATTAAGACTGAAGGTCAGAGTAATTATGGCGAACGTGCATGTTAAATGTATGGGTCATATATTCTGTTTTTGGGTTGTTTGGTAGGTGAGAGATGGTACTTAAGATTTTCGAAACTGCTTCAGCTTGTTGCTGAATGACTAGTTCTGGTCCTTTTCCTAAGAATCCAAACTAATTAAACGATCAATTTATTAAATTAATAATTAAGTGATTCAATTATTTCTTTGTTTTATTATTTTCAATTGAAGGTCCACAATTTATGCATAAAAAAGAGCAAATTTTGTGTGTGTGTTCTATGGCAAGCCTACACGAAGGGCATCTGCCCCATGTGCCTACGTTTAGGGATGGACGCGAGACGAAAAATAAGCGTCTCGCGTCTCGCAAAAATCCCTATATCGTAATGTTAAAAATGTGTGTCTCGTCTCGCAAAAAAAGTCGTCTCGCTTCCATCCCTACCTACGTTGGGGGGGGGGGAGTTGTGCCTTGGGTGGAGGACAAGGACAAATTCTTCTTGTGCAAGGCTGTCAATTTAACTAAAGGCATTTGTACAGTAAAAGATCATGTATTACTCGTGTGAATATTTTATACTGTGAGAAATTCTGTTGTACTTTGATTAAAAAAGGTAAATAATAGCTCCCCCCCCCCTCTTTCTTTCTTTCTTTTTTTGAAAGGAAGGAAGAGTTTTTAAATATTTGAAATCCTGTGCATTTTTATAAAGTCTCACCTTTAAAAAAGCAGAAAACCTACCCCGAAAAAAAAATGTGTGGGAACCCATGGTGACATTATTTTATACATAACTATTCGCAAATATCAGATTACCTTTTAAATTTAAGTCAAAGGCACATGGCTATATCTCTCATTTAATGAATATTTTGATACTATTTTATTTTACTTTTTTGTACTGTCGTTTATACACTTCATTACTATTTAGATGTCACATAAAACTAGGAAACAAAAATGATTTAAATATTTTAGTGGAAAAAAAATCAACTGATTACGACTTCAAATTTTATTAAAATTTAAATAACTCGCTTGAAATCAATTAAGTTTCTATTAAGCCCTTAAGAATTTCATTTCAAATAATTTAGAATATTTTGTTTAAGAAAATCTCAATAAAAGGATTGTATCTTTTCTAAACAGAATAATTGGTATAAAAACTAATTTTTAGAAAGTCTGATAACATATATTTATTATACCATAACTCTGAAATGTTTTTGCAGGATATAATATAATCTTAAATGTAAAATGTGTGTAGATGTATTTTGTGAGTTTGTTTGTTGAACAAGTCTTCCGATCTCAAAATACCCTCAAACTATCTCTGACTGTGCTTTATCCAAGGATTCTCCCCGTCTAATTCGTGGAATCGGAAAAGAATCGCTTTTTTCCGCCCACCGGAAGGAACTTACTGACCTGGCTCCTGTACTCCAAAGCAAAAGAATTTGGGGGCAAGTCTACATTTGATTGAATACCATTCTCATATTTAATACAAAGCGAAACAAGTTTATGTACAGTATTTAAATAAAAATTATTGATCTGAGAGAGGGGGAGGGATTCTTTTTTTCTGGTAAGCGTTTTTTCAGGTTGGCGTTTTTTTTTCCGTTCGCGATTTCTCCTACATTTTAATTCCCATTCACACAGACGTCTACTTCATAGTGATTGATTGGGCTTCAGAATTTCCACTATTTTCCGAAGGGGGTTGAGCACCCTCAATAGTTTCATCCTAGAATGACAAAACTCTCTTATTAATGGCCAATGAAAATATTTTAATGAAAATAAATCCAACCAAATCTCTGTAATCGATGAGACAATCTCCCCTCACTGGAACACGTTTGGACGTAAAAATCTGTGAACTTGTTAGGAAGTGTAATCCACCATTGAACCCAGGTTTAATTTGTTCACTCCCCTCACATTACCAAAAAAGCGCAGTGGACTCTCCTTCTATGACCAGTGTTGTTTCTCAGCTTGCATCTTTGAATGCTCAATGAGACCCAGTGCTGTACTTGCGCAAGCGCTCCAGCAGACCATTCAAGCGTAGCATTCAAGGACTCATTCGAGAAAACAGCACTGCTCACAGAAGAAACAGGACTGCTCACGCTGTCTCTTTTTGATGATAAGAATGAACAGGTTAAACCTAGGTTCCCGGTTAAAAATGAAAACCCTCTCTCATACACTAAACGGAGGGGCTATAAGTATGCTTCGGTATACTTATCCCCCCCTTGAAAGATTTCTGAATACACTATTCCGTATTGCGGCTATTTAATTTAATCAAAATTTTATTTGCGCAACTGTCCTAAGTTGTGAATAATTTCTAACAAAATTCAAAGCTTTATACATGGGCGCAGCCAGAATATTTCCCGGGGGGGGGGGGCAAAGACTACTTAAAAGTATGGTTACCATGAAAAGAACAAAACAGCAAGGGAAAAAACTGCATACAAAAATCTAGGGGGGAGGCAAGTGCCCCCCTTGCCCTATGCTGCCGGCGCCTATGGCTTTATATACAGTAAAGCACCGTTTATACGATTTTTTCATTTATACGTGTCCCGCAGTGGTCTGGGCGCTAAACTCTGTTTCCATAAGAACACGGCAAGTGAAGCAGCATCCGGCTTGGCCAGTGCTTGGGAGGGTCAACTCCCTCTCGGCTCGACTGCTGTGGGACCGTGTGCGCTAATGGGAGCGAGTGCACGTAAAATCCGTCGTGGCTCCAATGTCCTTCAAGTTGTTAAACGATACCCTTGGGGATGCCTATTTCAGGGGATTGGTCCCTCCTCTGGAATGGGTTCAAAATGAGGGGACCCCAGCTAAAGTCGGATTTCCTCCCACTTAGGCTCATTAAATTGGAAGCCGCCCCTTCCGCTCATCGCCTATCTAGGGGGGATCTGGTAGGGGGATCTGGTACCGCTCCACGGTTGCTAGAGTGCATCAGCAACAACATTTATACGCCGCTTTCATAAAGTCCCGATTCATTCCTATTTATTTAAGCAAAAATGCTTCGTTTATACGACGCCGATATCTGTTATACGTCGTTTTAAACGTTAACACTTTTCTGTTTCAGCAGCTATTTTCCTGTTTAGACAGACACTTTTGTTATATAGGTCAAATAAAGGATGTATGGAGGGTTGTACCTTTAGTAACCTTCTTTTAAAGGCGCAGTTCACAATATTGAAGAGTTTAGAATTACTTTGCTTGCCAGAACACGAAGGAAAAAGCATTTCATTAACTTCATTAACAGTCTGTAATGTTTTTATTAATAAGCAAAGACATCACATCAGGTGACTAAATGATTTATTAAATTAAGTTCTGTAACAAAAAACGCCTCATAATTGTTATTCACTCTATATTACATTAATACTAAGTATATGCGGTATGTAAAGATATAGTACTATAAATGTACAATTTGTTTCACATTTGAGATTTTTTTTAAATCTAGAAATTGTTTCTATTATAAAAACTAATATGAATAATTTACAATTACATAAATTTCAATTAATATTGCTAAACCGGTAATAATTAAAGTTTTTTATTAATGTTTCATGTTTGACTTATACGTCGTTTTAGTTCGGTTCCTTGAAAAACCTATATACGGTGCTCTACTATAATTTCACAAGCAAATGAAACAACTATCCACCATACATATATTTACGCAGTTTCTGGAATACATAAATAAAAATAAATACTATATTTTCGGTGTGACATTATATATGCTTATTAAGTTTGAATTTCTTTTACTTCAAATTCCCATACGTACTAATATGGTTACCAGTGGCGTAGCCAGAAATTTTTCATGGGGGGGGGAGGGTTACGACTACTGCAACTCACATATATGTATACGTGTGTGTGATAAGGGAGTGAGGAATATACATTTTGTAGGGCAAAAAATTCCTCATGGGGGGTTGACCCCTATGAACCCCTTCGCTATGCCCTTGACGGTTACTAATATATGTATTAATGTGGCTATATGTAACTAATTGTTATTATTTATATTAATTTCCAATAAAATAGTATTAATAAGCTAGTAAAAATATGGTAATAAAATCGCAGTCCTTAATTTTGCGAGACGTCTCGCGTCTCGCGCGAGACGAGGCAAGCAATTTCTCTGCGAGACGCGAGACGAGACAAAGTGTTTGCGAGACGAGACAGAGGTTTACCACTGCGAGACGAGACGAGACAGCCCCGATTCTCGTCTCACGTCCATCCCTAAACAAGGGGATGCACATTCGTGCACCAGTGCTAGTCGGGTCTATACGCGCACAGTACATCCCTTAGGCAGCGCCCACCCTTAACGACGTGCCCAGTAGATGTCCGTTTGCTTGATCCCTAGCAGTTGACTGAAATCAGTACCACCAGCCGGTTGATACACGGTGGAACGCTGTGCACCTCACGTTTACCCGAAGCCGAGGCCAAACGGAGCCCCCGGGAAGGAAGGGGGAGAGTAGACAATTACAAGGCGAGCCTGGGTACTGAACGCGTGGAGGTGTTGTGACGTCACAAGAGAGGATGGACTTTTCTCCGTTAAAAGCATTAGAATCATAGAAGAAACTAAGATGTTTTGTGCCTTTTTTGGATACTAATGGTAAGTCAGCAATCTCTATTCTTAATACGACATACTTGATAATAGTTATTAAGCTATAGAGTACATAAAAATATAAAATTGCCGTATTTTGCGTTAGTTTTATTGATTTCTGTTCTTTTGTTCTAGCAATCACTATGCTTCCGTTTGCTGCGTCCCAGGCTGTAAGTAAAGCTAATTACAAAAGAGGAGAAAATGTAAATGTTTTCACTTTTCCCAAAAAACGAAGAAAAGCGGGCCGAATGGACTAAAAATATTCCAAGAAAAAATTGGTCCCCAGGAAAAAATACGTATGTTTGTATTGAGCATTTCCGAGATGAAGATCTTTTAAAAGACGATGCTATTTTAAAATCAGATGGGGCACTTTTAACTGTAAAAAGAAAGCATTATAAATTAGAACCGAATGCTATCCCGTGCATTTTTTCGAGCTTACAAGCCTATATATCCGATATTACCAAAAAACAAGAAATAACTGATCCTACTAAAAGAAGAGAAAACGTTTAGGAAAAAGATATTGAGGAAACCGAAAAAAATAATGCAAAGGAAAATATAAATTCTTTTGAAATTAAGAAATGTATCAAGAGTTTGATGGCAATTCTATGTTAAGAAAATTTCACCATTAATTATAAATTAAACGCAGATCCCCTTCCACTGCACATACCAAGTAGCTTAAGGTTCAATGCGGATCTCATGGTTGATTTATTTATTTAAAAAAAAAGAGAGAGAGAGAGAGAGAGAAATCTATTTGCTGGATACTTAGAAAAACAAAAATATAGAAGGTATTTATTAAAGAAATATTTCCAACTAAACGGTTTACCGGAATTTGTTGAAAATTCTGAAATTAAGTATGAACACAGATTTGGAAATTAACTCAAAAAAGAAAATGTATTACTGCAATGCTAACAACAATAACAAAAAGTATATGTATTACTGCAACATATTTTACATGAAAACCCCTGAGAGCATTTAGGCAGTTTTACATATTCAAGAGTTATACTCACTAATTTTTAAAAATATTTAATTATGTATATTTCAAATGTCTCAATGTGATATTTGAAAGTCTTATCCAGAAAAAACTAAAGCAAACACTTGTAGTGCTTTCACGAAAAATTTATAGTATTTGTAAGGTTTGGGTAATAAAAGCTTTTACTTTTTATTTTCTTGTTTTTTGTGCTTTAATTGCTTCTAATAAAATTTGACATTAGGAGTCTGTATAACATAATTATATATAGAATGTATTGTACAAGTTTTTAAAATATTAATTGTGGAAATTTCTGATTATATTCCTCGTGCTACTAGTGTTTATTGACATTATTGATCAGATTTCTTCCATAGAATTCGATACAAACTCTTTGAAATCCCATCCTCTCTTGTGACGTCACGAAATGGCTTGAGATGACTATTTATGAATCTGGATATTTTTAACATCAATTCTTTCAAAAAGCTTATTAAAACGAAGCAAAACTAAATAATGTATTTCAGTTTTTAAGTAAAATTAATAAAAATTATTATTTTTACTTGAAAATATATTTACTTTTACTTACTTAAAAATATGACTTTACGCTTATACAACGTATAAATTTAATCCATATACATATTATTTTAGATAAATGATAACATTGAGTAACCATTATATTATTTAGAATGTATTTGCTAGCCCGAAATGCAAAACATACTGCATACAATGCTGAAACTGCTTTAAATTCAGTACCAATTTATTTCATTAATTTCTGACAAAAAATATTGTTGATTCACTATTATTTAAGAACAAAGTGTTGTAAAACGAAAATGCTATTTCAATGCGTCATAAAAAAATTAAGCTACTCGTATTTATTGGCATTATTAATTCCATTTCTTCCATTGAACTCAATGCAAACTGTTCCAAATCCCATCCTTTCTCGTGACGTCACGAAAACCAGTACCCAGACCCCCTCTTTAGTTTCTCCTCTCTCTTTCTTCAGTCGCGGCGACCCCGGGCCAAAGCAATGTGTTGGAGAAAATCCCCTCAATTACCAGGATCCCCATTTCCGGGGACACGGGTCTCCACGCACGGCAAACACGTGGGTAGTTTTCCGCCAATAGAAGCTGACGGCACAGGGCGGCCGCAGCTTCTAAAGGGGGGCCCTCACCTCCACAGAGGAAACTACACTGAGGGGGAAAAGGAAGGATACAGCTAAGAGGAGAGGAGGGTAGAACAAAGGAAAGCAAAAGATCGCTGGGGCCCCGGGATTGCGACACCCGTAAAGACCTAAAGTAAGTCTTCCCCCTGAGGGGGAAAAGTCAGATGGGACGACTTGATGACATGTTGAGCCAGCATGATGATCTCGAAGACAGTACGATGACAAGATGTAGAAAAACTACAGAAGTGACTTGAAAGATGTAGAAAAAACTACAGGACGGCTGAGCCCGTAGCATAATCCCGACATCCGAGCACGTGGTGGTGGAACTTAGAGACCCTATACTTCGTCAGAGACCCGACACGAGTGAAATAATTTCTGATTGGCTGAAGCGGAGAATCAGCCGCCGCGGGCTATGGATGAAAATCTTCCGTAGAGTTAGCATTGTGGAATGGAGTAACTTCGGAAAAACTGCTTTATCTAAGCATTAAATAATCAGTCTTATGTTTTTCCGTTCGATTTTCCTAATCTGAAATACTTACTTAATGCATAAAAATCACTTTTTAACTAGAAATCCGAAATTAAGTACTATTTTGAAGGGATTATTTACGTAGTTACGCTTTCGAGCTGTCATCGAAAGCTTGAATTCTAAGTCTTATCTTACACTTTCCTTGTTTGAACTTTACAATAATATTGTTTTAATATTTATTTATGTTATATGTGCGCATATCATGCTTTAAATTAATTAAAAAATCCTTCAAAAGCTTTCTATTTTGTACTTTTTTCCATGAATGTGCCGGACTGCATTTGGCGAAAAGAATACAGACGCCAAACTGCTGTTGGCTCCCTTTTACTCGGCGCGTTTCATCTGGTTTTTCGCTTTGAGTCAAAATGTTTCACTTTCAGTTATAAATATTTAGATAAAGCAATATTTTTCTGAGATCGTAATTACTAGGTACAAGTCTCTGAAAAATATTTACTGGCATGAGTTATTTTAAGCACTCTATGCAGAAGTTATTCAGCTGTTCAAAAATTTACGTGATATTGAGGTGTAATTGAATATTTACTATTTACTTTTCAATTTTTGCTTTTTGTACTTGTAATGGTCCTTTGGTGTTGTGTGACTGATTTTTACGGGGGTTTTCTTTGGGGGGGGGAGGGGGAGGCACAGGAAAGATTTGAGGGGATTTTTCTTCTATCGATGGTTCCTTTTGAATTTCCAAAGAAATATTAAAAATAAAAAGATCTTGACGCAAAATTGGGAGCACGTGTCCCTTTCTGTATATTCTAACGGCATATTGTACTTTAACCCATATTATCGCAACAAATCTACTAATAATACCTATTACTTTCATCTTCGTTTCTTCCCCGTAAATGCACAATTTAAATATTTAAATCCTCCATGTTTCGGCAGAAGGGAATAGTATTTACTTTAATCTCGTTTCTTTGAGAATTTACTTTGATATGACGTAAATTTTATGGCATGCCGTGTTTACTCGCGTAATAGTCGCACTTTTTTGCCATTTTTCTTGGAGAAATTAAACTATTATGCGAGGAAATATACTACACAATATTCTACACTCTAATGTTAAAATACTGGTATTATAATAAAATTACTAAGTTACCAAATACTTCCAGATGATCTGCCGTATGTTAAATAGTCCTTTCGTCAGTTGCACAGAAAAAAGAGGAATTTTTCTTTTTACAGACATAAATGAAGATCAAATACGTGGCTGCGACCTTTATGTAGGGAAAATATTTTGACGATTTTTTCTGCTTCAAAACGGGTGCGACTGTAATGCGAGGGCGACTACTACGCGAGTAAACACGGTAGTTTTAATCTCATGCTATTTTTAATTTAAGAAGTCACGTTCCTGACTGCCGTAAAAGGAAAACCCAGTTAATTCACCCAGTTAGATTTTTTAACGAAGTATCATTAAAACTATCCATCAGCACAAATATATGTATTTGTACACATTTAAAACTGACAAATGAAGTTATTCATGTGAACTTAATCATAATTTACTTCTACAACAACATTATAGGAAGTATGCTTGAAGAAAAAAAAAATCAGTTTTCCAATATTTAAAAATCAACCAATACCAATATTCATATAAAGTAATTCATATAAAGTAAGGGTTTTATGAATGATGTACTACAAATATGAATTAATAAACAAAAACAAACAGACAAACAAAATGTAAGGGGAATAATAATACATCGTTATGTGACAGCACTTTAATTTGCTGCACTGTAGTTATTTCTCCGTACTCATTGCATCCATAATTGAACGATATTATGCATGCTCAGTTCGCACCCTTTAACAGGTAGAAATAAAAAGCGAAAAATAAAACTCGCCTGCTTCGCGAGTAACGGCCAACTGAGGGAAAACGGGTTGCCGTAGTTTGGATGATTTTTCTGCCGTGGATGATTTTCTGAGCATGCGCACTAAGACCGTGTCGTATCTCTACGGAGTTCAGTATCTCTAGTGGAACTCAGCCGGCGGCCTCCCCCTCAAGAGCCCCGGTAGCCTTCCGCACCTGTTCCCGTGAGACCGGTTTCTGCCCGTAGCTCCTGAGATCAGCGTGACTGCGGCTTACACTCCGCTGGGTCAAAAAATCAAATGGGTGTATGCGTACACACACACATGCATAAATTGGCTCTAAAATGAAATTTTTTTAAGACTAGAATTTTCGTGAAAACTAGTCTTAAGTATGATGTTGTGCGATAACGGTCAATAAGCTACACGTGGGGTCTAGGCGGAGGGGTGAGTTGTAGAGATCACAACTGTGTTCGGGCTTGGGCGGGCTCGATTATATCTCTCTTTAATTTGCTCAAACGACAAAATTTATGATATTCTATCAATGAAGTAAATGACTTTTATTTATCTATTAGCTGAAATTTCGGGCTCGGGCTCCGACTCAAATAATGCCGATCGGGCTGGCTTGAATGAAAAGTCTCCGGGCCAGGGTAGGACTGGCCTATCTGCCCATCTGCCTGCGGGCAGATGCGCCCTCCTTTGTCTCCCTCCAGGGCGCCCACAATGCAGTTTCAAATAAGAAATGTCACTCCTGTGTTATTCTGACACTGTTTCTTCGTTATCGTTAACTACATTTCTGAGGTGCACTGTACCGCTTTCTGCTGGCAAGGCACCCCAGAGGCATGCAATCTGTTTTTTTGGGAAAGTTTGGAGTTCCCTCTTTGTGGAAAATGTTTCTTTGTAAGTTTAGGATTACGCAGCGAGGAACAGAATATATCATCGTGCTCCCCCCACACCCCTTGTATTCCTCCTTGCTGCTCTGTCCAACTTCTGGTGGCGCCTATTTCGTCTTTTTATTTGCCGTCCGATTCTTTTTAAGTTTTGGACATTTTGCCGCCTCCCTTCCTCCCCTTTCAGTTTGCCGCTTCATTCTTCCTAAGTTTCCGCGTTCTGCTGCCTCTCATTTTTATTTTCAGCTTCCCGCAAGCAACGTCCCTTCGCCCCTCCCTTGTTACTCTCCACTGACTCCATGGACACGCATATCGGTGCTTGCAGACAGAGAGCACTCACAGTGGGCTTTTAAAAACTTTACGACTAAAATTGTACAAAAAGATTCAGTTTCAGGAGTGGATACGGGGGGGGAGGCGTAAGGGCGCGCACCTAACACCGTAGGCCAGTTGAACGGCTGCCAGGGGCGCAACCCTCAGGAGGACGCCTATGGAAGACTTCATGTTATTTCTCTTCTTAGAAAATGTCTTTGCGAAGGGAGCAAAATTCAAAATTTAAATTTTGCCAGGGTCGCTCCTGACCCTAGTTATAACTCTGCGCGAACCCCCCTTTCAACGGGAGAGATATATTTACACTAGGATACTTGGAAACCCTTCAGTAAATGAAGTTTTAACACAGACTACTCTGGAGGAAGGAATAACTACATCACACAAAGCAACAAGTTTAGAAGTTTTCCTAGTATTCCAGTGACAGAAAAGCAACTGGAGAC